>JAGSMR010000031.1:2170000-2660000 GCA_029286605.1 Sericinus montela | reverse complement strand
GTTAGATCTACTACAGATAATATCATTAAGAAAAGGCATTTTGTCTCTTGTTCACCAAGTGAAGACGGAAGTATCTCTTCCCAAAAAAAATCTTCCTTTCTTGGCTATCAATACACCTGCAGCCCCTTCAGGATTACTAATGTTTATAGCAGTAGGAAATCACATTGTTCAGACAGTAGGCAAACAATCCTTTAAGACAAGGAGCTCGCTCTTTTGCCCCATTACTATTAAATAATGCTTTAAATTGTCACTACATCCCATGGGCAAACAAGTTCATTTGAAAAAGATGCTATTGCAGGATAATATTGTACCCAAGAAGCCTATTAGCATATGGGGCTACAAATATATATTTTAAATATAAAAATAACATGGTAAGATTATAATATGAACTTTTCATGTAAGTATTGTATATTATTGTATTATTGTATTGTATAATATACTTACACTTTGAGGTCTTTTAATAGCAGATGTGACCCCATTGGAAGTGGACTCTCCGCAAAGTGTACAAGGCCGTCCAGCAGCCTCTCCTGCATCCACTTCAATCATACCAACACAGCAACCCACTCCTACACATAACAATTTAAGCCAGTTCTTGAGTTCTTCACTTGTTAGCTCAGATGGCACTTTCACAGTGTATGTTTTACTTCCAGTAGAAACCTTAAAACCAAATTAACTAAGTAGTACTCTAAATTTCAAAATGTAGTAATAATGTTTATTAATGATCTTGGAAACTAGGGTTTTGAGTTTGTATCTCCCTAGGGGATTGTTTATATAAATTTATGATTATTTTTAAACTACTTGTTATTTTACTAAAACAAAAAATAACAATAGTTAATAGTAGTTAAAAAACATTTTAATATAATACACTCTCACATAATAGATCTTTTCTGTGTGAAGAAAATTATTTATCTATAACAACATCAATAAGATTTATTGAATTATAGTATTGTCATCAGATCTTGACAAGTCTACAAAGTTTAAATGAAATGGAACTCAAAAGAGTTGGTTCAAACAAACATATAGATGAAGCTAATAAAAGCATGTTAATAACAAAAGTAGACTAACAGCATTACAACATCTTGATTGCTTAGGTCATGATCTCGGAAAGGATTTCGACAATATTCTTTAAAAACAAAGAACTTAATAGACATCCCCTGACTATACTGAGGGTATTGGGAAATGCAGGAAAAAAAATTATTTAGTGGCAATTCATATTGATTTTTAAAGTTTTTACCTTAATCGCCTCTTATGATACCCAGCCAGAGGGGGGCTCTGTGTATCATGACTTGGCCTTGTATATATTTTAATAAAAACTTTAAATAATTATTAAAAAAATTACCTGTACTATATTCACATGAGCAAAACTGCTGGATGCAGTTAAAATTGCATGTGTTAACCTTTGAGGGTCTGAATGCACACTCAACAGCTCTTTAGCTATAGCTTCTGCAGCCCCTGATGGTCCCAATCCAGATACAATATTGGGCAAGGAAGCATATCCGCCTGAACAACTACTGCGAACTCTTAAATGTACAGGAGCCAAAGGAGTTGGTGTGATTGGATTAGTAGCATTTGTACCACCAGTAGATCCACCTTCAGGTAAAGCAGGATTTGGCATCCCAATAGGCCGGAGTTTAAACCTAAAACATGATATTGATTTGATGAAACAAGATGAAATTATAGCAGGCTCTATTATCCAATTTCTTATACTAATATAATATCAAGAACTATCAGTATTTAACTAACTATTGCATGCAGCTGTTAAATTAAATTTTTGATTTAATTATCATATATTTACTTTATTACCATTCATATAATTTAATATTTATTAGAAATTATCACAAATGTGTGAGACAAAAGTACTAAATTGTCTAGATCACTGACTACCACAGTGTTGGAAAATGCATAACATATCAAAATAATATTTTTTGCCTATAAACATAAACTTGGAATGTGAACTTTCATCTTCATTTAATATTCAAGTTACTTATACACATAACAATTAAAGAAAAAAATAAATATCTCCACACAATTCCCAATACAGGGGTAGACAGAGGTCAAGTCTAGACAATTAAGTCCTTTCGTCCCACCTTCCACCTAAGATATTTTTAGGACAACTTTATGTCCAAGCCAACAATATAATTCATACATAAGTTTTTGAAAAACCAATTGGTACAAGCCTGTCACCTGGGGATCGAACTCAGGTCTGTTGACTAGAAACTGCGGCCACCCAACCACATGGCAATCATGACTGTTCAAATTTTAATTTCTAATAATAATTTCCCTCAACCACTTTCTACCTCTGTAATCAAACTCTATCGTAATTGCAACCCAAAAATCTTAAGTTGAATGTTAAGTTCTATCAGACTGAATCATCAACCTAAGAGTCCACAGGCACCTAATATGAGGACAACACTTCAGTCATATATATCTTATGTAAATCCACTCCCCATAAAACTTGGCCTTCTCCACATTTGCATTATTATCATATACATAAAGCAATGTCTCCTTGTACTGTGACATTGCATGTCACAGACAGCAAAATTCAAGTTTTAAAATGGATGGTTTAACACTTCACAGTAGAATTGTTTTCTTTATTAGATCAGTAAATTCAAATTAATATTACCAGTGTTCATCTTTATTTGATTAATTGTTTGACATCACTAACTCTGCATAACATTAGGTGTCTATAGAATTAATGTTGTGAATGAATACAACAACAGCTAACAATCATAACAAATTGTAAGTCCGCAATGAATGATAAACCTGTTTTAAACAAACTACAAGTTTTGATTTTGATTGAATGCAAAATTTTATATACTAATAGTGCATAAGTTGTATTTTATTACATTATATTCTGTATGTTTGTTTCCACCATTTATACAAACATACAATAAAAATAAAAAAAATATCTACAAACAATTCCCAATACAGGGGTAGACAGAGGTCTAGTCTAGATATTTAAGTCCTTTCTACCCACCTTCCACTAAAGATAACATCGGGACATCATGACAGGTGGTGAGCCGTCGCCGTCTTTATGTCCAAGCCAACGATGTAATTCGTACATAAGTTTTAGAAAAACCCATTTGTACAGCCACTTGGGGATCGAACTCGGGTTTCTTAACTCGAAATTCCGACCACCCAACCACTCAGCTATCATGACTTGAAACATACAATGAATTTTAAAATTTTACTAACTAATCCAGTAAAAAGAGAAACAAAAACTTACCTGGAGGGGGTTGTTGCACTCTTTTGCCCAGGAGGTTGAAGGGGATGCCCTGCTCTAGCACACCAGCCAACTGGGAATATATCCCTAGAATCATATCTACACCAGTAATCAAAAGCACCCCTCCAACCATCAAAGGTTACATGAATTTGGTCATTTTTCACAGCCCCAACAGTAGCACAACATATTAACTGTGGGTTTTTCTTATCAACTGCCTCTAATTTTTGACCAACAACAAACAAATTTGATTTAGGGGTAGGCGGTTCAGATTGAAATACCTTAGGTGGAGCCATCTCTGCTCCATTTAAAGTTTTGAGCAAAAACATTGGCCAACTACTGGCATTCATACGAAATCCAAGGGGAGGTTGTAACATTCCTTCATTTTTTTCACAATGCCCTATTGGGTGGATGTCACCAGCATCAACCAGTCTCCAAAAGTCATTTTTATTATCACTGCCATCTAATCTCAACCTAAGACGTGGCCCTAAAACTCCAACTACTGTTGCAATACATGTCGAAGTTAAATTGCGCGGATCCAGAGCTTCCAATTTCATATTCACTTTGAAATCATTGAGTGGTGGCACTGGTGCTTGTTTAAAACATTCCTGTGGTGCGGCTGTACTATTATTCTCTTTCATGTACTCGTTCCAATCAAAAGATTGACATATATCATAAAAGGATCCTGTTGAATTGTTATTAGAATGATTTTCTGATCCATTAGCTCCATTTCCTGACTGCGGAGAAGTAGTACGTTTCTCATTTTTTTTCTGATATTTATTCAGACAATAGGTAGAACAGAAATTCTTATTAGGGGGAGCATTACCTCGAATGACATTGTCACAATTCAGACAGGCACCTTTGCTGTAAGCTTGCCTAAATTCAGAAAGACATGTCTCTGAACAAAATTCTTTCTTTCCATTTTCTGTAGGCAAAACATATTTGAGCGGAGTTTTGCTCTCTGCACACCAAGTACAAGTACGTTTTGGGGGTCTTCCAGGTCCACGAATTTTGCCGGGAGCATGCCCCGACGAGCCGACTGTATTGTTTGACATTGTTAGATTTTATAAGTCCTAAAACATTATCATAAACGCCTATGTGTACACTTCGTAAACACAGTTACATTTTATTCACACCGAAGATGCACACTGCGAGGTTCAAAAATAAAATCATGAGATTTTGCACAAATATAAACAACGTCAGAAACTATTTATGACGCCATTCCAACGGCCATATTCCTTTTTTTTGTTTTCGTCTACTGCTGGTGTCTTCTCAGTATTAATAATGTACTCAGTGGTCGTCTTCTTCCCACAGAGCAAGTTCCCTAGTTGTTTTTCTATACTCTATGGTATAAATCCAAATCTAGTAAGTAAAGTCAGGATACACAAAAACATACCCAAATCTATGTATCGTCACACAATAACTAAAACATAGTGATGGCTGGATAAATGCCTTTTGTTTAGTCAAGGGTACAAGAGCACAGGCATGTCCAAAAAGGAGGCGGCAAATTGCGGAGGTAATCACTTTACTGTAATTGTGGGTTTTGGAGATCCATGGTTTATGGGGATATCAATTTGAACATTGGAGCAATATTTACATTTTAAGAAATAAGTCTGGTGCCAAATTGTTTGCCAAGAGGACCGTAAGTTTAAGTTTGCCATAGACATCATGTGTATAGAGATGAGAAAAGATTTTTGTACATTCCTTAGCTAAGTGATCGGAAACTTCATTGTAATGGATCCCGCAATGCTAGGTATTCATGCTAGGACAAGTCTTAGTTTAAGATTATGGGATATTTAATTTTTAAATGAAATTTTCTAGAAATAATACTTTGCAGACGACTAAGGGAATCCGATAATATGAAAGTCTTTTTTAGAAAATGAAATTCTGCATACAAGGCTGCCGCCAACTAAGCTAAAGATTCGCCTATGAATACAGAGAAGTCACAAGGAGAGTTAAAATTTTAAATTATTTTATATTTTGGAAACCATACTGCAGATCCTACTAATCCCACTTCGCTGAACTTTGAAGCATCGATGAACAAAATTACCTATTAATTATTAATTGTCTATTTTGAGGTACACACATGAGAATACAATAAATTATTGAGCTTTGCGGTATAATTATATTAAAATTGCTATTTGCTTTAAAAGAAAACCCATGTTTAAAAGATGTATGATTTAAAAATTGGCCTCATATGGGATATTGTAGAGTGGATTCTTAATGGATTGTAAAATTGGAGAAGGGGCATTGACATATTCTATATAGCTTTTTATAATGCACGGTAATTGATTACGGGACAATAACGGGAGTGCCTGACCAACAGGTACAGGGAGAGAAGTTAAGCTAAGTGAGGAAAGTGCTTATAAAAAGCTGCTTTGAACAAGAACCTATTTGAGGCTTATAGTTTTCATGGTTTAATGGGTGTAGTTCTCACTCTCACAATCTTAATGGATTTTCTATCATAATCACCGCACCATATCAATTTAGTTCTTCACATAGGGCACCGATTGCTTCACACAAATGTAATGTAATGAACTAGACAGCACTAAATCTGAGTTGATGTACAATAAAGCATACTAGTTTTAATTTTGTTAAAGTGCACACTTTATTGAATTTTTAATTAATTTAATTTAATATATTTTATTGAAGTACATTATTATCTTTCTCTGACACATTATCTATCTTAAACATTTACCAAATATATTTATTAAAGTTAATGTATAAAATCAGCTATAGCAAAGTAAATTCCTCCTCATTTCTTAAAGGACTCTCCCATATTCTCTCTGAACTCTCCTTTAACCACCTAGTTCACTTGTCTTCCACATGAGGCCGCTACTTGTAGTATTTGTGCTACCATCTTTAATTTAAGCACGGTCCACCATACCTGCATATATTTGCTCACTTTTGTTTGTTTAAGCTGTGGCCGTCAATGTTGGGTTCACAGTCATTTAAATTATTTGTTAAATTATTTAAAACATGTATTGTAAACTTGTTTGTAATCTAAGTTAATACATAACAAATATAAGTTAAATGGATGTTAAAATTAAGTTAAAATTTAAAAAAAGTTGGTTTATTTATGTTAAATCTTCGCTATTTTCATTTAAAATATTTAGTTATATTATCACATAAATATCCACAACTTGAGTACAAACATCGAAGAAAAATATCTCATATCTTTAAAATAAATTAAATGCTATTTATTATTAAGCATAAATCTCAAATGTTAAGACTGATATTTTTTCTAAACATTCTTACTGAATAAAAACTTTCGTAAATAAATAAGAATATGTATTTATTTTTATATATATTTAATTGATATATAATTATTGGAAAAAAAATTATATTTTGTTATACATAATATAAGAATCATTTCGGAAGGGCACAAAAACCTGAGAAGGGGATAACTTAAAAAACTGTGCATATTAAATTGGTTTATTTAAAAACATTTATGTTATGGCAAATCTTCCCTATTGGAGAGGTCTTTACTGCTATTGATTTTATTGCTATGTCCTACGATTACATGTGTTACAGATGTAGATCGAATGGCAAATAATACACTTGAAAACTCACAGAAACACTTCATATTTGAGCAGCGTAATGACGTATAGTTCTTACAAAATGATAATGACCCTACTACTTTTTTTTTGATGATAACCGTAGAGGAAAATGCTTTACGTACGAACGTTTCTTGACAGGGAGGCCACCGAAACGAACAGTGTCGAACTCGGATCTCAGAATGAGAAACATATCGACTAAAAACCATACACAGGATACTGTTGGCCCGGAGGCTTTTACAGCTTCATCTGAGGAGACCTGCGAGAACGAAGGCCCGCAGGTAAAAAGAGAAAAGGAAACAACGTCGTGACGCACTCGAACCCTGTAACGAAGCGAAGACCTTCGACATACGGGGGACGGGGAGGGTGAGAGGCCCCGCGGGCCACTCATGTTGGGAGAAGGTCGTATTACGGACGGTTACCCTAGACAATCTTGTCTAAACCGTGAAACATGGGACCGCGATTCTGGCTACGAACTGTGTGTAGTGTGCTTACTGTGTTCGTGTGTTATTGCGATTACGGGGACGCAGCCCCGAATCCTTTGTTTGTTTTTGTAATGACGTCGTCGTCATCAAACAAGACGTGCTTAGGCCGTCTTTGGTAACAGGTGAAATTAGGGGATGGATTATGGTTTTTTTGCAGGTAACCGGAGGCCCACACCCCCCACTTGGTGTATCACCACGTGAGCCACCTGCTCGTTTGCCTCCCTTTTCCATAAAAAAAAGTTTCCTAGACCCGTCACTAATGGATTTGGGTGATCCTTAATTTTTTCGAAATATCTTGACGATATTTCTTTAAGTCACGATAGCCGAGTGGTTGGGTGGTCGGAATTTCGAGTCAATAGACCCGAGTTCGATCCCCAGTTGGTAGGCTCGTACCAATGGGTTTTTCAAAAACTTATGTACGAATATCGTTGGCTTGGACATAAAGACGGCGACGGGCTCACCACCAGTCACGTTGTCCCGAAAATATCTTCGGTGGAAGGTGGGTCGAAGGGACTTGATTGTCTAGACTCGACCTCTGTCTACCCCTGTATTGGGAATTGCGTGAAGATATTTTTTTTTTATTTCTTTAAAAAAGGCCGCCACCGTAGGGGTCTCGAGATCTCTGTGGAGATCTGCGCTCCTCATGTATTGGGGATGACCCTACTACAACCATTTGGCACTGTTTTATATAGCCTATTTTGACATTCATAAATGGAAATAGTCATAATAACAACTGATATAATTCTATCGTTGATTTACAACCATAAATTTTACAATATCCTTATTTATTTAGAAATTACACTAATTTAACTAAATTACTTGACTCGAAATTCCGAGCATCCACCCACTCGGCTATCGTAACTTCCCCAGGTGGCAGTACCAATGAGTTTTTCAAAAACTTATGTACGAATTACATCGTTGGCTTGGACATAAAGACGGCGACGGGCTCACCACCTGTCACGTTGTCCCGAAAATATCTTCGGTGGAAGGTGGGTCAAAGGGACTTAATTGTCTAGACTTGACCTCTGTCTACCCCTGTATTGGGAATTCAGTGAAGATATTTTTTTTTCTTAATAAGAATGTTAATATCAATCAAATGGAATTTATCAATGTTATTATTTTGACATGTCAAGTGATAATACACCATAATGGTATATACACCACCTACGGATATAAACCTCACATGCCTCGGAAAGCAACCGAACAGTAGGAAGGAAAAGCCAACTTAAATACACAAGCCCTTGACTTGATTTTATAGCTAAATACATTATATTCTTATAGCTGATTCGATATTACTGTATACGTTGAATGTTAATGAATAAACGTAGAGGTGAAAAAAATCTCACTCTGTGTATGTGATTATATTCTCTATGACTCTGTACTATATCTGTCTGTGACGTAGTGATTATACACTCTTTAGATAATACTCAAAACTTGGCCTAGAGGTCTAGATACCAGGCCATAAATTCAAAAAAAAAAACACTCATTATATCTGTGGTCCCGCAATTAATTAATGGTTATTTTTAATAGTGTTCGTATTTGCATGAGAAGAATGTCGCTATCAATTTCATCTCATATTTTAGCTAATGCTGAATTAGCTGAGAAACGACTGGCAGATCTCAGGATTAAGGTAATTTTGAAAATACATACATATATATTCTCTTGATACGTGCCTTGAGATAACCAATAGATCTTTCCATTTTGTAGTAATTTACTTGAAGTTCAAAACTGCTCGAACTGAATTCTAATAAAATAAAATTTTAAGGATTATTTTCACTAATATTTTAGGTCGAAGAAATACGAAAATTAAAAATAGAAGAAACTATAAAGGTGTTGACCCAAGAAAATTCAATATTAGCGAACAAAGTACAACAAGCAAAAAATGAGCTCATAAATCTCGAAATAGATCATGGTAAGAAGCAGTATATAATACCAAGTACACCATTAGTTGTATGTAATGCAGTCAAAGAAATATTGACAAGAAAAGAAAATGTGCCTTCATCCGAAACTATCAAGGAAAAAAAAGAACATGTTAAAAAGAAAGAGAAAGTTAATCCTACACCAAATAATGATACTACCTTAATAGATATAAGGAAATTGGATTTAAGAATCGGTCGAATTGTAGAGATAAATAAACACCCAGATGCAGATTCATTATATGTAGAAAAAATAGACTGTGGTGAGGACAAACCACGGACAGTTGTGTCAGGGCTTGTCAATCATGTCCCTATTGATGAAATGCGTGACAGGCTTGTTATGGTTCTTTGCAATTTAAAACCCGTCAAGGTAAATAACCCATTCTATTTAATTATTTTTTATTAAACTTCATCCAAAACACACCCTAAAAGTTACTAATTACTTTTATTTTTTTGTACCTGAAGTATATATATCTTAGAAATTAATTACTTTTTCAATAAGTTTCAGTCTCAATAGCTATACATGTATATTAAATATTGAATCATGGTTAACAGAAAAATCTAAGAATTTATTTCTCACTTAAGTGATATTTCCCTATCTCCATTTCCTCCTTCCATCCAGGTATTTACAATGACAAACATCCATATACTGTGTGCATTCCTGTGAATTTATTAATTTTACTTTTTTATTCTCTATGAAATTAATATTCTATGCATGAAAAAATGCATAGAATAGTTTGGAATTACATTGTAATGTGATTTTATATAAAACTTAAACAAAATTTCTAATTTGCTAAGTATAAGTAAGTTAATAATTTGTAAAAACTTAGAAATATTTTAAAATGTTGGATTCAGACTGTATTTGATAAAAAAACATCTTTATACCATACACAATATTGACTTGGACAGAGGTCTAGACAATGGTGTTCTTTCAACCCATCTTCCACCAAAGACATTCATATTGTTCAAAATGGCTATGGTTTTGGCTAGTGGCATTGAATCACAGTTTTGTCCTATATTATAAAATAGATAAATACATACATATATAGGGACAACGTCACATACATTTCTCTGATCCCAATGTAAGATGCTAAAGCACTTGTGGTATGGAAATGGGAAACAATAAAAGCACCACAGACACCCAGACCCGGGTAAATACATAAAAAGTGGTTTTTCTACATTCACTCGACTAGGAATTGAACTCAGGACCTTGAGATGGCGACACCTTGAAAACCGGTTTTTACACCACTCGTCACTTGTGAAACTTAGTTTCTATTTTTAAAGGTTTGTATGACAAACATGGGTAAAATAGTAGTGAAAGTGCTAAATGCATTGGAATGAATTAGAATACAATGAAAATTCACTTGTCAAACCTATTCAGATCCAAATTAATAAAATAAAAAAAAAATAACATACCATTGCCCTTCTTGTTATAGGCCAGGGATGACTACTCTGCAATGTCACCCTTAAAAAATGCTGTGTATACATATATATATATATATATATATATATATATATATATATATATATATATATATATATATATATATATATATATATATATATATAAATTATATAAAGTTAAAATTATATAAAGTTAACGCCTCATTCATGTACAATCCTTGGTAAATCTAAGGTCTAAACAAATACCATGCCAGAATTTTGCTTTAGTCTTAAGTATGACAAATAATTTTTGGTGATGTCTGTGGATGAATGGTGCACACTGCGGTTTTCATGGTGTTGTATGCTCTGCGGACTCATAAGTGCGTAAGCTATTTACTTTGGGATCAGAGCAGTGTATGTGATGTTATCACTATCTATGTATGTAATTATTATGTCTTACATTGTCTATTATAGTGTCTAAAATTTTAGATGCGTGGAATAACTTCAGAGGCAATGGTCATGTGTGCCTCATCTCCAGACAAGGTAGAAGTTCTAATTCCACCAAGTGCAGCTGTCCCTGGTGACCTAGTGCATTGTCAGGGTTATCCACGGGAGCCAGAAGTTCAGCTAAATCCTAAGAAAAAAATATTTGAGACATGTGCTCCAGATTTAAAAACAAATGATGAGAAGATTGCATGCTATAAGGAAAACCCATTACTTGTACCTGAAAAGGGAGCAATAATTGCGCCCACTTTAAGGAATGTAAATGTGAAGTAAATAAGTGTGTGTATGACCCACAGCCTATTAAAATATATTTATATTACATATCTTTTTCTTACTAATTACAAATTTTGTGTATATAATAAAAATCTTGTGTTTCTCAGTAATTATGTAACTTTTGAACAACTTGATGATCACAGTCATATTCCTATTATAAATTTACGCTTTATTTAACTAGGGGCCCTGCCACATCACCGTTACTGTCACAGAAGTGCTTGGTTGATTTTAATTAAGATTTTTTTTAATACATGCAGACAATACTAAATGCCATTGTTAGTATCTGTGTTAAATATTTCAACTAAACAGTATTGCTAATAACTGGACTGGTTATTGAATTTCATCATCATTACATCACACTATACAGAGAATCAAATCAAATAATTTATTTATCAATATAAGTAACATACATAAAGTAACAAGTAACTACCACCGTTTAAAATAGTCACGATAGCCGAGTGGCTGGGTGATCGGAATTCGAGTCGAGAGATCGGAATATTCCGGTTGTCTACAACATAAAGTTAAAAGCCATAGTCCGCTCAGGCTCCACGTAACAAGCCCAGACTTTTAAAGTGAAGTGTAGTGAAAGTGCAATAAATCCTTTCACGATGTCCAGAGTGTAGTGGGTTCGATATATCCTGCTCAGAATGCGGCTCTTCATCTGTGTACCTGTGGCGGGAACCTATCCACGTGTTGTGATTGTCTCCTGCTCGGTACATCACCGGGAATCAAACCCGCATCTACTGAGTTGGATAGCGCGAGGTCGACGTTAGCCCAGGTCTATAAAGCCCGGAAGCAACAGTCTCAGTAATGCGACTCCCCGGGCTTATCTCACTGTTCGTGATGCAGCTGTGAGTTTTTAATACATTGTTTTGTCTAGGGACTATAAGGTTCCGTGTAAAAATATAAACACCTGAAGTGTTTAATTGTAATACTTAAAATAGTTAAAATGTTTTAAAATATATGTAAAATTACTAAATTTTTAGTGTCTATAACACTACAAAGATAAATTTAAAATATAATACATACTCACGATAGCCGAGTGGCTGGGTGATCGGAATTCGAGTCGAGAGACCCGAGTTCGATCCCCAGGTGGCAGTACCAATGAGTTTTTCAAAACTTATGTACTAATTTCATCGTTGGCTTGGACATAAAGGCGGCGACGGGCTCACCACCTGTCACGTTGTCCCGAAAATATCTTCGGTGGAAGGTGGGTCAAAGGGACTTAATTGTCTAGACTTGACCTCTGTCTACCCCTGTATTGGGAATTGCGTGAAGATATTTTGATATATTTTTATTATTTAATACATACTCAAGGAAAAGTATCGCACAAAAATTTGTGAATTAATAGACTTAAATAATTTGTCTATTTATAATTATAAAAATATTTTGTATAAAGAGAGTATCGCTGCCCCTGCGGCTTTGCCCGCAGTAACACTTAACGGGAAACCTAATTATATTTCTAAAATAAAAGTAGCCTATGTTGCACCTTATAACTTAAGCTATCTGTCAGTGAAAGTCCTGTTAAAATCAGTCCAGCCATTTCAGAGATTATAAATTTCAAAAAAATTTTATATTGGTGTATGCACCGCATATGTTCATATACTAGTACAAGTAGTAAAAAACGGTTATTTCAATAAAACAAACAGACACTCCAATTTTATTTATATGTATAGATATAAAAGTTTAGTGTGTCATAGATAGACAATACATATTTTAAATTTCATTTAAAACGTAACATTGAGTTACTATTTAATTAATTATTTTTACTTAATATAGTCATTTTAATTTTACAATTTAAGTTTCTTTTACTTATTTTTTATTTGCTTGTATTGACAATACAAGCAAATAATAAAATGTTATGCTCATGTTTATTCTTTTAAATTTTTTATTGTGTTTTAATCAATATTCTGTTTTGTTTTTCTATTATTTTAGCTTTTACTTTGTATATTTGCATTTTTATTCTTTATAAATTCTATTGCATACAATCTTATTTACTAAAAATGGCAAAAGCAGATCAGAAGCTCACTGTAGAAATACCAATCCTCCCCTCGGAATCAGAACGATCAGGTCCGTTGGCTAGTAGCAAATCATACAAACGACAATTATATGAAGTAGATTTGAATATCCTAATGAAATTAATTAAACCCCACGAAGGCTCTCGAGATGCCATAAACGGTTTTTTTACAAATTGCGATAATGCTTTCGAATTAGCTACAGAGAATCAAAAATTTATTTTATTTAAATATATACTTAGTCATCTTCAAGGTAAAGCGAGCTCAATAAAAATTTTAGTCAAACTCAACTCAAAGATTTCGTGAAAACCCAGTTTAGTCAGCGCAAACAGTACGCACATTTAGTAACAGAGCTACAGGAAAGCAAAGGATTAATGTCAGAAAATGTAAACCAATTCGCACTTAAAATTGAAACAATCTTAGCTCAACTATTAACACAAATCTCTTTGAACCCAACTAAAAAACTGGAAGTACCGAATAGCGGCCATGGAAGTTTCTTTTACTCATTTCCTTATGGGTTTACACCCACGTATTTTTTTTTATATGGAAAAGGAAGGCAAACGAGCAGGTGGCTCACGTGATGGTAAGTGATTACCGCCGCCCATGAACATCCGCAATACCAGAGGCATAGCAGATGCGTTGCCTACCTTGGAGTTGTTCTTTTTTATTTTATTATTTTATTTATCTTCACGCACAATCCCTGACGGGGTAGCCAGAGAGAACAGATCGCCAAATGTCACGATCCCTACATACTTCTTTCGCTTCTTTCAGATTCATCATCTTCTTCATACATGCACGTGGTATCCGAGTACTCTTGACCCTCCCCTCTTCTAGCAATTTGCTCACATGGTCTTCGAAAGTTAGTCTCGGTCTACCTCCACACCTTTTAATATTAACTTTCGCGCTATATATTTTCTTTACCATTTGGTCTTCACCCATTCGGCTCAACGTGCCCAAACCATCGAAGCACGCCCTTATCCATTTTTGAGACAAGGTCATCTTTCAAACCTGCCATATTGCGAATCTCTTCGTTTCGCTTTCGGTCGGCCATGGTAAGGCCGCACATTTTACGAAGAGATCGCATCTCCACTGCATTCAACCTGCTTTTATGCTTCTTCTGGCATACCCAGGTTTCGCTGCCATATAACAAAGTCGGTACCAACACTGCGTTATGTATTGCAAGGAGTGCACTTTTCACAACGCCTTGCCTTTTGATTAACGCAGTCAGGGCACCATTGACTTTGTTCCCGGCAGCGACACGCCTGTCCACATCTAAATCACATCTTCCATCCCGGCTAAACGCACTCCCCAAGTATACAATTTCATTCACCTGTTCTAGACATTCCTGATTTACCCAAATTTCGCACTTCGTTCTTTCTTCGACCCTTTCAAATACCAGAACCTTAGTTTTATTAGCATTCAAACGGAGACCATTAACTTCACATTCTTCTTTCATAAACGTGACTAATGCCTGCAGTTCTGCCTCTGATGGTGCAATAAGCACTGCATCATCAGCATATAGCAGACAATTTACTTTTATGTCACCCAATTTCACACCCAAACAGCTATCTTTCAGCTTCTGTAAAAAGCTGTCGAGATACAGTATGAACAGCCAGGAAGACATGACACAACCCTGTTTTAATGCCCGTTTGGACGCTAAACATGGGTGACAGGTCATGCCCTACCCGCACACAGGCTTTACAGTCACAGTAAAGTGACTGCACAGCCCTTAGCAATCGACCATCCACACCATACCCTGGCAACAGTTCCCACATTTTCTTCCTTACAACCTTATCAAATGCTTTCTCAAGATCCACAAAAGCACAGAAAATCTTCTGGTTAGCAGCCAGAAGCTTCTCCGTGATCATGCGGAGAGAAAACGTTTGATCCGTGCATCCTCTTCCAGGTCTAAATCCGCATTGTGCCTCCCATAGACAGTCCCCGTTCGCCAGCACAAATTGCACAGCAGATGAAAGCTGTCCCAGACGCGTGGCCCACCATACTTGACCATTTCAGCAGTAACTCTGTCTAGTCCCGCAGCCTTACCACATTTCAAACTGCTAATCGCACATTCAATCTCTTTCATACTGATGACCCCAGTGTCATCGAGGTCCGAGTCTGGCGTACCAGTCACGGCGTCACCCACGGATCCCCCACTAAGATCATCACACGCATACATCTCTATAAAATTCGCTCCATCGCTGCATGACGTCCGATTTTTCTGAGGACGTCATTGGTTCAAGCACTTTATTCATTCTTAAGGCTGTCGCACCACTCCGGGTCCTTCCAACCTCTTTCCAGAAGAGTTTGGAGTTCTCCTTGAAGTTGTGCGACAACCTTTCGTCCGCTTCCATTCTACTCCTTTCACGCACTTCCTCAATCAATGCTTTCGTGTGAACTTTCTGGAGCTTATATCTTTCTTTCCTCTTCTCTCTCATAACCTTATCATTACTAGAGGCCAAGTAGTATAACCATGCTTTCTTCTTATTTACAGCTTCTTTCACTTCGTCATTCCACCATGCATCACCCTTTTACTACTACCTCTTTTCACAGTTCCACACACGTCTTCCGCTGCACTAACCATTCCATCTCTAAGGCTCTGCCATATTTCATCCACACAGGAAAGAATCCTGACATCTATGCTGTCCAGCTTTTCGGCTACCCTTGCTTGATATTTATCCCTAGTGTCCGCTTCCTGAAGCTTCCAGCTTCGGATGCTACCGACCGACTGAGGTTCTGGTATCGCCGTCCGGTGGCGCCAACCCGCGAACAGACCCCTAAATCTAGTAATCACTAGATAGTGATCCGTTCCCAGGTCAGCACCCCGGAACACTCGCGTATTCATCACCTGTTTTCGCAGTCGGTCATCCACCAGGAATAAATCGATCATACTTCTCTCATTCTCTCTTGTTCTAGTATACATATGGATTTTCTTGTGACTAAACATAGTGTTTGTCACAAGAAGACCCTTTTCCTTGCATACAGCCAGTATAAGCTTGCCAGCATCGTTAATCCTTTTATCACCAAACATTCCAAGCACCGACTCGTACCATGGCCGAGCGGTACCAACCCATCCATTCAAATCACCACATACAACAATTCTTTCGTTTCCTCTAACCAAGTCTAGAACTTCTCTTACATTCTCCCAAAACTCCTCCAGCTCAGCTCTGGACGACGAAGCTACCGGCGCATAAACAGCCAAAAGGAATAACTTCGTCAGTCCCAATTTAAAGCGAACCCAGAGAAGTCTCGAGTTCACAACCTTATATTCAGTCGTAACATCGACCAACCGAGACGACAGCTGCACCCCCACTCCCTGGCAGGCGCTCTCGCTCTCCGGGACTCCGGACCATAGAGCTAACGCCCCGCCAGGGAGCTCTTCAGTATCGCTGCCCTTCCGCTTGGTCTCCGACAAACACACGACATCTAATTCTCTTTCTTTCATTATTTCAATCAACTCATTCGTCTTATCTCTCATGCCTCCTCTAACATTCCACGTGCCAACTCTGCACTCCGTCCTCCACCTTCCGCCGTGTCGGGCTGTGCGTGACGGGTGGCGGTCCCCATCGCCGCTTTGCTCGCTGCATTCCACACCAACGGGGCGAACTGGTGTGCGTCGCGTTGTTTTTTTTTTTTTAAATTGTATTTTAATCCCCGCATAAAAGAGCGTAGTGTTCCAAACAATGCCTTTTGGAATTGGTCTGACACAGCATAGTGCTAAGCCAGCGACCTTGCCATCGGGACTATATCGACAGCAAACCGAAGGCTTATGTCTACGTTTATATGGCTTATGTTTTCTCGATTCATGTTGACACTGCATCCTTTCCGGTTTAGCAGCTTGAAGATATATTCCAACGCATCGGTAAAGAGTTTCGGGAATATTATGTCGCCTTTGAGCTATTGGATGGGTTTCGTACTCTGATTCTGTACTCGAATACACATCGTAGCCTCATCGTTTAGACATCTCAACACTTCGATGTACCGGTAGTCTACCTGACTGCTGAAGAGACTGAAGCACCGCCTAAATTTCGACCGAATGGAAGGCCACATTTCCCACACACGCGATTTTGAATGGAAAATCTTTAGGTTTTTCGGCATTTGTTATTAACAATATAGAATGTTTCAAAAAAAAGTCACGTTAGCCGAGTGATTGGGCGGTCGGAATTTCGAGTCGAGAGACCCTAGTTCGATCCCCAGGTGGCAGGCTCGTACCAATGGGTTTTTCAAAACTTATGTACGAATTATATCGTTAGCTTGGACATAAAGACGGCGACAGGCTCACCACCTGTCACGTTGTCCCGAAAATATCTTCGGTGGAAGGTGGGTCAAAGGGACTTAATTGTCTAGACTAGACCTCTGTCTACCCCTGTATTGGGAATTGCGTGAAGAATGTTTCAAGACAACAATGACTCATTTTCACAGTACCATATTATGTTGGATTAGTACCAGAAGGTGTTAGGGCAAATATTTACAAGTGGTAGACTGCTTAATAGGGTTTATCTAGGTTAGTACAATATTACAGTCTTACTAATATTTGTCACCAACAAAACCGCAGGTGTTTGTTGACAGATATTTATCTTATTTAAAACTTCAAGAGAGCCAGGATAATAATAAAGGGGGATTTCATCGTAGTTCTCATGGTTACAATATTCTGGATTTCATCGTATGGATTTCATCGTAGTTCTCATGGTTACAGAATCAAAACATACAATCAGTCTTCAGATTAAGGTTGTATTTGTGGACATGATATCATTTTCTGTTCGGGATATTCATAGGTACTACTTGTTGTTTATAGGCTCAGGCTTCCATAGGAGGCAGTTTGCAACATTTATTAAAATTTTGCTCATAGCAATTAGTGAACACTGCAAGCGCTGTTCGTATCTAATATTTTATAATAGAAATTTCCTGATTATGGTAGGACACAACAGTCGAAGATTTTTTTCTGTGACGTCGACTTCATAGCCGGCCTATGAGTCACTAAATAGTTTAACAATATCTTCATGTAAAAATGCAAACAAAAATGCTTCATTAGGCTTTCTAACAGGATGACATTATTTTTCATACAATAATAATTATACCTTACTGAAAAGTTGCTGTAACCGTGGAGTAACTTTGTGTTATTAAAAAAAACATACGTCACAAATGTTTTAAATAAAACTACTTTTAAAGCAATGTCAACAATATATATAATATATTACTTCGGTAATCAAATATGTGTCTCTACAATAAGTGTTAGTATATCATTTGATTTCTATTTAGAAGATAGAAAAATAGACAGATGTGACAATGCAACAGTTAACATCAACACCGCAACTAACTTTCTTCATAGGTCTTCTTATAAATAATCATTCTGATCCTGACTGTATCCATTACAATTCATTATAACAAAAATAGTTTAAAATTTTTACTTACTACAGTGTCATAGAAAATTGTCAACGTCAACGGTGTACTGTGAGTTCGAGTAAGAAAATACTTCTTTAGAATTAATTAACAAGTGTGCAAGCAGGGCTCTGTTCAGCGATAATGAACGAGAAATCACAATATTTAATATTTGCGCACTAAGTTAAACATTTATATGATTCAAATAATTATCACAATATTATAAAATGTAGTAATTTACTATTTCATTAAATTATCGATCGCGAGTATATGACTAAATACAGACAATAATCTTGGCCAACACAGAGTTTATTAAAAAAATATATAATGTATACTATTCCCTTATTCCTTATACAAAACAATCAGAAAGATTTCTATAAAAAAAAGTATTACAATCTCATGATTCTATTTCTTCTGGCAAGCCTTTGTAAAATAAAACATTTAAAAAAATAAAGAACAATCTAGTCTAAGACCAGTAACACTTATTAACCATTAGAATGATATGACTATACACAATAGTTAATCTTTCCCGCCAGATATGTTCAATAGTTATACCTAGTTGTGTTCACTTTATGCCTAAAACCTTTATATACTTCCTACATCTCTCGATCAAGTGGAGTAAATGTAATTATTAAGAGTTACATTAATGTAATTTACAATAATATCAATTCCTTTTCTTGATAATAATAATATGTATCCATATTATGCACAGTAGTATTGCAACACAAAATTCAGTGAATAATTAAAAAAATGTACCCAGATTCAGGTACGGAATGGTATTATATTCTTGTAGTTTATTTATTTATTTATTTATATATGCTTTATAGTGTACCACAAAGAATAACAAAGAAACAAAAGAGAAGAACTTATGGGAAAATACAAAAAGTTGTGAAGTACAAAGAGTTTTGGTAAAGAGTATGGTAAGTACAATCGCCAACATTTATGAGAGTCTTCTAGAGTTAATATATCAAGTCTCTTGAGACTGGACGTCTGCTTTAACATATAATAGACATATTGGTTAAAAGATTTAACACTAATTTGATCTTTGGTTAAAAAATTCAAATCTTAACATTTTAGTAAACCCCAATAATCATCATTATCGTAGTGATTATCACAACTAAATTTTAACGCATACATTAAATTATGTAACTTAAATTATGTATGAAAATACTGTTTTACTAGCAAGCCGCACCGGCTACGAACGATTATGTATACTTTACATAATTAAATGGTGAGATGTTATGTAAATAAAACTCACCCGTGCAATGTTCCGTATGACGATAATAGTCTGACACAGTAAAAAGAAAATTTTAGATAATAACTAAAACCTGCTAACAGTGACATTGTCTTAAAAACACTGAGATTAAAAATATAAAAAAAAATCTATCTCTAATAAAAAATTTATTTTGTATTATAAGTTGTTGAAAAATTATTTTTTCGGAATAAAATAGCTTTATCTGAAACTAAATACTTTATAATATTGTGTTTATAAATTGTGTGAATTTTATAGTCTTAACTAAACTAATCTAATAAACGTAATATAAATTAGCAAACCTACATAAGATTTATAAGTGTTATTAGATAAATTTCAGAAGTATTGAAAGGACAGTTTTGAATATTTATTTTAAAAATACAATAAAAATCAGATCAGAGAGGTTTATTTTGTGATTGGCTTAGTTAAAGTAACATTTTATTTTAATTAGTCTAATAGAAATACATTATTGTAATAAAAATAATCAAAACTGGTTTAACTTAAAGATACATATAATATAGGGTGGGATATGATTTACCAGTAGTAAGGCAAATTTTTACAAAATCTACTTTTTATAAGACAAATGTCACCACTAAGCAAGAAATAACTCATACACTATGTTTTACTTACACTATTAATTAAATCAAATACACAAAAGTAGTTAAATTTAGACATATTTTTTATGTTATTAATTAGTATGAAGGTTAAATAGGACGAAGCTTAGAACAACAGCAATAGTTAAGTTTGAATTAGTAATTGAATATTAGGCCTTTCTTACAATAATATGAAAAAAGGGTTAAAAATAAGCAATAATGTTAACTAAATGAACTATATTAATAATAAAATTATTTATTTATTTCTTATCCCAACGTTAACTTAATGTTTCTTATATATAAATAATGTATATTAATACTAAATTTTTATAAAAATATTGACTACAATTTCTAAAGCATCAAGGTGTAGGTGAAGAACTAATCGACAGTTGTTTGTAATCATGTGAATAAATTAACGCAACATATTAAATGAAAAAAATATATACTAAAACAAAGTCTTTCTAGTAAAATTAATGGCACAGAGTAATAAAAGGTGGGTAATAAGAATTGGAATGAATATTTTATCATTTTCAATCTGTCATTATTAGCAGGAAGACGACTTTTCGCACAGTATAATCTCTACATAGTCTATATAAACCTATAATAAAATCACATCAATACGACGATAACCTCTAACCCGAAAAATATTTAACTATTTGTGGTAGGAGTGGAATGTTTTTAATTGTAATCTTTAAAAGAATGTGAGTAGTGCAATTTAAGAAATTGTATCATTACCAAGAAAATAATTTCAGATTTATGCATTTCTTTATATAACCATTTTTCACATTCATAATATAATAATTGTCTACGTTATTAACTTAATATTCCTAAACGCCGAAATACTCGACTTTCGGGATAAAATTATGCTTCACTTACGTCCTTCTTCTTTTCACATTGTGACTTAGATATTGACTTCGATTGTGGAACAATGATCACTCGTATACTTTCAGATTAGATTTGCGTTGGTGGGAATCGACGTTGGGGCTTGATTCGACGCTGGGCGAGTGTCGACTGTGACACCGGACCAAGCACTTGCGGAGTCAGCGGTGCGGATGACATTGCCTACAAATATATTTAAAACAAATTTCAGGCACTATAAAACGTCAAAAGCGTTCCCTAAAAAGTAGTCTCATTTACTTTTAAATTTACTCAAAAATCGTAGTTATCAACTCTTAGCGTGTGTATTTATTAATGTGTATTTATTAAAGAAAGAGTCACGACAGCCGAGTGGTTGGGTGGTCGGAATTCGAGTCAAGAGACCCGAGTTCGATCCCCACGTGGCAGGGTTTTAAAAAAAAAACTTATGTACAAATTGTATCGTTGGCTTGGACATTAAGACGGCAACGGGCTCACCACCTGTCACGTTGTCCCAACAATATCTTCGGTGTAAGGTGGGTCGAAACGACTTAATTGTCTAGACCTCTGTCTAACTTGTGTATTGGGAATGGCGCGAAGATATTTTTTTTATTTATTAATGCTCATAGCTCTAACGTTCAACTCAAAGTAGGGGGTCATTGTAGAAGCGTGCTCGAAGACGAATGAGTTGATTGAAATAATGAAAGAAAGAGAATTAGATGTCGTGTGTTTGTCGGAGACCAAGCGGAAGGGCAGCGGTACTGAAGAGCTCCCTGGCGGGGCGTTAGCTCTATGGTCCGGAGTCCCGGAGAGCGAGAGCGCCTGCCAGGGAGTGGGGGTGCAGCTGTCGTCTCGGTTGGTCGATGTTACGACTGAATATAAGGTTGTGAACTCGAGACTTCTCTGGATTCGCTTTAAATTGGGACTGACGAAGTTATTCCTTTTGGCTGTTTATGCGCCGGTAGCTTCGTCGTCCAGAGCTGAGCTGGAGGAGTTTTGGGAGAATGTAAGAGAAGTTCTAGACTTGGTTAGAGGAAACGAAAGAATTGTTGTATGTGGTTATTTGAATGGATGGGTTGGTACCGCTCGGCCATGGTACGAGTCGGTGCTTGGAATGTTTGGTGATAAAAGGATTAACGATGCTGGCAAGCTTATACTGGCTGTATGCAAGGAAAAGGGTCTTCTTGTGACAAACACTATGTTTAGTCACAAGAAAATCCATATGTATACTAGAACAAGAGAGAATGAGAGAAGTATGATCGATTTATTCCTGGTGGATGACCGACTGCGAAAACAGGTGATGAATACGCGAGTGTTCCGGGGTGCTGACCTGGGAACGGATCACTATCTAGTGATTACTAGATTTAGGGGTCTGTTCGCGGGTTGGCGCCACCGGACGGCGATACCAGAACCTCAGTCGGTCGGTAGCATCCGAAGCTGGAAGCTTCAGGAAGCGGACACTAGGGATAAATATCAAGCAAGGGTAGCCGAAAAGCTGGACAGCATCGATGTCAGGATTCTTTCCTGTGTGGATGAAATATGGCAGAGCCTTAGAGATGGAATGGTTAGTGCAGCGGAAGACGTGTGTGGAACTGTGAAAAGAGGTAGTAGTAAAAAGGGTGATGCATGGTGGAATGACGAAGTGAAAGAAGCTGTAAATAAGAAGAAGAAAGCATGGTTATACTACTTGGCCTCTAGTAATGATAAGGTTATGAGAGAGAAGAGGAAAGAAAGATATAAGCTCCAGAAAGTTCACACGAAAGCATTGATTGAGGAAGTGCGTGAAAGGAGTAGAATGGAAGCGGACGAAAGGTTGTCGCACAACTTCAAGGAGAACTCCAAACTCTTCTGGAAAGAGGTTGGAAGGACCCGGAGTGGTGCGACAGCCTTAAGAATGAATAAAGTGCTTTCGGGAACCAATGACGTCCTCTCAGAAAAATCGGACGTCATGCAGCGATGGAGCGAATTTTATAGAGATGTATGCGTGTGATGATCTTAGTGGGGGATCCGTGGGTGACGCCGTGACTGGTACGCCAGACTCGGACCTCGATGACACTGAGGTCATCAGTATGAAAGAGATTGAATGTGCGATTAGCAGTTTGAAATGTGGTAAGGCTGCGGGACTAGACAGAGTTACTGCTGAAATGGTCAAGTATGGTGGGCCACGCGTCTGGGACAGCTTTCATCTGCTGTGCAATTTGTGCTGGCGAACGGGGCTGTCTATGGGAGGCACAATGCGGATTTAGACCTGGAAGAGGATGCACGGATCAAACGCTTTCTCTCCGCATGATCACGGAGAAGCTTCTGGCTGCTAACCAGAAGATTTTCTGTGCTTTTGTGGATCTTGAGAAAGCATTTGATAAGGTTGTAAGGAAGAAAATGTGGGAACTGTTGCCAGGGTATGGTGTGGATGGTCGATTGCTAAGGGCTGTGCAGTCACTTTACTGTGACTGTAAAGCCTGTGTGCGGGTAGGGCATGACCTGTCACCCATGTTTAGCGTCCAAACGGGCGTAAAACAGGGTTGTGTCATGTCTTCCTGGCTGTTCATACTGTATCTCGACAGCTGTTTACAGAAGCTGAAAGATAGCTGTTTGGGTGTGAAATTGGGTGACATAAAAGTAAATTGTCTGCTATATGCTGATGATGCAGTGCTTATTGCACCATCAGAGGCAGAACTGCAGGCATTAGTCACGTGTATGAAAGAAGAATGTGAAATTAATGATCTCCGTTTGAATGCTAATAAAACTAAGGTTCTGGTATTTGAAAGGGACGAAGAAAGAACGAAGTGCGAAATTTGGGTAAATCAGGAATGTCGAAAACAGGTGATGAATACGCGAGTGTTCCGGGTGCTGACCTGGGAACGGATCACTATCTAGTGATTACTAGATTTAGGGTCTGTTCGCGGGTTGGCGCCACCGGACTGCGATACCAGAACCACAGTCGGTCGGTAGCATCCGAAGCAGGAAGCTTCAGGAAGCGGACACTAGGGATAAATATCAAGCAAGGGTAGCCGAAAAGCTGGACAGCATAGATGTCAGGATTCTTTCCTGTGTGGATGAAATATGGCAGAGCCTTAGAGATGGAATGGTTAGTGCAGCGGAAGACGTGTGTGGAACTGTGAAAAGAGGTAGTAGTAAAAAGGGTGATGCATGGTGGAATGACGAAGTGAAAGAAGCTGTAAATAAGAAGAAGAAAGCATGGTTATACTACTTGGCCTCTAGTAATGATAAGGTTATGAGAGAGAAGAGGAAAGAAAGATATAAGCTCCAGAAAGTTCACACGAAAGCATTGATTGAGGAAGTGCGTGAAAGGAGTAGAATGGAAGCGGACGAAAGGTTGTCGCACAACTTCAAGGAGAACTCCAAACTCTTCTGGAAAGAGGTTGGAAGGACCCGGAGTGGTGCGACAGCCTTAAGAATGAATAAAGTGCTTTCGGGAACCAATGACGTCCTCTCAGAAAAATCGGACGTCATGCAGCGATGGAGCGAATTTTATAGAGATGTATGCGTGTGATGATCTTAGTGGGGGATCCGTGGGTGACGCCGTGACTGGTACGCCAGACTCGGACCTCGATGACACTGAGGTCATCAGTATGAAAGAGATTGAATGTGCGATTAGCAGTTTGAAATGTGGTAAGGCTGCGGGACTAGACAGAGTTACTGCTGAAATGGTCAAGTATGGTGGGCCACGCGTCTGGGACAGCTTTCATCTGCTGTGCAATTTGTGCTGGCGAACGGGGGCTGTCTATGGGAGGCACAATGCGGATTTAGACCTGGAAGAGGATGCACGGATCAAACGCTTTCTCTCCGCATGATCACGGAGAAGCTTCTGGCTGCTAACCAGAAGATTTTCTGTGCTTTTGTGGATCTTGAGAAAGCATTTGATAAGGTTGTAAGGAAGAAAATGTGGGAACTGTTGCCAGGGTATGGTGTGGATGGTCGATTGCTAAGGGCTGTGCAGTCACTTTACTGTGACTGTAAAGCCTGTGTGCGGGTAGGGCATGACCTGTCACCCATGTTTAGCGTCCAAACGGGCGTAAAACAGGGTTGTGTCATGTCTTCCTGGCTGTTCATACTGTATCTCGACAGCTGTTTACAGAAGCTGAAAGATAGCTGTTTGGGTGTGAAATTGGGTGACATAAAAGTAAATTGTCTGCTATATGCTGATGATGCAGTGCTTATTGCACCATCAGAGGCAGAACTGCAGGCATTAGTCACGTGTATGAAAGAAGAATGTGAAATTAATGATCTCCGTTTGAATGCTAATAAAACTAAGGTTCTGGTATTTGAAAGGGACGAAGAAAGAACGAAGTGCGAAATTTGGGTAAATCAGGAATGTCTAGAACAGGTGAATGAAATTGAATACTTGGGGAGTGCGTTTAGCCGGGATGGAAGATGTGATTTAGATGTGGACAGGCGTGTCGCTGCCGGGAACAAAGTCAATGGTGCCCTGACTGCGTTAGTCAAAAGGCAAGGCGTAGTGAAAAGTGCACGCCTTGCAATACATAACGCAGTGTTGGGACCGACTTTGTTATATGGCAGCGAAACCTGGGTATGCCAGAAGAAGCATAAAAGCAGGTTGAATGCAGTGGAGATGCGATCTCTTTGTAAAATGTGCGGCCTTACCATGGCCGACCGAAAGCGAAACGAAGAGATTCGCAATATGGCAGGTTTGAAAGATGACCTTGTCTCAAAAATGGATAAGGGCGTGCTTCGATGGTTTGCGCACGTTGAGCGAATGAGTGAAGACCGAATGGTGAAGAAAATATATAGCGCGAAAGTTAATATTAAAAGGTGTCTAGGTAGACCGAGACTAACTTTCAAAGACCATGTGAGCAAATTGCTCGAAGAGGGGAGGGTCAAGAGTACTCGGATACCTAGACGTGCATATATGAAGAAGATGATGAATCAGAAAGAAGCGAAAGAGGTATGTAGGGATCGTGACACATGGCGATCTGTTCTCTCTGGCTACCCCGTCACGGATTGTGCGTGAAAATAAGTAAGTAAGTAAGTAAGCAATGGATGCAGGTAGCTGGGTTCCGTTCGTTGTGGAAAGCTTTGGGAGAGGCCTATACTCGGATACCTAGACGTGCATGTATGAAAAAGATGATGAATCTGAAAGAAGCGAAAGAAGTATGTAGGTATCGTGACACTTGGCGATCTGTCCTCTCTGGCGACCCCGTCAGGGATTTTGCGTGAAGATAATTATAAATAAATAAATAAATATCTAAAGTTCATAGGACGCGACATAGCGCGGCCTCACCTGGAATGTGAGGTCGACGGCGCGGCGCAGGTCGGCGATGGGCGACTCGGCGGGCGGCTCGGCGAGCGGCTCGGCAAGCGGCGCGGCGGGCGGCGCGCACAGCCACGGCTCGCGCAGCAGGTCGGCGGCGCGCGGCCGCAGCGCCGGCTCCAGCGTGAGCATGCGCCGCACGCACGCGCGCGCCTCCGCCGACACCGAGCGCCACGCGCCCTCCGTCAGCTCCACCTGCCGCCGCCGTCCACACTCTCACACTCTCCCACGTTCACATTGCACATACATGTAATTTGTTCTTAAGTATTTAACCTGGATATTTTTTACCCTTTTTCGATGTTAGAATAATCGTATATTTTTTACCAACGGTTACCAAATTAACTCCATGCCAAATTTCATCAAAATCGGTTTAACCGTAAGTTTCGTTTCATCAAAGCCGTAAGAGACATGTATGACAAGTAATTATAAGACTAAATAAAATTGTGGTGTCCGTTTGTAATATCAAATTAACAGCTTTTAATTAAATGCATATCAATGTGAATACGGTACAAAAACATAACAAAACAATCAATTTAAAAATTTTTTGTCTGTCTGTTTGTTGCGGCTAATCTCGGGACTGATTTCAACGGCACTTTTACTGACAGATAGCTGATGTTATAAGGAGTAATTAAGGCTACTTTTAGTTGAAAAAAAATTAAGGTGCATTTGAAATAAAATTAGGCCGCGGGGGGCTGTTAGTTTATAATATTAGTATGGATGATATGTATATGAACATACATAAAACTATTTACACAAATAAGTCATCTTTTGTGATATTTACTACCATATATGAAATTGATGAAAATACGGGTCAAGAATTATTTTTTAAAATGAAAGCTTGTTTTTAATTGGCGTACAGATTTGTCGACAAGCATTGGAAATTACGTAACTTTTACCTTTTTCAAATTATACTCGAATGAAATTTATTCCTGCACATTTCTTATATATCCATAACTTTTTTCTTACCTCCTCACGAGTCAGGTTCTACCTCCGAGTCAAGTTGAGATACGGGGTTTGTTTTTTGTACTAGGAACACTCGCTGGCACGAGCACTCTATCGTTTGAGCTTTTGCCCAATTTAGTTGTTCACGATGGAAGGAAGCTACGTGGGAGATTTAATTTTAATTTCAATGCCGGGGAGCGGCACTGCTCGGCTAATTTATTTATGGAATTTATGAAATCTATTACTAATCCGTGCGGCCTTAAGTACTGTTTAAGTTTTTTATGTACATTTAGCATATAAAGCATACTTAATCAGCCTTCTATCGTTGTTTCCCGCTAAAGTAATGAGTGAAGGAGCGCCACTATGTGTCACGTGCTCGCCACGTTCGTGTCAGCCGCTGCCGCGACTTCTACGTATATTTTACAGTCGTATATTATAACATTTGGAAATCAACGACCCGATAGTCGAGTTGCTAGTGACCCTTCGCAGTTTAGGGTTTTGGGTTTTCGAATCCCGCTAGGAGCAATCATTTCTGTGATGAATCTGAATTTTTGTACTCGAGTCATGGAGAGATTATATGTATAGATGAATATTTATCTATGTTAATATATATGAATGTTATTGCTTGGACACAATACACCTGTCAATTGTACACCTTCCACCGAAGATATTTTCGGGACAACGTGACAGGTGGTGGGCCCGACGCCGTATTTATGTCCAAGCCAACGATGTAATTCGTACATAAGTTTTTGAAAAACCCATTGGTACGAGCCTGCCACCTGGGGACTTAGGTTTCTTGAGTCGAAATTCCGACCACCCAACCACTCTGCAATCGTGACTGCACAACTCACAGTATGAACTGTGGTTTGTCGAATAAATTTCTTATTATGAAATAAGAAATTCATTCGAAAAATTGATAAAGCCTAAAAGTTGATAGTTTATGTGCGATTTAAGGGACAAAAATTCTGCGTACCCAGTGTTCGAACAATAGACTGGCGAACAATTGTCAAAGGAGGTTTATGTGTACCTACATCATTATTTTTATTTTCCTTCTCATTCTTTCACAAGGCGTGTCTTATTTTAATATGTTTGCTGGGAATATTTTATTCATTCATCAATCAATTTTCGTGCGAAAATTATTGACTAACCATATGAAATTGATGGCTGTCTTTGAGTTTATTTAATCTGGATTGCTTTGAACGTACTAGGAGGACAGATAAGGTGACTAGAAGTTGTATTGAAGAAGGGTCATTGCCTTTGTCAGCTGACTAATGCTTAATAGGGTTGACACCAACGAGTGTAATGTAAATTCTTCAAGTCCCCATATCTCCCACGGAAATCACGCTACGAGACTCTTAATATTTTTAGGGTACATACGTATGGGTCCGAAGCCCGGCGTGCCGGTAAAGGGTATATGCTGTATTACAGTTTTAAAAAAGTAAGATATAACCGATACTATAAAATAATACTATACAATGTTTTACCTTTCCGGACTCAATTCTCGCCAAAATAGCTTCTGGCGTATCATCACCAGTTGACGCGAAAGGAGTTCGGCCAGAGAGCATTATGTACGCAAGTACGCCTGCAACAAAAAACAAGTGTCTAGGTTACTATTGTAAGGAAACGAGGGCAATGTTTGCAACTGGTCAGCTTTCGGTGCTCGCGTATATTAGTGCAATCGGCACAAAGGTACGTCAGCTGTTGTTTTTCTACTTTCTCTACTAGAATTTAGACAACATTTTTGATATATATACGAGTATTATTTAATCATTAAGAATGAATATAAGTTCCATGTTTTTTGTTTTATGATAGACGTTAGGTGACTCAACCACGACTGAATGGATTTGAATGAAATTTACACTGATAGCTTATAATAAATAATAAATATAAATATCTTCCTAATACAGGGGTAGACAGAGGTCTAGTCTAGACAATTAAGTCCCTTCGATCCATCTTCCACCGAAGATATTTTCGGGACAACATGACAGGTGGTGAGCCCGTCGCCGTCTTTATGCCCAAGCCAACAATATAATTCGTTCGTTACATAAGTTTTTTGAAAAACCCATAGGTACGAGACCTGGGGATCGAACTCGGATTTCTCGACTCGAAATTTCAACCACCCAACCACTCGGCTATCGTGATAGCTAATTAATATTTAGAAATGAAAAATTAATCAAAAATTTTTAAATAATGTTGAATAAATTAGTTGTGAAATATCACACACATTTCATGGATTCGTTCATGAGATGTCATATTTTGGAAGAAGAAAAGATTATGAACATTTGTTATTTTTGTAAAATCTCTAAAACTTGATCGTATGAAGCGGGCATTGCAGCGAGTGCTCTTCGAGCAAAACGAACTGCTATTTCATTTAGAACCAGAAATACAAAGAGAATAGTTACGAAAAGGTAACAAATGTATACTCGAAAATCGCATGCATGACATGAAACCATTAATTTAAAAATGGAATGCGGCAAACTGTTTAGCTAGCGCGGTTCGACCGATTCGTCCGTCACTCCGAAATCACTTTCGTAACTCCCGCCAAGGGACATTGATGGCGCGCGACGCGACGGCGGCACAGAGCGGCCGTACCCAAGCTCCAGATGTCGCAGGCCGCGTCGTAGCCCGCGCGCCGTAGCACCTCGGGCGCTACGAAGTTGGCCGTGTAGCACGGCGTCATCAGCAGCCCGTTCTCGGCGCGCAGCTGCTTCGCCAGCCCGAAGTCCACCAGCCGAACGTCCTCGGGCCTCCTTTCCGCGGTCGCGAACAATATGTTCGATGGCTTTATGTCCCTGTAAGATATGTCAAATTGAATGTTGTGTTGTTAATTCTGTACATACAAATAAGGAATCTATAAAAAATATGATATTGTTGTTTCTTTATATTTGATTAAATAGTTTCAGTTGGGGTGCTATTTTATTATAAAAGAAACATAAACTACGTCTATCTACTATAAAATACGCGTCCTAGGGACGGAAGATGGGGTCTTCCGTCCGTGCGATACTCCACGTTGCACAGCATTGAAACTAAAATTGAACTCGTGCTCGGCAGCAGCGGCGCTCGAGCAGCCGCGGGGCGCGGGCGGCAGCGCGACCTGTGCACGACGGTGTGCCGGTGCAGGTAGTGCACGGCGTGCAGCACGTTGTGCCGCAGCGGCAGCGCGACCTGTGCACGACGGTGTGCCGGTGCAGGTAGTGCACGGCGTGCAGCACGTTGTGCCGCAGCGGCAGCGCGACCTGTGCACGACGGTGTGCCGGTGCAGGTAGTGCGGCGTGCAGCACGGTGTGCCGCAGCGGCAGCGCTGACCTGTGCACGACGGTGTGCCGCAGCGGCAGCGCGACCTGTGCACGACGGTGCTGGTGCAGGTAGTGCACGGCGTGCAGCATCGCCAGCCGCAGCGGCAGCGCGACCTGTGCACGACGGTGTGCCGGTGCAGGTAGTGCACGGCGTGCAGCACGTTATGCCGCAGCGGCAGCGCGACCTGTGCACGACGGTGTGCCGGTGCAGGTAGTGCACGGCGTGCAGCACGTTGTGCCGCAGCGGCAGCGCGACCTGTGCACGACGGTGCCGGTGCAGGTGCACGGCGTGCAGCACGTTGTGCCGCAGCGGCAGCGCGCGACCTGTGCACGACGGTGTGCCGGTGCAGGTAGTGCACGGCGTGCAGCACGTTGTGCCGCAGCGGCAGCGCGACCTGTGCACGACGGTGTGCCGGTGCAGGTAGTGCACGGCGTGCAGCACGTTGTGCCGCAGCGGCAGCGCGCGACCTGCGCACGACGGTGTGCCGGTGCAGGTAGTGTACGGCGTGCAGCACGTTGCAGCCGCAGCGGCAGCGCGCGACCTGTGCACGACGGTGTGCCGGCGCAGGTAGTGCACGGCGTGCAGCACGTTGTGCCGCGCAGCGGCAGCGCGACCTGTGCACGACGGTGTGCCGGTGCAGGTAGCACGGCGTGCAGCATCGCCAGCCGCAGCGGCAGCGCGACCTGTGCATCGACGGTGTGCCGGTGCAGGTGTACGGCGTGCAGCATCGCCGTGCCGCAGCGGCGCGACCTGTGCACGACGGTGTGCCGCGCAGCGGCAGCGCGCGACCTGTGCATCGACGGTGTGCCGGTGCAGGTGCACGGCGTGCAGCGTTGTGCCGCAGCGCAGCGCGACCTGCGCACGACGGTGTGCCGGTGCAGGTAGTGCACGGCGCAGCACGTTGTGCCGCAGCGGCAGCGCGACCTGTGCACGACGGTGTGCCGGTGCAGGTAGTGCACGGCGTGCAGCACGTTGTGCCGCAGCGGCAGCGCGACCTGTGCACGACGGTGTGCCGGTGCAGGTAGTGCACGGCGTGCAGCACGTTGTGCCGCAGCGGCAGCGCGACCTGTGCACGACGGTGTGCCGGTGCAGGTAGTGCACGGCGTGCAGCACGTTGCGCCGCAGCGGCAGCGCGACCTGTGCACGACGGTGCCGGCGCAGGTAGTGCACGGCGTGCAGCACGCCAGCCGCAGCGGCAGCGCGACCTGTGCATCGACGGTGTGCCGGTGCAGGTAGTGCACGGCGTGCAGCACGCCAGCCGCAGCGGCAGCGCGACCGTGCACGACGGTGTGCCGGTGCAGTAGTGCACGGCGTGCAGCACGTTGTGCCGCAGCGGCAGCGCGACCTGCACGACGGTGCCGGTGCAGGTAGCACGGCGTGCAGCACGTCAGCCGCAGCGGCAGCGCGACCCGTGCACGACGGTGCCGGTGCAGGTAGTGCACGGCGTGCAGCACGTTGTGCCGCGCAGCGGCAGCGCGACCTGTGCACGACGGTGTGCCGGCGCAGGTAGTGCACGGCGTGCAGCACGGTGTGCCGGTGCAGGCACGGCGTGCAGCGTTGTGCCGCAGCAGCGCGACCTGCACGACGGTGTGCCGGCAGGTAGTGCACGGCGCAGCACGCCAGCCGCAGCGGCAGCGCGCGACCTGTGCACGACGGTGCCGGTGCAGGTAGTGCACGGCGCAGCACGTTGTGCCGCGCGGCAGCGCGACCAGCACGACGGTGCTGGCAGGTAGTGCACGGCGTAGCACGTTGTGCCGCAGCAGCGCGACCTGGTGCACGACGGTGCCGGTGCAGGCACGGCGTGCAGCACGTTGTGCCGCAGCGGCAGCGCGACCTGTGCACGACGGTGCCGGTGCAGGTAGTGCACGGCGCAGCACGTTGTGCCGCAGCGGCAGCGCGACCTGTGCACGACGGTGCCGGTGCAGGTAGTGCACGGCGTGCAGCACGTTGCGCCGCAGCGGCAGCGCGACCTGTGCACGACGGTGCCGGTGCAGGTAGTGCACGGCGGCAGCACGTTGTGCCGCAGCGGCAGCGACCTGTGCACGACGGTGCCGGTGCAGGTAGCACGGCGTGCAGCATCGCCGTGCCGCAGCGGCAGCGCGACCTGCGCACGACGGTGTGCTGGTGCAGGTAGTGCACGGCGTGCAGCACGTTGTGCCGCAGCGGCAGCGCGACCTGTGCATCGACGGTGCCGGTGCAGTAGTGCACGGCGTGCGCACGTTGTGCCGCAGCGGCAGCGCGATCTGTGCACGACGGTGCCGGTGCAGGTAGTGCACGGCGTGCAGCACGTTGTGCCGCAGCGGCAGCGCGACCTGTGCACGACGGTGTGCCGGTGCAGGTAGTGCACGGCGTGCAGCACGTTGTGCCGCAGCGGCAGCGCGACCTGTGCACGACGGTGTGCCGGTGCAGGTAGTGCACGGCGTGCAGCACGTTGTGCCGCAGCGGCAGCGCGACCCAGCACGACGGTGCCGGTGCAGGTAGCGCACGGCGTGCAGCACGTTGTGCCGCAGCGGCAGCGCGACCTGTGCAATGACGGTGTGCCGGTAGTGCACGGCGTGCGGCACGTTGTGCCGCAGCGGCAGCGCGACCTGTGCACGACGGTGCCGGCAGGTAGTGCACGGCGCAGCACGTTGCGCCGCAGCGGCAGCGCGACCTGCGCACGACGGTGTGCCGCAGCGGCAGCGACCTGTGCACGACGGTGCCGGTGCAGGTGCACGGCGTGCAGCACGTTGTGCCGCAGCGGCAGCGCGACCTGTGCACGACGGTGTGCCGCAGCGGCAGCGACCTGTGCACGACGGTGCCGGTGCAGGTGCACGGCGTGCGGCACGTTGTGCCGCGGCGGCAGCGCGACCCAGCACGACGGTGTGCCGCAGCGGCAGCGACCTGTGCACGACGGTGCCGGTGCAGGTGCACGGCGTGCAGCACGCCAGCCGCAGCGGCAGCGCGACCTGTGCACGACGGTGCCGGTGCAGGTAGTGCACGGCGTGCAGCATCGTTGTGCCGCAGCGGCAGCGCGACCTGTGCATCGACGGTGCCGGTGCAGGTAGTACGGCGTGCAGCACGTTGTGCCGCAGCGGCAGCGCGACCCAGCACGACGGTGTGCTGGCAGGTAGTGCACGGCGCAGCACGTTGTGCCGCAGCGGCAGCGACCTGTGCACGACGGTGCCGGTGCAGGTAGTACGGCGTGCAGCACGTTGTGCCGCAGCGGCAGCGCGCGACCTGTGCACGACGGTGTGCTGGCAGGTAGTGCACGGCGTGCAGCACGTTGCGCCGCAGCGGCAGCGACCTGTGCACGACGGTGTGCCGGTGCGGGTAGTGCACGGCGTGCAGCACGTCAGCCGCAGCGGCAGCGCGACCTGTGCACGACGGTGTGCCGGTGCAGGTAGCACGGCGTGCAGCACGTCAGCCGCAGCGGCAGCGCGACCTGTGCACGACGGTGCCGGCGCAGGTAGTGCACGGCGTGCAGCACGTTGTGCCGCAGCGGCAGCGCGACCTGTGCACGACGGTGTGCCGGTGCAGGTAGTGCACGGCGTGCAGCACGTTGTGCCGCAGCGGCAGCGCGACCTGTGCACGACGGTGTGCCGGTGCAGGTAGTGCACGGCGTGCAGCACGTTGCGCAGCAGCGGCGCGGCCTCGTGCTCGGGCAGCGCGCGGCGCCGCGTGATGTGCTCCAGCAGCTCGCCGCCGCGGCACAGCTCCATCACGGCCAGGATACGCCCGCCCTCCTCGTACACCCCGCGCAGCGAGATTATGTGCGGGTGTTGGCTGTATCTGTGCAAATTGTGTCTGCTTTGTTTCAATGTTCGTTTTTGTTTCTTTGTAATGTATGCGTTTTAATGGTTGATGAACGGCCGTGTGCAAAAGAGAGAAAGAAATATTTTTATTTCGGTACATAAAGCAATATACACTTGTGTGTATGTTGCTAACTAAATAAAGCCATTTACGACGCTGCAATAGGACACGAAAAAGGCGCGCACTCAGCATTTGACGTAGAAAACCACAGTCGCTAATTTTTTGTGTGGTTCAAACCACTGGAAAATAATGGAGGCCCATTATTTTCCAGTGGTTTGGTCAATTAGCTCGAGTTAGTTCAATAACAATACTTATAAATATTCTATTATATACAAGTTTTAATTAATAACAATAATCAAGCATGAAGTTATGCGCAGTTTACACAATTCAGGAAAGTTAGATACTTTTGATGTCGTCATCTCTCTCTAACGTTTGCTACGTTAGAGAGAGATGACGGCATCAAAAGCACGGCATGTAGATAATTTTCTTAGTATTTAATTTTTTTTTCTGGTGAGCCCGTCACCGTCTTTATGTCTTTAAGCTAACGATAGACTCGTAAATATTCGATAAGTTTTGCAAAAACCTTATAATACGAGTCTGGGGATCAACCACTCGGCTATCGTGAATATTATTACGAATATCGTAATAGGTATTACGAGGGTGACACTGATCGTTTTTAGAAATGGCCACTTTTAAAATAATATAATAAAGAAATAAGTTTAAATTTTTAAAATGGAACTCTTTCATAGTAGTACTAATTTCATTCTATGTCATTTGTTTTACGATTTGGCGGCAAATTTAATTTGTCTGTGTCACGTCAGTATGAATTTAATGCGAGAAAATATTGAGTGATTTTTTATGACTATCGGTATCATTTAAGTCAACAAGAATGTTATGACAGACTTCGATTGGCCTTTCATGATGAAGCCCCTTCCCGGGCCACTTTATTCCCGGGAACAAAAGAAAAATTTCAAGGCAAACATTTTATGGACGCCAAGGAAGCAGTGGCAGCGTTCCAGAAGGCTATGTAAGAGGACGAGTAAAGACGAGTGGGCAAAGTGCTTCTCTCGGTGGTTCTATCGAATGCAGCGATGTAATAATGTGAATGGAAACTATTTTAAATAAATAAATAAATATCTTTACGCAATTCCCAATACAGGGGTAGACAGAAGTCTAGTCCAGACTATTAAGTCACTTTGACCCACCTTCCACCGAAGATATTTTCGGGACAACGTGACAGTTGGCGAACTCGCCAGCGTCTTTATGTCCAAGTCAACGATGTATAATTCGTATATAAATTTTTAAACAACCCATTGGTACGACCCCTGCCACACGGGGATGGGGAGGAACTTGTGTCTCTTGACTCTAAATTCCGACCACTCAAACACGCAGTTTTTTTTGGAAACTATTTTTAAAAGATATAACAAAAATAATTAAGTTTTTGATTTTCTAAGAACTTTCAGTGTCACCCTCGTAGTATGATTCTATTAAATTTACCAAATTGAAATAGAATTGCAGACTGTGGTGAGGTCATGGCACGAGCATATAGGAAGAAAAATCTTGTGAAAGATGATACTAAGATAATACTAATACACTTTGTTTTGTTAAATAAGAATATAGTTTCTGTATTTGGCAAGAATCTAAGGTTTATTTTATAAGACACACTCAAAGCAATAGTGTTGCGGGTTCAAGTCCCACTAGATGCAAAAATTTGTAGCCGAGCTATGGATGTTTATATGTGGATATGTATATTTAAAAACTACATTATTTAGCTAAATAACTTAATTAATGTTTTATATAACTGACATTATTTTATAAATATATATAATAATAAACTATCTTCATGCCCTTCCCCATAACGGGTGTAGACAGAGGTCTAGACAATTAAGTCCTTTCGACCCAACTTCTACCGAGGACATTTTTTGGAACAACGTGACAGGAAGTGAGCCCGCCGCCGTCTTTATGGCCAAGCCAACGATATAAATCGTACGCCAGGTTTCTAAAAAACTCATTGGTACGAGCCTTGGGGATCAGGTCTCTAAACTCGAATTCTGATCACACAAGAGCACTCGGCTATCGCGACTTAATTAACTATTATAATTTATAGGTTGTCCATTATATTTTTTTTTATATTCAGTTACCTTAATAAAATTTCAATTTCTTCACGCGGGTCATATTGTAATTTGTCCATTATTTTGACTGCATACTGTACTCTAGACGCTTTATGCTCGCAGAGGCGGACGACAGAAAATGATCCGGTTCCGAGTTCACCCATCAACCTGAAAAACAAAAACTAAAATATAATACGACCGTCACATGAACGGTCATTACTGTAAACAAGTTAGATACAAAAAAGTATCATTCATCTTCTCTTTCTGGATTCGTATTCACACGCGGTATCCGTCATCGTCCGTGTGCGCTAGTGTGCGAAAGAAATATACAAGCATTCACTCATTCGAAAAACAATTAAGTCACTTTCGCTCTGCGGCAGTCGGGTAAAAAATCGATGGCGCAGTTAGCAGGCGTCCTCTCTCTGTATTAGTGTAACATACAAATTATTGATTCTTGGACCTTCATGTTTTATAGCTAAAATTTATATCGAATTCGGAAAGGAGTAAATGTAAACGCATGTGTGTTTGAGCGTAAACATGCTGTATTATAAAATAAGCGTCAATGACCTAATGGCGTAGGTTGCGCACTGCGGAACACAAACGTGTAGGTTCGAATTCACCGTACCCATTCTCGTAAACCGGTATAGGCTACAAGGAATACCGATAATGTTATTCAGCATTGCTAGTGTTCCGTAATCGTAATATGATTATTACTATAATTTTAAAATTATAGCCTTTCTATTGCTGCAGTATATAAAACACTGTAATCTTCTATATAAAACTAATATTTAAAAAATCTTACCTATACTCGTCAAAAAAATTATTCCTGTTGACGAAACCGGACCAAAACTCTTCTGTGGAGGTCTTACTTTGTGGCGCGTGATTTTGATCGGTTATGGTTTTGTTGTTGTCATCGTTTAGCAGACAAGGGGCAACGAAACTGAAACCCCTAAATTTAAAATTTTTATGATGAGAAACATAATTTTTTTATACCATATTAAGAAATAGCAGCATAAAAATTAAAAATATTTTTAAAACAGTCCGTTATAAAAAAAACTAGATACATGGGAATCTATCGGCAGCCAAAGTTATTTTCAAGGGTTTTCTCTTAGTCGCTTCTTACGACAACCACGGCATAAAAGGAGATGACATATTTATACATAATTATCAAACAACTGAATACAACTAAATTTAATGGATAATAATTATTGTAATAACCTCTGAGGTTAACTGGGAGTATATATTGTGTTACAATACAATTCAATATGTGAAGCAGTATCTACAAATCGATTCTTCAATCTTTGTAACACCTTTCGAGTCGACATGAAAATAGCTAAGTACTTATAAAATTACTTGCAATCTTCATTGCGTGAGTGGCGTCTATTCTTTATTTAGACTTCGGACAAGGTACCTCATATTTTTCCTGTAACTGTAAATATACTATTTACTTTTTATTTAGTTTGTGGCTAAGTATCATTAATGACAAATGCGAGAAGTCTTTAGGTACAAAACATATAAATGTGACCATATCATAGCTGTAGGATGGCCATAATATTGAGTTACATATAAAAATCATGTGTTACAATGTTCATTCTTCATCCATCTGACCATCCAACCACTCGGCTAACGTGACTTATTACTTACATATACGAACAAACTACCAAGACCTCTAGATATCCCTAGGTATTAGGAAATGGTTGAAGATAAAAAATACCTATCAGTAACTAAGAATCTCTTAAAAATCTCAAGTGCTATTACACATTATTTTAAAATATTATATACATATATTGATAAGATTTTAATAGTTTTACACATAGTTGAAGATTGCTTGGACAATTTTTGTGGATCTTTGACGTTCCACTGCCGCGACGAGCTACAATGAGAGGTTGAGAGAGATGTTTGCAGAATGAGAGGAAAGGAAATTGACATTTAACTCCAAACTATTGTTCTTTCTCAATATATTCTCCCTTATACCTAATACATTTTATGGATCTCGCAAATAATTTATATATACCGTCAAAAAAAATATTTGTCTTTGGTTATTAAATCCGAGCCGACCGGAGAGCTCGGAGGAAAGAGCGTCGCCACGGATCGGCGAAGGTCGCGGGTTCGAATCCCGCCCGTGTCAGTTGAAATTTTAACTTTTTTCTCTTTAATTTAATAACACAAAAAGTTCAGCATAAATATGCTTTAAAAGTCAATAAAATTGCATAATAAAAATTTGTCTTTGGTGTCAAAATAAGCCGAAATTGCCGACTTCTTCATTGTCGTCAAATTTTTTTCAATCTTCAACTATGTTCACAGTTTTCCTCTTCTTTTTTCCATGATGGCTTTTTTCAATCTTTCCAGTAAAGAAGCGTAGTACTGTCCCATTATAGTAACACCAAGTTCCTTTATAATCGATAAGTAAACGTCCATCTGTATCTCAAAAGACAGTTGCCTGGATCTTTCCGGCTGATTGTGCCTTGTTTCTTTGGTGGAGGTGTGCCTTTTTTATGGCCCTGCATCAACTCTTGCATAAAGATCCGGTTCATAACTTCTTCCGTTCTCTCTCCACAGAGCTCCAAAACTGACGAGAACATTCCACACGTTTTTGAAGTGGCGTGAGCATTCATGGAACCAATCTTGCACTGACCTTAGTCATTCCAAGATGATGATGTATATTTAAAATAGTTGATTCAGACACTCCAACCATTGCTGCAAGTTGTTTATTCTTAATCCGGGTATCTTCCAATACAAGTTTTTCTATTTTTTCGACGATTTCCGGTGTGGTGGCCTTTTTGACCATCCGGAGCAAAAGTTGTCTTCAATGGACTTTCGTCCTTGTTTGAAAAGACCATGCCACTTGTAAATCATGGTTTTACGAGGGGCAGAGTCCCCGTATTTCGCTTACATCTCTTGAAAAACAGTCTGAGCCGATTTTCATTGCATGGTAATGAACTTAATAACGCCGCAGTGTTAAATTTTCTCCTTACTGGCTGACTTCTTCCCGATTCTAATTGAAAGTCGATTTGAATTTGCAGGTCGATAACTCAAAAGTTAATGACCCAATTAAGTTGAAATTTGGTATGTATATTCTTAATGAGTTGCTTAACTAGTGCCTATCTGGACGAGGAAACTAACCCCCACCAACCCCTTCATTCCGCGAACTTTTTGACTGTACCAAGTAGCTTCGCTTACTCTACTTACGTTCGTGCCTTGTTGTTCACTGTTCTAACTAAATACATAAAGGTATTATGAAGCAGACATACAAGGGAGATTTTCGGTGGGTTTGTTAAAATTTTTTGCGTTTTAATCTTTTTTGCGTTTCAATGAGATTTTTGTCATTTGATTATAATGATTATTATTATTGCCAATGCTATGCATTAAAAAGCAGCATAAAATCTATATTACTTTCTATTATAATCTTAAGTCAAAAAATCGTATATTTGTTGTATATACGTTGCTGTTTTGGTTTACGATATAATACTATACATTTTCTTTTTTATTTATTTGAGGGATTAATATTTATTTTACAGTTTCACCTAAAATACGTCAAATGTTGCACTGGTAAAGTTTAAAAAATAAATAATTTGACACGGGAAGTACAAAACATGACAATGTTACCTAAAAAGCTCATGAGCGTTAGCTGAAGCAGGGACGCCTGGCGAGTCTCGGGGCGTTCGGCACGTGAACTCAGAGTCGAAGTAAAATGCATCGTCCGCCCTTGAAACTGCGGGTCTAAACGGAGGCACCACCTACGACACCATTGAAGTATTTAGGTCAAAGCCCCTTAAAATATAAAAGGAAAGGAATTATATATATATACAAATATCTATACGGACTTAATGAAAGTGTGAACTTAATGAATGGAAAGTCATAAAATGTACATATCAACACCGGGTTTTGTTAATTATCTTCAGACTAACATCAAATAGTTACCTATTTCATATTAATAGCCTCGTATCCGTATTTTAATAAAATATGGATACGAGGTACGTGTTCACAACTACTCTTAAAATAAGACATTTCTTATTTTTTTATAAAACGAATTTAGGACTTTTGTCTTTTCCAAATTTGTATGGGATTCCAATTTAAAACTTTTTAGACAATCCTAAGCCTAATAAAGCATGCAGAGAAATCACCAACTTAAGTAATCACAAATAAATAGCCAACTTCATAACGAACAAATTTACAAAACTTATGAAGACAATGCTTGCACTGGTTCTAAAGATTGCGTTGGTTTCGTTTTCCGTTTGTGCAGTGGGTAGCAAAACATTACTACTCCATATGTAAGCATTTGAACTAAAAAACGAAAACGCCTGTGGCTACTCGGACGGTTTGGAAGGAGAAGGAGCCTGCCACTTAGTAGATAGATCCTTCTTGGGTTCCTTTCTCTGGATGTCATCGTGTGGTAGCGCTAAACGTCAGGACGGTCTTGCGGATTACAAACTTGAAGTGGAGGAATGCGTTTTCACCCGCATTTCAACAGTTACAAGAAGCAACGACTTTCTTTGTAATAAAAGTACACATAAAATGTTCACAAACATTCGCATTATATTATAGAATATCTCTTAAATACTATTAAAGTACATATTTTGTTAAAAGTCTATTATAATGGAGATATAAACCTGGGCTACTGATTTTAAATTTACACAGTCGTCATACTTTTCATACAAACATGATAATTGAAAAAAAAAAGCCAAACCTCTTTTTTAAGTAAAGCATCCCAGTCAATACTTGCAAAGAACTCGTGGTTCTTTATATCCTCAATTCCATTGGGGCCAGCACCTAACCTGTAAATAAATATATCAATAAGTTGGTGTATGTTGAGGCCTTTATTTAATAAGTAACTAAAATAGGTGGAATATTTGTAATTCGTAAGCAATGTAATTTTATTCAAATAAAGTTTGTTTTAATACCTAGTGAGCACACACCTGATCCCCAGTTGTCTGTGTTGTGTACGTGCGTGCAAGTGCGCTTGTGCAATACGAATATTGAATTTAAAAGTGAACCTTGCCTGTTTTGTGGATTCCTTTTAAACAAGGCGCGGAGTAATGATTGTGCTTCTTCACTCAAATTTGAAGGCATACCAAGTTTGGCTTTTAAAATCTGCGTCATTGTTTCATGTCTGGTGGAGCCATGGAATGGCAAATTTCCTGTCAGCATCTCAAACTGGAAGAATAAATTAATTATCAATCATTAAAAATAGCAAATGTATATTAACAAATTTGCACAGACCTTTTTATTCCTTTTTTTAGTATTTTGCACTAACTGTTAACTTATGTAAAACATAGAAAGTATAAAAAAGTATCAAACTTGCGTTAATGGAGCACATAGTGTATTCATATATTTCACGAGAAAAAAATATATGCATAACATGAAAATTTGGTGCAGTTGTTACAGATGAATAATGTTCATGGAGCCTGTGCGAGACACTCATTTATAACAAATAAAAGACATACTCTACCTTACATTCATCACTGCTCATAAAGATATAAAGAAACAACTATTTACCTTTAAAGATATGCATAAGCCGTCCAAAAATAAATGTCCAAAGTCTTCTAATAAGATCTAAATTGAAAGTCATACTTCACTTCCTGATTCCTTTTGTTTGATATATCCACGTGGCAAAAAATAATGCAAAATAATTCAAACATAACCTACCATAAGGACACCAAAAGACCACCAATCGGCTGCAAATGTATGACCTCTTCTATTAACAACCTCTGGCGCCATATATTCCACAGTACCACAAAAACTATAAGCTTTGTCACTGCTTGATGGAAGTTTAGAAAGGCCAAAGTCAGTGAGGGCTATGTGGCCGTCAGCATCTAACAAAATATTTTCTGGTTTCAGATCCCTGTATATAATACCCAACTTATGAACATGTTCTAATGCTAAAGCTAGCTCGGCCAAATAAAATTTGACATCCTCTTCTGTAAACATAACCTGATAATGAGAAATTACAATTAATTACAGCAAACATTCTGAATAAAAATAATAATAATAATAATATAATACAATGTTATATTTATTCACCTCTTTACTCAGGCGCGAAAATAGGTCACCACCACGAAGGAAGTCTAGTATCAAATATAATTTGCCTGCAGTTTGAAAGGCGTAATGTAATTTGACAATAAATGGATGGCCCATTTCTACTAAAATATTTCTCTCCATTTTGGTACGTTCTCTGTCTCTAACTTTTAATGTCGCCTTTTTAAGTACCTTTAATTTTAAAGCAGATGCTCAAATCAAAACCAATAAAAAACTACTGTTGTAAAGTACCTTAAAGTTTATTGGTTAGTATTAAGTAAAAAAAAAAAACAGCTATTAAGCATCTTCTCCCTTTTATGATAATTTTGATGGAAGGAAGGATTTTTCATAGTTCGAAGCAACAATAAGTGAAATTTAAAAGCTTTTGCATAATCTTAGTCTAATATTTTAAAGAAATTACTCCATATGCCAGTAGCCATAACCTTTTTGAAGCCTTATCTAAAGTCAAATCTTACAACACCCCTAGGAAGAAAGGGGTAGCTAATTCTTAGCAGTATGGCAACTCACTTATTACTTATTCTGTAACTCATTTATTTATTATTTACTATTTATTGTTTATCAGATAAAAAAATCAAATTGTTACCTTCATGGCATAAAGAGTTCCAGCATCAGCACCACTAACTTTTCTAACTAAGAAAACTTTACCAAAGGAACCTTCACCAAGCACTTTAAGCAATTCAAACTGAGACGGATCTGCTTTTTCATGGCCTTCTTTAATGACATCTTGTAATTCCACCTCACGCTCATAACTGTGGTCACTTGTTGAATCGAGACTCTCAGTTGTGGAAGCTTGACGAGATTCTGCAGCATTTTCTACCACCATTGGAAGACTATTAACTTGCTGGTTGTTGACACCACGCTGTATGTAAACATATTATATCATTCCCTTAAAATTGTTTTAAGCATTATTATATAAATTGTCTTAAGCAAGACTATAAATATTTTGTGACTTGAGATATAATATGTATCTAAGTGACCAAAAATCACATGGTAGGACACAGATGGTTCTAATAGTACAAAGTATTTGCATTAAAAGAATCTCTTATTTTTCTACATATCTGAACAAATTTTATTAACTTTAAGTAATGCTGAATTTATTTGTTATTAAATTAAAGAGAAAATATGTTTAAAATTTCAGCTCACATGGACGGGAATGAACCTGTGACCTTTGCCGTACCATGTACAAAATTTGGAATTTAATTTATATATATATATATATATATATATATATATATATATCTTCACGACATTCTCAATACAGTGGTAGACAGAGGTCTAAACAATCAAGTCCTTCAACCCACTTTCCACCTAATACATTAATTGGGACGACATGTCGTTTATGTCCTAGCCAACAACCAGCCTTGGGGATCGAACTATGCTCACTTGAATAGAATTCTGATCACCCAACCACTCGGCTATTGTGACTGTCAACTTAATATCTTAAGAAATTTCTCTGAAATTACATCTAAAGCTCAATATCTGAGTGCTCAACCACTAGGATATTGAGTGTGATTAGAATTTGAATCTGGAACCCAAGTATCAACCTGGGGATCAACCCAAGAGGATTTTTACAAACAATATTTAGTGAAATTTAAGTTCAATTTGTAAACTTCTACAGTAACACAACATGTCACAGTCACTTTATAAATGTGGGTTGAAAGTATTCTATGATTAATTTTTCCTGCACATCATGTGTTGGGAATTAATCTAGAACAATCTCCTTGTGGTCCACCCTATGCAATATGCCAGCTAAAAGCCAAGTAAAGTAAGCTAGTATATATAGTTTGTAGTGTCTAGTATCATAATTTGGGAGCAATATAAACAATAGGAGCAGTATATAGTACTTGTGGCACCAGAAAGTATAAACAAAGTAAGTAAAATCATCCAACTCATTTCGTATTTTATATAAACATACAGAATAAATATTAATAAAATGATAAGTTATTGTTTTCAAATATGACTCATATGAAGTGTTGACTGCACTTATAAGGTTTTCTATTTCATTTTAAGTTACTAAAAATTATAGTCAAAAATAAATATAAATTTTCATTCTCACGGTAACGGTAAATTATACGTAAAAATAAACAAGTCGAATATACATGGAAAACAATTAAATCGTATATAAACCCCAATACCTGGTAACGTTGTTTTATGAACACGAATGAGTAAGCGTATAGGAAAATTGCGTAAAAACTTAAGCCAATTAAATAAGAATCTAATACCGTGTTATCTCCAACATTCTGCATTCGCCAAGGATCGGAAGAATTCGCCAAAGGCATATTTTCTGTCTTTGAGAAGTAAACATTCAATTACAAAACAAATTTGTAAAATAATGAGAATTAAATGATAACCTAATACATCATGTTATTGAAACCTCCTGAATTATGGGGAGTTGGAAATGAGGAAAATGCTGAACAGAGGAAGGATTTCAGTATTTAAAAGAATGATTTTGGTTTTTTGATTGATAAAAAATGTCACTCATACGTCACGTATGTCAAGCACGTGACAGGTACATACCGATAATACTGAATCACAAAATTATAACAATATACTGGGGCCTGACTGTTATATTTTTCCAACGTTTCTGTTATTTTAAAATGCTATAATATTTATTACATGCTATAAACAATGTTATTGTAGATCGTCATAAATATTCCGATTTGTTTTTTTTACCCATTTAATTTTTATTACCAAATATTATTAAAGATTTGTAGGTGTTTAAAATAGTTACTTCTTCTTTTGTTTACAGCTTATTAAGGTTTTAAGGTAAGTTTTATGTTCAACTTTCACCATTGAACATGAAACTTCCCTCCACCCATCTACACCCATCGACTTCCCGCAATATTGTACAGGTCTTCACTATATCTTGTGGAGGGTCGTTCAACATCACGTTTGCCTAAAAGAGCTTGCTACTTGGAAACACGTTTTCCCCAATGATCATCATCTCGTCGAGCTATGTGGCCGACCCAGTGCTACTTCAGCGGCCTGATCGTTACTACTACATCAGTTATGTCAAAGTTAGACTTACCTGGTCCGACAATTTGTCCCCGGTACATACATGTATATTCGTCTACGACTTTAATCGTAATATTCACAAAAACAACTAACATTAGTCTGACATGGACATTATACATAATCTCAGTATTGTCCTTAGATATCTTAAGACTAGACTGTTTTTTATTTAAATAAAAAGTAAATATATTTAAACTTATTTAAATAAAAAATACTTAAATTTATTTAAATAAAGTTAAGTAATTTTTGCCTCCATTGAGCTTGAAGGCATAAAGCAGGTCTACGGTGGAGTGAGTTTACTGTGAGTTATGAACTCTTCAGAAATTTAGTCACGGTTTCAACCAACTTTATTGTCGCCAATCATTTGTTTGGCTCTGCATTCTATCGAGTCAAGCGTGGCAAGCTGGTATTGTGATGAACATTATACTACTGATCCGAAATGAACTGTCGAAAATTGACGATCAATCATGACGTTTTATAATTTCATTTTACAACTAATACCAAACAACTATTCTATTTCTGTCAAACTATTATAATATATGTTCATTTGTATGTACGTAACCCTGGTTATACTTAACGTATATACATACAAATTTCATGTCAGGGTGTATAGACTAACTACATTGTATCTAAGTTTGTCTGCAAAAATTATATTACTTAGTTCAATTTGTGTAATATGAGCACCTCAAGGGCAAATATACATATTTGACTGAAGTTAGAAACAAAATAACACCAATAAAAATATTATAGCAGTCTCGGTTGAAAAAAAATTAATATAATAATGAGAAATAAAATAATATGTTGTGTGTTGTATAGCCCCTGGTCCCTAGACCATGCGTAAACTATAGACGGCAGCACATACGCCACAAGTGGCGTCCCCTTGTTTCCAAATGTGAACTAGATGATTAACGGAGAGTTCAAAGAGAATATAGACCAGGGCTGAAGCTTGCAAAAATGGCAAAAAATAAAAAAAATACAGATTATTATAGGTTGAACCCCATTAGAAAAGGAGGGGAAAATGATAAAAATAAAAGGAAAAATAAATTACGGTCGATCCGAGACCGGAAACTGGGAGGGGTGTTTTTAAGAGTGCTTTTGTTAGAAAGCTCTCTTAAAAACACTTGTTGTTGTTGTCGTAAACCGACCGCCCCGCGCCTTATATGAGTGTTTTGAAAGAATAATGGAAGAAGCTTTACTTAAACTTCATAAATAGAATAAATCGGTAGTCATATGCGGAGACTTTAATATTAATCTCCTGGAAGCTTCTTCTATTATTATTAGATTTCTCTCATTGTAAAAGTCGTTCAATCTTGTTAACTTGTTTTATGAGCCTACAAGAATAACAGAGTCAAGTGCGACGTGCATAGACAATATTTTTACAGATGTCAAACCATTGCACAGATTAATAATTCATAAGTTAAGTTCAGACACTCTGGTCAATTTGTTAGTCTGTCTCCCGACCGACAAACCACACGTATTAGGAAAGCTGTGTTTGTTCCGATAAATTTATATCGCAAAGAGAAAGAAAAAAACTTAAGCTATAAAATTAAAAATGCTTCTAAGAAAGTAAAAATGAGTTGGAATATTATTAATAGTGAAACGGGGAAGAATATGTCACGAACGCTATCAGAGATACGGCTCTTGACCTAATTAAGTCTTATTTATCTTATAGAATTCAGAGAGTGGCAATCAACGGTGCGTATTCCTCAGGATCGACGGTAGCTATGGGCGTACCGCAGGGCTCGATTCTCGGTCCATTTCTTTTTCTCATTTATATTAATGATTTACCTTCCTTACTAGGGAATAAACACGAAATAGTATTATTTGCTGATGATACCTTTATAATATTTAAAATCAAACGACATATTGTTACACTTGACGACGTAAATGATGCTATGTCAAAAATAGTCCATTGGTTCAATGCTAATAATTTACATTTAAATAACAATAAGACTAAATGTATAAAATTTTCAACACCTAATGTTAAACAGTTGGGTGATACCAATGTACTAATAAATGGGGGAGAGTTGAGCTTTGTGGATACAGCTGTTTTTCTCGGAATTAAACTTGATGCCAGGCTTCAATGGGGCCCCCATATATCCCAACTTGCGAGTAGGTTAAGCTCCGCAGCATATGCTGTAAGAAAAATAAGGCCTTTATCTGATGTACAAACGGCTAGACTTGTTTATATTAGTTACTTCCATAGCATAATGTCATATGGTATTCTGCTATGGGGTCATGCAGCTGACGTAGAAACAGTATTTGTTTTACAAAAGAGGGCCATACGAGCTGTATATTGTCTAAATTCCCGAGCAACTCTTAGAGAGAAATTTTAAGAAATTAATATTTTAACACTGGCCTCTCAACATATATATGAAAAATCTATAAGTAAAAATTTATAAGTAGCTGTGCCATGCGCTGAAAAAAACCTTCAGGCAATTGCTAAAAATTTTAATTTTTTTTTAGATAATTTCACAGAAGTATCAAATTTAAAGATATATTAAAATATAAGGATTAAGGTCAAATGAACCTAAAAAATTCTTTCCTTTTATAAATTTATTTTGTGGACATTTTATTTGTATTTCGTTGTTTGTAAAACGAGATTCTGTAAGTAATCAGCGATACTTTCAAAATATACATCAAGATTTTCTGCTCCATGTTTTCTGTAGAGACCAGATGTAAAGATTAATGACAAAAAAGATTTTTTTTTGTGCAGACCGTTGTTTTTCTGTATAAGGCACTAATGTTTCTGCAATGGTAGCTTATCTTAAAAGCTCGAAGCAAATGGCGCTGGTGTAGATTTGTCAAATTGTTTAACTTCATTTAATTATTCAGTTATTGTGTTCAAAGAAAATATTATAACGTAATGATTATATTCTCTTTGAGCGATATGACCCCCAAAGAGAATATAATCACATGACCTCCAACAACACTAGCGCCCCCAATCGGGAGTAACGGCGGGCATATTACGCAATTAAACTATAAAATAGGTATACAATCAAGTAACACCATCGGTTTATAATTCGATTTTCACTCACCCGTCCAACCTGCCCAAACCATCGAATCAAGTCTTTAACCATTTTAGTGATAAGATCATAAATAAACGTACGCAACCTTCTACATTATTGAAACTCAAAATACATAGTTGTGGATTTAGTGATAAATGCTCGTATCCTGAAATTGAGAAAGTAACTACCGCTAGGTATTTGGGGATAATAGTAGACCAAAGGCTTTCTTGGCACCCGCATATTGAAGCCTGGTCTAGATTTTTAAAAATCTAAGAGACGTGACAATCACTGAAATTTTAAAACAAGTATATACTGCTCTTGCTCAGTCAATTCCGACATACTGTATTCCGGTGTGGGGTGGAGCTTCTAAATCAAAATTTTTAGATTTGGAATGTGGTCAGCGATTATTATTGAAAGTTTTATTGAATAAACACTACAGATTTCCTACAGAAGAACTTTATTCCATAGCTGGGATATTGAGTGTTAGAAAATTATATATACTACAACTTATAATAGAAAAACATAAAACAGTATTCTTTAACTCCAATACTAGCATAAAACGGAGAATTATTATAGAAAAAGATCCCGTTAAAACAAATTTTGCCGGTCGCCAGTTTAAGAGTCAATCCGGTTATCTATATTGTAAATTGAATAGATTTTTAAACATTTATCCTGTACTGTCAAAAAAGCTGAAAAAGGTAGTTTCTGAATGGCTTTTGTCCCACAGTTATGATGAGATTGAATCTTTATTAGATATGAATATGTAATATGATATGCACATGCTCTAATACACACTCAAATGACACACACACACACACACACACACACACACACACACACACACACACACACACACACACACACACACACACACAATGTTTTAAAATAATTAGATTTAGCAAATCATAGTAATTTTCGTAGTATAAGTTATGTAGATTTATGCTTAGTAGATATTTAGCAGTAAAATAGTTACCTTTGTATCTATAATAGTAGTTAAGAGAGTGTTATCTCAAATTAATGCTTTATGTTTATGTTTATTTGTAAAAAACACATGTAATAACATTTATGGAAGAGCGGGGCATTCTGGCTCAAGTAATTATTTGCTTAAAAGGATGTCCCAACATTGGATAGATTATTGTAATTAGTTTTTATGCAGATAAATTATTCTTATTCTTATCATCTTTTATTTATTTATCTTCACGCACAATCCCTGACGGGGGTAGCCAGAGAGAACAGATCGCCAAGTGTCACGATCCCTACATACTTCTTTCGCTTCTTTCAGATTCATCATCTTCTTCATACATGCACGTCTAGGTATCCGAGTACTCTTGACCCTCCCCTCTTCGAGCAATTTTCTCACATGGTCTTCGAAAGTTAGTCTCGGTCTACCTCGACACCTTTTAATATTAACTTTCGCGCTATATATTTTCTTCACCATTTGGTCTTCACTCATTCGCTCAACGTGCCCAAATCATCGAAGCACGCCCTTATCCATTTTTGTGACAAGGTCATATTTCAACCCTGCCATATTGCGAATCTCTTCGTTTCGCTTTAGGTCGGCCATGGTAAGGCCGCACATTTTACGAAGAGATCGCATCTCCACTGCATTCAACTTGCTTTTATACTTCTTTTGGCATCATCTTTTAAACCTGCCATATTGCGAATCTCTCCGTATAATAATTTTCAAAGACTTTTCCCACTAACATTATAAAAAAAATATGTAACTACTATTTTAAATAAAACGATTTTCGAATTTTATCGCGTTTTTAATTAGTTTTTACAAACAATTTTTACTTCCCGACGTTTCGGATGCTTTACAGCATCCGTGGTCACGGGGGGATTGACCCCCCCATGTGTAGTATTCGCGTAAATACAAGAAATCATTATGTAACTACTACCTTTTGCTTCTTCAGTTACTCTATGCTAAAACCATAATATTTTCTCTTTGTACACAAGAAAAAATGTCAGAAGAAAAAATAAACGTGGACGATGTAACAACAAAAATAATAGGAGACTTTGGAAGATGGCAATTACGCATCAGTTTTCTTATGTCTTTCTTAAAGTTATCTTTAGCTTGGTACCAATTAAATATTATATTTATGGCCCCACCACAAGAATTTTGGTGCGCAAAACCTGAAACATTTTCAAAATATACTGATGAAGAATGGCGGAAAATATGTAAGCCGGTGAGGTTTTTGCTTGAAATAGTCATTATGAGCGAGGCATAATTTTCCGTCTATAATAAGTGACTGACCAGACTATTCACGCTACACGTTGTGGTCTTGTAGCATTACACAGAAATGGTCAGTTGTCTATAATATTTATTTCAGATATCTTTAAAAGGCACACACTACAGGCAGTGTTGTTTTTTACTTTATCAATGTTTTACTGCTTGTTTTTTTATAAATAAATAAATAAGTACATAATCGATTGGGAAATCACAAAGATTGTTCTGACCCCAAAGTGACAGAAGCACTTGTATTATGGAGTCAGAAACAACGAAGGTCTTACAAACACCCAGACCCGGAATCGGGCGGACCCGGGACCTAATGGCCGGTGTCTTGAAAACCGATGAGTACTCCACTTGTTCACGGAGGTCGTCGATGAGTTGGTAGTCACATTCCTTTTTAATATTAAAAAAATTTAACGCGCATGTTTCATCTTATGTCGAAATCTGCGACCTATCTCAACCGACGGATGAAGGCTATTTCGCTCAACCATGGGTAATCGAGCAATAGGCGAACCAACATGTCGCAAATATACTTGAAATAAATAAAGTAATTTACTTAGATGAAAATGCCAAAACACAACATTTTTGCTTACGATATATTCCTTAATGCTTATATTACATGAAATTATTTTATCGTCAATTTAACATTACTTATTTTTATGATATTTTTTCAAGCTTTTGTTTTAGCATGTCTTGGAATATCCTTGTTTGATATTTGATCCAGATATACTCGTGTTATCACCCACAATGGACAGAGTATTAATACCGTTAGTTACTTGCAAAAAATTTGTGTACGATCAATCAACATTCAAAAGAACTATCACATCGGATTGGGATTTAGTATGTGACAGTCATTGGTACATTTACGTATGTTATTTTTATATCTTCAGTTATTTACGTACGTTATTTTTTTGGGACCTACTCCCACAGTCGCCGTTTAATATTCAAATATTTAACTTTATTGTTATAATTCCACTGGTATCAACGTAATAATCAAGGGTGAATAGTGGGTGGGGTGACGACCTTTTTTATGGTTAGTGTAAGATGCGATTAAGGATATGCCGCCTGGGTAGTGTAATGTAGCTTTGATGTCAGATAAGAGGACTTACTTTGGCAAATGTATTGGTCAACCTATATCGTATTAGCGATATAGGTTGACCAATACAGCACCAACATATTATCGTATCCGGTCGCTGTATTGAACTATCTACGGGGTAGTTTGGAAACAATCTGTAAAGATTACTTCTGTTGATCAACTACTGTTATTGTTATAATGAGGCAAACACTTCTCTTATATGTTTCGGAAATTCCCTTTCCCTTATTTCTAAAACCATCGGATCAAGATAACCGTTTAACAGTTTTTCCGAAAAATATAAAGGAAAATGTTATGAATTTGGAACTCTTCGATTATTTTTTGACCTGTCGGATCTAATCTTATCGAATATATTGGATTTTAAACAAAAACAAAAAAAAACTTACAATGTTTAAAACTTACAATGTTTTATTTTCCGCAGATGACTCAATGTGTTATGATGTTCGGCATAGTGGCCGGAGGTATTCTATTTGGAATTATCGCGGATAAATTTGGTCGCAAAAATCCGCTTATGATTACAATATTGATTCAAACATTAGCTAGTTATCTTATTTGCATTGTACCTTGGTTTTGGTTATTCCTTGCTAGCTGGTTCGTCTTGGCTTTGGGTTGTGGTGGCATTTCGATTATATCGTTTGTGATATGCATGGAGGTGAGAAATATTTTTTTGTAACATTAATACGAGCATAGTTGCTTAATTCAGTTACATCTCTATTTTACAGACAGTCAGCGGAAAGTGGCGCACAATTATTCCTGTGTTATATCAACTACCTTTTGGTTTGGGCAATGCTGTACTGGCATATTTATCATATTGGCTTAGAGATTGGAGGAAACTAGAGTTCTCTCTAGCAACCATATCATCTATGTACCTTATGTATTGGTACTGGGTACCCGAATCTCCGAGATGGTTATTAGCTACTGGGCAAACTGAAAAGGCTATCGGTAAATCAATAAAAAAAACTACCAATGAGACTTACCGTTTAGTTTCTATGTGTGTTATAATCTTGTAAATTGTATAAAACAACGAAACCAGGTTCCCTTGTTATTATTTTCTAGCTTTTCTTTCATCTTCACGCTAATTCCCAAAACAAGGTAGCCAAAGATGATTAAGTTATTTTTACCCAACTTTCACCGAAGCCTATTTGTGAAGTGATTGACATCGTGACAGGTGGTAAGACTATCGCCTACTTAATATGCGTATAAACATCGATGACTCGTTTATTCGCATTAACTATCTACCTCAGGGGTGTATATGGCTAAGTGCTCAGTAAAGGAGCGACTTATGCTTTAAAAAATCATATAGGTATATGGATTAATAAACAACTGATTATCAATAATTTTTAATAGCGCAGTGAGTAATACGATGGCGTAGAACAACCGAAGCCAGATTGTGTACTAAAAATAAAGTACTTTTTTTAGTACCTGTAAACGTTCACTTCTGCGCAATTGCATTCTCTTAAATATTTTCTGAGATAAAAGCAGGAGAACGTTCGCAAGCTGGTCGAGTGCCGGTTAGCAGACTTCACACATTTTAAAAATATTTTTTATTATTATTTCTTATACATATAGGTTGCCTCACGAAGTGTCCTTTTCCCGCAGAGCTTGTAGTAAACACTGAAAAATGTTAATAATAATTTTAGTGCTATCGAACCGGGCTCTAACCTAGTTCACACGCGCTTTAAAGTAAGCGCTCAGACCTGAGTGAAGAGTGATGTGTGAAGATATTTTGATATATTTTTATTTAGCAATGCGGAATAAAAAGAAATACAAGTTCGCTTTTTATAATGCTATTTATATTCTAACAGAAATATTAAAAAAGGCTGCGAAAGAAAATAAAAGGAACGTGGATATAAATGATATTTTAAAATTGTCAACTAGAAGAAATAGGGATAAGAAATTTGGGCTAGGATTTATGAGTTTCTTCAGATCAGGCAATATGCGGCGTAAAACTCTGCTTCTATCCATTGACTGGTGAATTTACATAATTATTGTTTCATAACAGTAAAATTATCATTTAATATTTTTTCACAATATATTCCACAAGACATTATACTTTTCTTTCTTCTTTCAAATAGTGCGAAAAAACGTATTTAACGCACTTACGTTTATTTTGGAATGTTACAGGTTCTTTACAGGACTATCGTTTTTCACATTTTCGCAATATCTTGGCATGATTGGCGGAAATATATTTTTAACAGTCGCAATGAGTGGTATTATTTCCATCCCTGGTGGGATTATCTGCTTATTTATAATAGCAAAAGTAGGAAGAAAAATCACTTTAAATATTTTTCAATTCATTACGACCGGATGCTTTGTGGTACTTTTTATGATGCCAAAAGAAGGCTTCAAAAATGAATTGTCCAGATTAATTTTCGCAGGCATAGGATGTGCAGCAATGGCAGTAAGTTTTTTGAACTACAACATCTTGATGATATTTAGAATATATTATTTTAACTACGTAAAATGAATTTGTATAATTTAAAAAAATAAAAAATAAAATATCTTCACGCAATTCCCAATACAGGGGTAGACAGAGGTCAAGTCTAGACAATTAAGTCCCTTTGACCCACCTTCCACCGAAGATATTTTCGGGACAACGTGACAGGTGGTGAGCCCGTCGCCGCCTTTATGTCCAAGTCAACGATGAAATTCGTACATAAGTTTTTTGAAAAACTCATTGGTACTGCCACCTGGGGATCGAACTCGGGTCTCTCGACTCGAAATTCCGACCACCCAACAACTCGGCTATCGTGACTTAATATAAATCTGTATAATTTTGGTTAAAAAATAAGTAACTATCGGTGTACATAAGTACTTGGAATTGGAAATATCTCTTCATCCGCTTTTAAAAGTGGGTAGCTCCCTCTGCCTGGGAGTTGCTATCACCACACCTTCACATTTCTGCCGCCAAACTGCAGTGTTACAACTGTTGTGTTCCTGTGCGAAAGATAAAGTCATTGTAATTACCGGCTATGAGGCTAATAGGCTTTTCGTCGGTAGTGATACCTGTAGCCTTCTTTGTTTGAAATTGATATCCATAGCCTTTGTAGTAGGACTAGGCACTAGCCTAGCACTACTATAGTGCTATCAGTGGTAGAGCCACGCATCAGCTTTTGTTGTTGCATGAATGGGCCGGCTCGACCGGGGAAGTACCACGACCTCACAGAATACCGGCGTGAAGTAGAAGTCTAACAAACTTCTGCGTTTCTTCTGGTGAGTGCAGGTAACCGTGTGGCCCACACACCCCCCTCCCCCATTTATGGGGGGGGGCACTCTAGGGAGGCAACGCATCTGCTATGCCTCTGGTATTGCGGGTGTTCATGGGCGGTAATCACTTACCATTACGTAAGCCACCTGCTCGTTTGCCTACCTTTTCTATAAAAAGTCTTTTATCCCCGGGTGGGCAGTTCGGTTGGCCTGTTTTAGCATTATTATTCACACTACTCCAATAAAATCCTCCATGTTTCCTATACCTTTATCTCTCAAATTTCAGAACACAAAGAATTTTACTGGCTGCAACTTACGACTTTAGCAGCCATTGCTGTCAGACTACTGATTTACACTTTATTTTAAGGGCCTTGTTTTCCTTATTTTCTTCTTTTTACGTAATGCCCTATATAGTATTTAATTACTTTAGTAGTGTAAGTAAGTGTAAATCAGTAGTCTGACAGCAATGGCTGCCATTGCTGTCAGACTACTGATTTACACTTTATTTTAAGGGCCTTGTTTTCCTTATTTTCTTCTTTTTACGTAATGCCCAATATAGTATTTAATTACTTTAGCTATAATTTTCTTACAGGGAACGCTACCAGTGTTGTATCTGTTTTCCGGAGAATTGTTTCCTACTGTGGGACGTAACGTAGGCATTGGTGGGGTTACTACTTTTGCCCGTGTAGCATCTATGATAGCACCTGCCATTGTCAGTTTGGATAATATAATGCCTGGACTACCTATACTATTACTTATTATTACATCTCTGGCACAAATATTTATAGTGCTACCATTACCCGAAACAAAAGGACATCCTCTGCCCGAAACTTTAGAGGAAGCCGAGCGATTTAAATAAGGGACTTACATGTTAACTAGTTAATTTATAAATATCTTCACGTCATTCCCAACACAGGGGTAGACAGAGGTCTGGACAATTAAGTCGTTTCGACCCACCTTTTACCGAAGATATTTTTGGGACAACGAGGCAGGTGGTGAGCCCGTCACCGTCTTAATGTCGATATAATACGTAAATAAGTTTTTGAAAAAACCCATATTTGTACGAGCCTGCCACCTGTAGTTCGAACTCGGGTCACTTGACTCGAATGCCGACCACCCAACTACTCGGCTATCGTGACTTGTTCATTTATAATCATTAATAATAATTACATATGTATATGTATCTATAATATTATGTTTATAAGTACATCATTATTATAATACTCAGTAAGATCTACTAAATCACTGTGTTAATTTATAGTTTCTTTTACAATGTCATCCCATAACGTTGAGATATTAAAAATTGGTAACGATATTTAGTGATTTTTTTTACCTGTACCTTTATATTTTATCGTGGTTGGGAAGTAGAAAACACGAGTTTTATATTTGATATTACACTTTGACAGTTTCTCATAGTATAACATGAGTAATCCTAATGGAATGACGCTTATTCCATGGAAAAATGAGCTCTTCTGTCACATGTTTTTGGGATTGCACGCAGACCAGCATTTTCAGTAACGACGACGGGACATTGAAGCGTTTGGAGGCATACACGGACAATGGGGACAAGATGCGAGGAAATTATACAAAGACAGGCTCACGTATAATTAAATTTATATTTAACCTTTGTCAATGTGTTATAATTTGTTAATTTTGGGTATTGCTTGATATGTAAGGTAAAGTCTATTTAAATAATTCTTTTATTTTGTATGTAAACAAATTTTCGCAGAGATTATACCTCATAAATGTGAAAGTTTTGTATGTTTGTTACTTAATCATGCAGAAACAGGCACACAGACCGATTAACATGACTTTTATCCCGAAAAAAATGTGAGGTCCGTGTGAGAGAAACTTGTTACATTTTATTTTTTTGACTCAGTCATAGGCTATTTTTAGTCCGGCAAGTTAGGTTAAAGGTTACCGCAGAAATTTCGTCAAAAAGCAGTAATATGGTTGGTTCGGATCAGGATAACTAAAATGCCACTCCGAAGATGTATGTCCATTTTACACATTAAACATCTAAATTAACTTGTCACTATCTCTTGATTTGATTACTTTATTTTGACAGTGGTAGAGCAACGCATCAGCTTTTGTTGTTGCATGAATGGGCCGGCTCGACCGGCTGAATAAGAGTGAGTGGGACAGAGAACAGGTGGGAAGGATGTTGATGGGAATCCGCTCTCAGATACCGATCAGTATGTGTCGGTTTTCTGTGTACCGTATGTACTAGGCTTCCGCTAGGTTACCGCTTCACTAGAACATTCAAAAATAGGAGAGTTCCGTCTTTTTCTTCCTCCGTGGTAATAAACATCTTTGGATGTATTTTGTTTAGGTATTCTAATATTTGCTTTATCCTCTGTCTAGGAACTATAGCAAAGACATCGTCTACGTATCTCCACCAATATCTTGGTTGTAAAGGCGCACTCTTCAACAAAATGTTCCATGAATACGTTAGCCACAACTGGGGTTGTGAGCCCATTGCTACTCCATCAATTTGCTAATAGAAATCCCCCCATCAGAGAAACCACATAATTGTCCATCACCTTTTGAGCTTATGCCCAAAGGTGGTGGACAATTAGGTATAATTATCAATTTATCAATTAGATTATTTGAATAATTGTTATCATATTGCACTCTCATATTTGAAATTATGTATAAGGCCCAATTTATCACTTGGTTCATAACTTACCTATATATTGAATGTTAGCGCTGCCATAGTAAAAATGTATGGCGAATTAGAGATGCATTTTGAAAATGTAATTAATGTCTCACAAAAGTTTTAATAATTTAGTTATTAAAACTTTTGTGAGACATTATTTATTAAACAAAACGGCTGAACTCACGTCTAAACAATCGGTAGATACCTACTAGTTTTCGGTTTAGGTACCGACTAGTTCGGCTAACTTTGCAGAACTCTTATCGCCGAATTTCAAAGGTAAGTACAGGATGGATACATACTAAAAAAAAGTAGTTCTTGAGCCTGTTATGTATTGTTACAAGTTCTAGAACGCTATGTCTTCCCCTTAAGAAATAGTGAAATTTCTTGAAAGCTATGTCTTTCTCTTAAGGCTGCGCTGAGCGTACGACGCAGGCAATGATAAGGTGTAGTTAGTTACAGCATGTGACCACGACTACATGCAAAAGTTTTTAGCGCGGCTGTCCTGCTGTGTGTTAAACAAAAAATATATTTTTACGCCATTCCCACTACAGGGCTAGACAGAAGCCTTGACAATAAAGTCGTTTCGACCCACCTTCCACCGAAGATATTTTTGGGACAATGTGACAGGTGGTGAGCCCGTCGCCGTCTTAATATCCAAGCCTACGATATAATTCGTAAATAAGTTTTTGAAAAACCCATTGGTACGAGCCTGGGGATCGAACTTGGGTCTCTTGACTCGAATTTCGACCACCAGACCACTCGGCTATCGTCACTCCGATAGATGTCGGCATAATCATTTCAAAAATAACAGACCAAATTCAGTATACGGGTGAAAGGCGGGATCTAAAATTCGAGGTCTGGTACTGCGATCGGCAATCCGCTAGCCAAGCATGACGATTATGGCAAACACTCCTTATAGGACAGACAAGCATCCTGCAGTGGACTTTAAAAGGCGGATATGTATGTATATACTTACAATATCGTAAAAACTTATTTCTCATTTCACAAACAGTTGACCGATTGAGTTATTTGCAACACAAGCCTATATAAAAGAACACTATAATGATGCGTCGTGAAAACGTGACGTCAGAGCTATGTCGCCGATCTTTTCTAGTAACATATTTCGTCAGTCTTACGCAGAATTATTGAGACTTTACTTACGTGATACGAATGTACGTTAAATTAGTGGAATGGTTGTTTAATTTTTATCTACATTAGTATAGTTTTATCCAACAATGCACTCTTCGAATTATTGAAGGCTAAGCAACTCAATTTGGAAAAAAGTTTGAAAATCGGAGATAATTGAGTATCAATAAAAAAAAATATCTTCACGCAATTCCCAATACAGGGGTAGACATAAGTCAAGTCTAGAAAATTAAGTCCCCTTTGACCCACCTTCCACCGAAGATATTTTCGGGACAACGTGACAGGTGGTGAGCCCGTCGCCGCCTTTATGTCCAAGCCAACGATGAAGTTCGTACATATGTTTTTGAAAAACTCATTGGTACTGCCACCTGGAGATCGAACTCCGGTCTCTCGACTCGAAAGTCCGACCACCCAACAACTCGGCTATCGTGACTTACATGAGTATCAATTTACTTGAGTATCAATCGTCATCAAATTTCTTACCAAGCAAGGAAAACCTATTCAAAGCAGGATGGGATGTTATCGGTTATCAGGATGTGATCGGTTTATGTGAAATCTTGCCATGGGAAAAACATGGCATAATATTGGCACTGCATTTTTAAGCAAAGTACGTAAACACTTGAAGACAACCCATGGACAGGGTGGTGTATTCTGGTGCCTACTCCGGAACTGGTTGAAAAAATTCATTATCTTGTAATCAATTTTAAAGCTAAAGAAGAAACAGCTTGCAGAAATGGTTGGAGTATCCGATTCAATTGTTTTTGAAGTTCTGCACGAATATCTTGGCATAATTAAGTTCAGCGCATGCAAAACAACAGCGTTTTGTTCTCAAGTGTGGCAAAGACAAATGTGATGTCCTGAACCGAATAACTATGTGGCAAAGACAAATGTGATGTCCTGCACCGAATTACTACACATTAAACTTGGGTTCATCATTATGAACCCAAGTATAAGACTCCATGCAGCGGCATAACAGAGAGTGCAGCACCCCTCAAAGAAATTTAAGGGAGTCAAAATTAGACGGAAAACTCATGGCGATAGTTTTTTGGGACTCGTATGGAATTATGTTAATCTATTATAAGGGGTTTCTATAACCGGAGAATACCTCCCTATTGTCCAGAACTGGCACCGCGTGATTATTAACTTTTTGTAAAAATTAAAAAAAAAATGCTTCATGGAAAATTTTCTCCTGATGAAGGAGTTACCTTGTATTTTCCGACAAGGAAAAATATTTTATGATATACTATCATAAAAAATATTTTGTAAATTAATCGAGACCTCTATTCCCTCTCAAAAATGCTGGGGCATATGTCAACATATCGCTTCGAAAACTATGAGTCGTTTTTTTTGTTACCGCCATGTAGGTAATTTTTTATTCACAGGTGCCAAAATCATTAGAATCAATTTTAAGTGTTGTAATTAACACGAGCTTAGTGGTGAAGGTAAACATTGCCAAGAAACCTGCGCAACTGAAACTGCGCAAGAAATAATAAAAAATTATTATTTGAAGTCGGCCAACAAGTACTGGCGCAGTTTGGCGGACATTCACTTCCTCTTAATCTTTCGCAGATATTGAAGGCATTTGCTTAGCTGTGGGCATTTATAAGTTACCTACCTTAATTTATGACAGCACACATACTACAACACTTGCTGTTTTGAATTAAACAAATGAAACAGAATCTCTGTCCTATTATAAAATTTTTCCATTTTTCTTAATATTATTGACTGATAGATTGATATTATTACTGATAGCTTGACAACTATTATAACACCAGAAGGTTTTGACAGTAACATTACAATTAGAAATTAAATACAAATGAAAAAACCAATAATAATGTGCAATATAAAACTTTTGATAAAATAATTAGAAACACAAAAAAAATATTAACAATTATATATTTTAAATAAAACGACATTCGGATTTTATAGCGTTTTCAATTAATTTTTACAAACTATTTTTTTTCCCGACGTTTCGGATGCTTTACAGCATCAGTGGTCATGGGGGACTGAGGTCTTGAACATCCCGTTGTCATTATATAAATGTATGCTGTAAAGCATCCGAAACGTCGGGGAAATAAAATATAGTTTGTAAAAAACTAATTAAAAACGCGATAAAATCCGAAAATAGTTTTATTTAAAATGCGTAGTTTTCGCGTAAATACAAGAAACAATTATATTTATTTGTCATGAAGTATAAAAAATTGTATTACACATATACAAGTCAATGCTTCAAATTTTCATTAGATACAGTTTAGCATTGACAAATTCAAAGACCATCTGCACATCTACTTAGTATGATAAATTAGGTAAGTAACAAATAGTTTATTTAAGGTATAAATTAAATTTATTGTTTATTTATATTTCTTGGTTTCAATATGTATTATTTACTGAACAATTACTAATACACTCATAAGTAGTATAAAATGTACTAAATAGTGTTTTCAAAAAATAAAAATTACTTAGTTGTACTATAAATATCTAATTTCCAATTATACATTATGGAATAATTTTAGTCTTTTTTCTCCTCAGCCATTTTAGTTCTTATATTTTCAATTCTGTGTAACAATGTTGGATGAGAATGATACCAAGCTGAATAGAGTTTATCATAGATTGGATAATCAAGATTGTCCTTTCCTAGCTTTATTAAAGCAGACCTAAGTTCATTGGGATAGTTTAAAGAAACTGCAAAGTTGTCTGCCTCAAACTCAAATTTTCTAGATAGTGCTGTAGCAAAGAAAGACAATAAAGAATTATATGGAGCAAGTATCATTTGTAATACCACTATTAGACCTATTATGATAGGCTCCTGCCCAGGGGGAAAACCAAGAGATGTGTATAACATAGAATATTTGAAGAGAAGGCCAAAGGCTGTGAACAATAATAACAAATTGACTTCAGTAAGAGCAATTGACTTATAGATATGGCTACAACTCCAATGTCCAAGTTCATGAGCCAAAATTCCTAATATTTCATTATCCGTACACCCCGTTGTTACCTTCTTTTCTTCATCATGCTTTTCAAGCAAAGTATCAAACAGAACTATTCTCTTGGCACCAAAAAGCCCACTAAAATAGGCATTGCTATGAGCTGATCTCTTTGAACCTTCGACAATATAAATTTGAGATAAAGGAAAGTTTAGTTTTGATGCCAAATTCTCAATGCCCTTTCTTAATGATCCATCAGGAAGTGTAACAAATTTATCAAATAATGGTGCAATAACTGTTGGGTAAAGTGTTAGAAGAATTAATGTAGCTAATGTTGTAAAAAGCCATAACCATACAACAAACATGTTACCACCCAACATGATTATATATATTGCTACTGATATAATTGGTAAAGTGATGACTAGATTAAGCACTATTGATTTCATTTGATCTTTAACAAAAAATCCTACAGTCTGCTTATTAAATCCATGATTCTCCTCTAATACAAATGTCCCATAGACAGTAAATGGCATATTTATCACTAAATTGAATAAAGTTACAAAAGTCATGAATATACAACTGATTAATATTTCTCTATCAGAGGTTATATTGAAAAACTCAGCAATATTTTCAGATTTTTGCCAAGCTGCATAAATCCAACGGTTGTACAGTATCACCGAAATTAGTGTTATATTGTAGAATTCTTTTACTATTTTAAACTTTGATTTATCAATTCCATAGAGACGTGCCTTTTTAAATGATTCTTCTGTAAGCATTTCCTTTAAATCACCTGGGATTGTACTGTTTGTTCTGTATATGTGTAACTAGAAAAAAAATTATTCTTTTTAAAAATATATATGTAAAAAATAATTGTAAAAAGTACATAAGATACAATTTCAAAACACTTAACTGATGACTGATCAATGAACTGTTATGGGTCAACCTATCCAGACAATTCCAATAATTGCCAGACTCAGCAAGCAGATTGGCCATTGTAGTACTTACCCTTAGGGGCTATTGTTTGGATGTGTTGCTTAATTTTGATCTAGTATATTTTGACACAGATACTAACACATACTATTTCAAAGGTTTTTGTCTTGGTCGACTTTTATGACAACCACAGGAAGAAAGCGGGTGGCAGATTATACGAATACCATACGGATATATAGAAACTGAATATACATGCTTGCTTTCTTACACTTTACATATCAATGTTAATAATTAAAATATTTACTATATTTTAATGAATTTAGAAGTACAAAATAGTCTTATTCATAACTTGTTAAAATGCTACAAAGCACAAGTATTATAAAAAAATAAGGTTTATAAGGGTTACCTGCCGCAAGGAAAGGTACAATTCCCAAATGTATTCTATCCATGAAAATAATAAAATTAGCCAGATAATCAAATCTTCATCTAAAGTCATAATGTATGTTTGTAATCTAGAAAAGATCGAATCAAAAGTATCTTAAAACACGTACTCCAAACGATTTTTGACAACTCAATGACCAAAGAAAATATAATCACTGGTATGGATGTCTAATTATATTGTTGTTGTCGTTTTTATTATTCGCTCGGGAAAGCAGGCAAGGGGACTAAGCCATACAGCCTTGTCTTTTTTAGTTTGTAATGTGTAAAGGCCGGAACCAAGTCTTATTTTCTTTATCAAATAAAATCATTTATCCATCGACATGAGAATGTACATTCATTTATCCATAGCCATTCTTAATCTACCACTGTTTCGTAATGAGGTTCCTCTAACGGAGAAGAACCAGGCGAAATAGACTCCGTAGGTATCTTCTTTTTGGTAAGTATTTTTTTTAAATAATATCATGTATTATACAAATGTAATGTGATATTTTCTAGAAAAAGCTATTATATTATAATAACCTTTTTTATAAAGTTTTTCTTTAATAAATTTCTTAAACCTGTTAATAGGCAGGCTTAGCACATTTACCGGAATTTTGTTGCAGAAGCGCATACTGCTCTATGAACGAGTAACTTAATCTATAGAGTTTAGTAACCGGTGTTACAGGCTTGTGTTTGTTCCTAATATTTACATAATGCACATCAGAATTCTTGCTAAAAGTATTAATGTTTTTATGTACATACATTAAATTTTCATAGAAAATTTAATGTAATAATTTTCATAAATAAATTGAGAGGCCAGTGTTAAAATATTAATTTCTTTAAATTTCTCTCTAAGAGATGCTCTGAAATTTAGGCAATATATAGCTCGTATGGCCTTCTTGTGTAAAACAAATACTGTTTCTATGTCAGCTGCATGACTCCATAACAGAACACCATATGACATTAAGCTATGGAAGTAACTAAAATAAACAAGTCTAGCCGTTTGTACATCAGTTCAGAACCTCATTCTTCTTGAAGCATACGCTACAGACATTAACCTACTCGCAAGTTGGGATATGGGGCCCCCATATATGGGGGCCCCATTGAAGTTTTGCTTCAAGAGTTTTTCCAAGAAAAACAGCCGTATCTTCCAAGCTCAACTCTTCCTCATTTATTAATACATTGGTGTCACCCAAATGACTAACATTAGGTGTTGAAAATTTTATACATTTAGTCTTATTGCTATTTAAATGTAAATTATTAGCATTGTACCAATGAACTATTTTTGACATAGGATCATTTACCTCGTCAAGTGTAACAATTTGATTTTTAATATTACAGAGGTAACATCAGCAATTAATACTATATCGTGTTTATTCCCTTGTAAGGATGGTAAATCATTAATATAAATGAGAAAAAGAAATGGACCGAGAATCGAGCCATGCGGTATAGTCGATGCGCCATTGATTACCACTTCTTGAATTATATTACATAAATAAGATTTAATTAGGCCAAGAGTCGTATGTTTGATACCGTAATGGTTTAATTTCCTGAGAATTGATGAAGAACGCAATCAAAAGTCTTGGAGATCACAAAAGACACATATATGCTTAATTAGCTCAACACCAGCATCGGTGGTTGAGCGAACCCTTCTAAAACCAAACTGATTGTAGTGTAATAGTTTGTTTATATTAATATATCTTAACAGCTGAGTTAGAATAATTTTTTCGAAAATTTTACTAAGTTTTGGTAGTACCGAAATAGACCTAAAGTTAGTGGGGTTTGAAGTACTACCAGATTTAAATAAAGATATTACTTTACTTTGCTTCATGAAATCAGGAAATACACCAGACTCTACACTACTATTAAATATTATGGATAAATGAGGTGCAATTAAATCTATTATAGAAGCAATTACTTCAACGGGCATCCCCTATAGATCTGACGTTTTCTTACATTCAATAGTGTTAAACATTCTCCCAATATCTTTTGAATTAACAGCCTCAAACTTAAAGGTTGAGGCGCAAGCACTTACATTTTCCTTAAGTAACGTCTCGGCAAAAGCAGAAGAAGAATTCAGGGACTTAATTTCAGTACCTCAAGATTGGTATTCGTAACTTTATTACTAAAATTAAGTTGGTAGTCAGAACTTCGTGACAAATTCTTCCCCGTTTCACTATTAATAATATGCCAATGCATTTTTACTATATTTGAAGCATTTTTAATTTTATTGCTTAAGTGTAATAACTTGGTTGCAAAACAGATTTTTTTTTTGAATAATTTCTAACATAATCCTTTAAAGTCTCGCAATATTGAATGACCTTACGCTGTAAAGTTCATACAACCTTCGCTTACTTCGGTGAATTCCTACCGTTGCCCAATCATTAAAAAGTCTTCCGACTATTCAAAGATAATGTTTTAGAAGTAAAAATGTTATTAAATTCAATTCTTATGAAATTAAATAATGAACTGTACAAGGCGTTAGTATTGTCATGATAAAGCAACACTGGAAGTTTTTTTTTATTAAATTACTTTTATATTTCTCCTTGCGATATATTATCGGAACAAAAATAGCTTTCCCAATACGTGTGGTTTTTCGGTCGTCAGACAGACTGACAAATTGACGAGAGTGGTGTGAACTTAACTTATGAATTATTGATTCTTCATATTTTCAAAAACCGTAAAGAAGACTGGCTTGGGATATCTTGAAGGACACGCAGGACGGTTTCTGAGTTTTCATAAACTTGTATAAGTTTTTCAATGAGTAGCAATTTTTTATAGCGTACGATGGGCAGTCAAATACTATATGTTCTGCAGTCAGATCTGATTCTGTATGGCAGAAGTTGCATGTTGCAGATGCTACTATTCTAATCCTGGAAAGATGAGCGTTGTCGATAATGGTCAAATCTAAGTCTGCACATTATTGTATAAACGTTTCTGCTGTGATATCTCTCGTTGCGAGAAAACCAAGGAATACTTAATTCTGAATTAATTGGTGCAAACCAACGAACTTTTCCTGCCTCTAAAACAGCATTCCATTTTTTCATTTGCATTTTTCATTCTTCTTTTAACTGTTGCTTCAAAATTGAGTATAAATCTGTATGTGGTATTGGAACACCGGTTATCCTGTCAATGTCAGCTGTAACGATACATTTAGCTAAATGGTCTGCGCTTTCATTTTCTTGAACACCAAAGAGAATATTCCACCACAAACATTTGATTTCATATAATATGAAAGACGTTTTAGCATCTAAAGTGCCTACTAACCTAAACCTTTAGTGCATTCAAGACACTCATGCTATCGGAGATCAGTAACCATTTATTAGATACATGTGGGTGTTCTTCTATATATTTAAAAGTAAATAAGACAGCATAACATTCTGCAACTTTTAAGATTAAGTTTAAATGACCACTATCTATATCTGAAGAGTTGAGTGAAGAGTTGGACTCAAATGAGCCGCTTGTCACAGCCTCCTCTTCTGCGCAGAATAAGTGCAATTAAATATGTTTATAAAATAGAATAAAGTTTACTCTATTTTAGTTCCACCTTAGTACTTGTATTTCATTGTTTGCAACTTTCTGCATTATGTAGTTCTTACTAAAATAAAATGTTTACTTACTTTTTTACCCAAGTATCCGAAACCGAATCAGAACACTCCACTATCCACGTGGTCTTGTCTGCTCTACCCTTAGAGCGAATAAAAGAGCTCGGAGGCGCGGAGGGAGGGTAGTAGTAGGAGGGAGAGTAGTGCCCGCACGACTTCCCCCCTTCTAACCCCCCCCCCCCCAACCCCATTAGCCAGCCCCTTTTCTTCATATAATATTTAATTTAGTTCATTTTACCTCTCCTCCCCCATATCCCCCTACCCCCCCTCCCTCTATTTCATCTGACATATGGAAACGAGAATAATAATAGATAATATAATAAAGTAAAACGAGATAGATAATGGTAAGGAAAGAAAATATTACATTAAAATCTATTAGATTAAATTCTAACCTTTAAACATAAAACTTTAACCATGAATATATCCATAACCATGGGGTTCCGCAGGGTGGGAATGGCAATGGGGGTAGAAATCCTCCCTCTCCCCGACCTAAAATCTCATATATCTCTGGTCCATATTGGAAAGCTTAACCAAAAAAATTACGATAATCTGTCCAAGTTCCCATAAGGTAAGGGTCGGACTGAAAATCAGTGTCGGGTTATTCCAGCTACAACTGAGTACGATCCATTTCGTGGTCGTATGCTGCGGCACGCATTGTTATTTTAGTTACATAATTTATTATAAGGTTTCTTTAATATTCACTTTCGTTATTTCATTTTATATTGTCTTCGTGCTGTATTCGGTCCACGAATTTAGTTTTCAGATGAGGTATGTGAAATGCACAGGCTACTTTATTTTAAATTTTTGAACCATCTGTGTAAATTTGTCGATATTCATCATATGATATAAGATATAAGTTCATAAACTTCTTCTTTTCTTTTCAATTTCTCAACAATATTTATGTGTATATCACTGAATTTACTTTCATAATTCCCCTTATAACAAGGCCAAGTATGTGTACTCTTGTGAATATTATATTGTTCATCATATCATATCACTTCATGAAAGTCATGGAGTATATGTGGGGCTGAGTTAGGTATAGGTTAGATATAGTTAGATATACTATTATAGTAAAATAATACTTTTATTAAAAAGAGGATGATGAGACAAGGAATTAATATTTAATAAAAACCTAAATTTTAGATATTTAAACCCGTTCTTTGAGAAATTTCTTTTAAGAGATTGCAAGTTGCAGTTAACATTTCGATTAGAAGACTGATTGGATGGTGTGGATTCAAGCATGGCTTGCTTAACTAGTTGTATTAAATCTGTATAACAATGTAAAGGATTATTATAATCAAATATAAAATTTTTAATTAAATTATCTATTAAATTTGGATATTTTGACCAATCTACGAATTTTAAGTTTATGTTATTTGATACAGCTGTTTCTTAAAAATTTTGATTATTGACCGTAATTTTTGTCTTTACAGGAAAATGACCACTCACAAGACAGAGCTAGTGAAGGTGAAACAAGTGTCAAGTATTAGACTTGACACTCTGCCTCCATCTATGAGATCCTACTGTAGTCGTCTGACCATCATTCAAGATAAAAAGACTATTGTCATCTATACTTGCAAGGACATCCCTACCCTATGGCTGTTTCTTAAAAATTTTGATTATTGACCGTAATTTTTGTCTTTACAGGAAAATGACCACTCACAAGACAGAGCTAGTGAAGGTGAAACAAGTGTCAAGTATTAGACTTGACACTCTGCCTCCATCTATGAGATCCTGCTGTAGTCGTCTGACCATCATTCAAGATTACAAGACTATTGTCATCTATACTTGCAAGGACATCCCTACCTTGTATCCAATTCAGTAAATCCCCATAACCTGTGATGGCCGTTGAAATCACCAGCTATAAAGCCTGGCTATGGAAAACTTTGGATTAAATTATCTAATTTGGATTTATTATAATTAATTGGTGAATTAAGGGGACAGTAAACAATAACTAAAGTTAATAATTTATCATTATATTGTATTTGTACAGCTATATTATGTAATTTGTCATCAGAGAATGTATTGATAACAAGAAATTGAATTTTGTTATGAAGAAGTGTTGCTACTCCATTATGATCATTACCTGAATCTAATCGTATAATATTATAACGTTTTTCTCTAAAATTGTGCCTAGGTTTATGCCAAGTTTCACATATGAGAGTAACATCTATATTGTTCTCATAAAAATTGTGTAATTTGAAAGCTTTTTGTAATTAAACTCTGTGCATTCCATTGTAAAATGTTAAACTGATCCATAAAATATTAAATGTTAAATAGTTGTAACATTTTTAACATGCTGAGAAGATATGGTGGTTTGTTCTTTTGATTCATTAAGAGTTACTACTTTAATGACTGTATTTAAAATTATAGTAATAATGTCATCATTCTTTAGCAGTTACATAAGAGCATCTTTAGGATTTTTTTGGGAATTAATTTTTATTAAGAAGTTCTACAAACGGGGTTTTATGTAATTTAGCCTGATTTTCTTTTGTTTCTTAACAGGACAATGTCCGGAAATGCTTAGATGGTTTCCTTTGCAATGTATGCATACCGCTTTATCTGAAGAGACTTGGCAATCTTTGTAACTGTGATTTCAGTACAAATTGAGCATTTCACAGAATGTTTACTTGGAATTTTTACTTAGAAGCAAACGTGATCACCACGGTGCCCGTTAACTGCGTCCTGCGTCATTCTTGTATTTCCTTATTATCCTTTTAAAACATATTATCTCCCTGTAAGTTGTTAATATACAAAAAATTGTTGAATCGAAAGATTAGTGGAAACATTAGTTATGACTCCTGTTATTTCCGTCCTCACAGCTGGGATGCCTTAATTTTGTACTCATTTAGAAACATAATTTAAAAATGTATTCGCAAGAGAGGCCTTTTCAAAATGAACGCCTATTTTGTATTTATTCATAGATTGCTAATATTTAATGCCTTTATTGAACCTCTTCATATGCGTGGACAGAGACATCATGTCCCCCGTGCCAATTGGCTTTTTTCATCATTTGATTCGACAAAGACAACAAAATCGACGAGGACAGTGTCCTCAAGGTATCTGCTGTTGTAGACAGATGCAAAGTTCGGCTTATACTTGCGCTGCTCTTTCTCAGAATCTTCCTCAGTACTGGTAATAACTTCCTCCTCAGTCTTTTCTTTAAAGCAATAAAACTTGTGAAAGTTTAGTGACTTAACTAAATAAAACAAAATTTAAAATTTTAGTTTAAAAAAAGGCGCCATTCACGTTTCAAGTTTCCCGCGCTTTATCGTAGTAATCAAAGAATAATCACTACGTTATATAGTTATATGGTAGTATTTATATACTTTGATAGAACCAAAAAGCATATATCACAAAGAGTATATAATCACTATGTTATAATACATAATCACTTGAATAGAACCAAGAGCACAAATTACAGAAGGGCAAAGAGTATATAGGAAATTATAAGTTCTCAGTATTAATAATTTACTCTGTGATTGGAAGCTCTTCGTCTGTATTGCCGCCACAGAGTAGTTTTTTGTTATTTTCGTCAACAAGGATAGGCAAAGGTAGTTCATGATATACAGGCCTTTTATTTCACTCGGTAGTAAGTTATGGCTTATGCCAATTCTTTCTTTCTCTGAGAGATGTTTAAAAAGCTGTAGTTATATTTTTTTGAGCTGTAGTTATATTTATCTGTAAGTCTTTTAAATTATTTTATGAAACAAAACGAAAATCATCATCCACAATATGGCAGTTTAAGAGATGATCTTGTCACTAAAATGGATAAAGGCGTGCCTTCCACGTTTTGGGAAGGTTAAATGAATGAGTGATAATCGAATTATTAAAAGATAATGTTTCAAATTAGCCGTGTGATAACGGTGTAAGAATGTTGCCACTCCCTTTCTTCCCGTGGGTGTCGTACGAGGCGACTAACTTCGGCGGAGGGCGGGATAACCATTTCTAAAAATATCAGAGTGAAGTAATCAGGCCGAAGATGGGCAGCAGCGTCTAACGTGCGAGGTATCTGATACTACTACGACGACGTCTCTATAGAAAACATGGAGGTTACTCCTCCATGTTTTGTATGATGTATATTTGGGAATCTCTTCTCCATCTTGATGTATATTTGGGAAGTAAGGCAACCAATTACTTACAGAATCTCGATTTACATAGAACAAAGCACAAAGTATCTGCAAAATAACTTATTAAAATATTAGAAATTAAAGAAGTTTTACAGTGGTAGAGCCACGAATCAGCTTTTGTTGTTGCATGAATGGGCTGGCCCGACCGGGGAAGTACCACGACCTCACAGAATACCGGCGTGAAGTAGAAGTGTATTAAACTTCTGCATTTCGTCTGGTGGGGGAGATGGGTGTCACACGTCCCTCTCCCCCAATTATGGGGAGGCACTCTAAGGGAGGCAACGCATCTGCTATGCTTTGGTATTGCGGGTGTTCATGGGCGGCGGTAATCACTTACCACTACGTGAGCCACCTCCTCTTCTATAACTTCAAAAACCTTTACCTTTAAAAATTCTAAAAAGCATTTTATTTTCCGACCTTCACACTTCAGTCTCATTACTCCAACTGATATTTTGAAGCGTCACATTTTCATAGCAATAAAAAATAAGGCAATCTCACTCAAAATTTGGTGCTATGAAATAAAAAAAATTCTGCTCGATTTTTTTTTATACAAACCTTGACCTGTCATTAACGAACACAAAAGAAAAAGTATTATCAGATTTTTGCTGCCGTTCGGAAGATATACGCGTACATTTGGCAAATCATTTTTATTTGTATAGACTTACAAAAATACTTATATTGCACCTATATCGCCGTCAACAATTAAAATATTACAGAATGTACAAGATTCTTCACTTAATGCTTTGACCGCCTGCTGTTAGTCATGTGGTGGTTTTATTTCTTTAATAAAATAATGTTCAGTAATATTCTGGTATAAAAGGTTAAGTTACGGTTTCATTTTATGCAGTTCCTTTCGGACTCCGTACAGTAGATAACTAATATTAAACTGTCTTAGTAAAAATGTATTTTCTAAAATATAATCAATGGATACATGCATATGCAGTGCATATAATTTTCTATCTTATAATTAATGTAATGGCCGATGAGAACTGTGAAACCTTTCCAACTGAAATACATGTAAACAAAGGTACTGTGTTTAAAACAGAAGAATATCACATACGTGCTATAAAAAAGTGAAGGCTTCTTTAGTTTAAGCTCTTATAAACTCTAATAACTCTTTAAAAAAACATACTTAAAAAATCGTCGGTTAAAGTAAATAAAATAAGTAAAATAAGTAGTTAAATGCATAATGTAAATGTTAAAATTACAATGTTTTTTACTTAAATTTTTTTACGAATTTTTTTCCAGAGGAGTATGACGAAATGGGTAGTCTTATAAGGTCATGTAGCGGTGAAGTAACAGTAAATAAATGTGAGGGAATTTGCAATAGTCAGATTCAACCGTCGGTTGTAACAGCTACAGGCTTTTTAAAGGTGAGAATGATTATTTTTATCTTCACTCTTTTTTTTCTTCTTTTTACTCGAGTACAAACATTTATATTAATCACACAAATGTTAGCCCCTACCGTGCTCTAACCCGCAACACGTAGCTTCGTAGCCAGTGTCTCTGTCAACTAGGCTATCGTCAGTATCTTTATGAAAATATGATTTTTATATATTATACCTGTTAATCAAAATTTACGTATACGTAAATGTATGACCTAACTTTTTTACTATAACAGTCTATTGCAAAATTAAATGAATATTCAAAATAAAAAAATATATTCGGCGGAAGGTGGGTCGAAGGGACTTAATTGTCTCGACTAGACCTCTGTCTACCCCTGTATTGTGAATTGCGTGAAGATATTTTTTTTAATTTATTCTATTATATTATTCTAGCCAACATCTGTTTACTTAATTTTGATGATATGTTTGAAAGCCATTTCAAATAACGATAACCCACCGCTATATTATACTCCAAATCTGTTGATCTGTTTCAGCGCGAAGTTGTGTCACGTCATAAACTATTTCACAAAGTGATTTTTTAAATTTTATTTATTTCAAGGATCTAAAAGTTTCATATGATTTTCAGGAATGTTTTTGTTGCAAAGAGAACTATCTTCGTGAACGTATTGTGACATTAACCCATTGCTATGATCCTGATGGTCTAAGGATAGAAGACGAAGAACGCGCGACACTGGAAGTTCGGTTACGGGAACCAGATGAGTGTAAATGCCACAAGTGTGGCGATTTCAGCCGATAAATTGAAGTCTTTCCTCAGATTAAAATAAAATAGTACAGTTAAAAATTGTATAAGCGTGTCACAACAAACGTATGCAAATCATTAAATACAATTATCTTAGCATTTAACCATGTATAATATTTAGTAAACTTTAAGTGTTAGTTTGTGATTTCATTATTAACTTATTTTTTAACTTGGTCATGGTCGTTTCATCATCAGAAAAATGAAAATGTAAAAATCTTAAACGATTAGGTTATTTAAAACTTTAAATAAATGTAAGAATGCCAAAATTAGTTTTTTCTTAGCCAAATGTTGCAAGATGCAACGTTTTCATACGACGTATGACATATATATGTCACAAGATGTGAGTTTGCGGTGAACACATGCATTCTGAACTCTTTGTGTTACTTTGTCATTTCTTGAAAGTAATTTGGGCCCATATACAGTATCTCCAAAATTTAGTTTTGACAGAACAATCGTTTCGCACATTATTTTTATACGCAAGTCCTCGCTTAGAAAGTTCCATATGCGATACAATACCTTGAGTCTATAAAAACAATTACGCACAATCTCGAGTACGTGGGCTTCGAAGCGAAGCGATGCATTAACAACCCTAAGCTTTGACTTCCGCAACACGTTCAACCTATTCCCCAAGGAAACACAACTTTGGATTACTTGCAACTGTATATACGACATATTACACGTAACAGATGCTAAGAACTGACCAATCTTTCTCGCAGGCTTGTAAAAATTTTGATGGAAGCTCGTTTTAAGATATATTCCATCTTACACGAATTTTTTTATATTTCTTAGAGAATGTTCTTTAGACCCACTTTTCACCGAAACTATTGGGGAAAATGTAAATGGTGATGAGCCCGTCGCTACTTTCCAAGCTTATTTCGTAAATCTAATGCAATACTGAAAATATGAAATTAATGACAATATTTTGTGTCTCTTTAGAACCAATAAGCTGTTGTTACTACTTATATTCTATGCGTGGGGAAATACCTTGCGTATGTAACCGTCTTAGCGGGGACATATAGGCGTGACGCCGATTCGCATCGACTAATACTTCTTCATTAGAACGTTAATGATTTCAAACACAGCCTCTCCTTGGGCATTAATGCATCCTCTCCCTATTCCATTTAGCCAGACCCTTCAGCACCCAGACGCGTATAATATAGCCTCCAATAATGAGGCCATGGCGAAGGCAGAATTATTCTGATTAAATTATTCTAATTTTAGTTAAGGACGGTGTGAAAATTAAGGAATTTTGTATTCTCGTGGATATATATACAAATAATATTATTATTTAGAAATTCAACATTTGGATTTTCGAGGTCAAAATTAAATGATTGTTTATAAAGATGGTTTAAAAATATCTCAATTGGACCAGCATTAAAATTGCTCGCTAGAACGTATGACAAACATCAGTAGTTCGACAGAAGTTCAGTGATAGTGCGGTCAAAATCGGTCTAACCTTAGCCATCCAAGTCCGCCTAAAAGAACATAGTTATTAAAGAAACATAACGTAAGATGTCACGATAGCCGAGTGGCTGGGTGATCGGAATTCGAGTCGAGAGACCCGAGTTCGATCCCCAGGTGGCAGGCTCCTACCAATGGGTTTTTTCAAAACCTGTGTACGATATATTATATCGTTGGCTTGGACATAAAGACGGCGACGGGCTCACCACCTGTCACGTTGTCCCGAAAATATCTTCGGTGGAAGGTGGGTCGAAGGGACTTAATTGTCTAGACTAGACCTCTGTCTACCCCTGTATTGGGATTTGCGTGAAGATATTTTTTTAATAGGAATTTTAGAATAGATGTATTAAAGGTCTTTCCTTCCTACACTTCCATTCACACTCGCCTTATATGCTTTTTTCGCCAATCGTTCTTCATTCATTCTCTCGACATGGCCATACCATCTCAGCATACCTTTCTCAATTTTAGTCACTACATCTTCTTTCAGACCACAACGTTTACTTATTTCACTATTCCTTATCCTGTCACTTAGTTTAACTCCTATCATACTTCTTAACGCTCTCATCTCAACTGCATTTACTCTGCTTTCATGTTTCTTCTGCCATACCCAACTTTCACTTCCACACTCATGTACGTGTTGGAACCAACACTCCCTCATGCACAGCCAAACGAGTCTTGTTAGACACCTTCCTACTGTTCATAAAGGAGTGCAGAGCTCCATTCACCATGTTTCCTGCATTCACTCTTCTTTCAATATCACTCTCACACTTTCCATCTCTTGTAAACTTTGAACCCAGATACACAAACTCATTCACCTGTTCAATTTGTTAATCTACAATCACGATATTGCAGTCTGTCATTGCCTCATCTCTTTCAAACACCATCATTTTCGTCTTCTTTACATTCATCTTCATTCCCTTTCTAACAAAAGCTCCACTCATAGCAGTTACCATCTCCTGCAACTCCTCGGCTGAAGACGCCAGTAATACTTGGTCATCAGCTTATAGAAAACATTTGACGAGTAACTCATTCATTTTCAACCCACTTTCACTCTTTTTTAAATCTGTCAAGCAATTGTTCATGAATAGATTAAACAGCCACGGTGACGCTACACATCCTTGTCTAACACCTTTTTCAATATTAAAACATTCAGTGTATGCCCCGTTAATCCTTACACAAGCACTAGAATCCCTATAAAGAGATTGAACTGATAAAAATCAGAAGTAAAATGAGACCCTTAAAACCCTGGATTACTGAGGGTATAATAAAAAATACAAAAAGGCCCCTAGTGACGACATCGCAAAATTAAGCTACTTTTCTTATAGAAAAAGTCACGATAGCCGAGTGGTTGGGTGGTCGGAATTTCGAGTCGAGAGACCCGAGTTCGATCCCCAGGTGGCAGGCTCGTACCAATGGGTTTTTCAAAAACCTATGTACGACTTATATCGTTGGCTTGGACATAAAGACGGCGACGGGCTCACCACCGGTCACGTTGTCCCGAAAATATCTTCGGTGGAAGGTGGGGCGAAGGGACTTAATTGTCTAGACTAGACCTCTGTCTACCTCTGTATTAGGAATTACGTGAAGATATTTATTTATTTATTTAAATACAAATGAAATTAATTACTACAAATCACAATTTGTTAAGCAAATAAAAAACACAAAGATAGCAAAAAAACCTGGAATTTGATTAAGGATATTGGTGGCTTTGTTAAAACAAATGAATAAGCCACAAATCTTTTATATATAAAACCTACAGTAAATGATTCCCTAAATGAAGTTAATCTGTATTTTGCAAGTATCGGTAGCAACCTCGCTAAATGTTACTCTTGACAAATTCAAAATGTCAGATTCTGAATTAGCCTCTAAAATTCCAATAACTAACTCACCCCACCTTGAAGGTGACCTCTGTTATCAAGAATCTAAAGCCAGCTAGTTCACCTGGCTGGGACAACATACCCCCAAGAGTTCACAGGGATAATGGCGAATACTTGGCTGATCCTATAGCACATTTATGTAACTCAAGTTTTAATTCTGCAATTTTTCCAAAAGCACTTAAAAATGCAATAATTACTCCTATGTATAAAAATGGAGAAAATACTTGCCTACTAATTATAGACCAATTTCCTTATTAATATGTTTGTCAAAGGTTATAGAAAAATTGTCAATAAAAGACTTACTAATTATTTAGAGAGAAAAAAGTTGTTGTCTGAAAATCAGTTTGGGTTCATCATAACCGTTCCACTGAAGATGCAGAGGTGCCAAAATACAAATGTTATAGTGCCTATAACAGTACTTTTGCAAAGAGACACTTCAACTTCAATGCCCCGTTGCTATACAATAAATTAAATATAAAAAGTAATTAAGACACTTAAATCGTTATAATATAAAAGCAGTTGTTAGAAAATGGTTAGGTGATTTTGACTATTACTCAGCGGAACATCTTTTTGTATTACCGCAATAATACAAATATACATACAAACGAGCACATACGCAAACACAAAAAAAAACACACTCACACACACACACATGATTGGTAACTTTGTGCTATAAATACCATAACTTTGCTACCAGTTACCTTTGCATTACTTTTATTATTGTTATTTTTTTATTTCTGTTTATTTTTCTATACTTTTTTTGTTGTATTTTTCACATGTTTATGTAATATAGAAAGGGGAAGACACTGTAGCCTGTAATACAGTTTTTTACTACCACAGGCTACTACTTATGTCATAATATGTACTACGTGTGGAAAACAATAAACTTTATTCTTACTCTTAATGTATTATTTACTTGATCACTCGTCGCTTCAATCCACATAGTTGTCGACGACTTTGATCATATAGTCGTCGGTTCAGTCACAACTAGATCTCACTGATGCTCACTTTGTTTCCAATCTGAGCTCAGTCATCACTTGAGTCAATCTTAGATCTCACTAATGTTCATTTTGTATCTAAGTTGACCTCTCACTTAGTTACCAACATGAGCACTTAGTCGTCGCTTCACTCACAGAGATCTCATAGGTCATCCATAAATATTATCAATAAATATCCCTTCTGCTTGTAGATCACGCGAATTATTCACAAGTTTTATCGAAATTAATAATAGATATATATATATATATACATATATATATATATATATATATATATATATATATATATATATATATATATATATATATATATATATATATATATATATATATATATATATATATATATATTAAATCAAAATATTAAAAGAATTTATCTATGAAGAGTTTGGTTAGTCGTTATAACAAATTGATTCGCTTAATTATATTTTTGATAAATGATATTAGCTCACGTTTGTCATTTTGCATTGAAAATCTATGTAATTTTCAGGCGTCTTATTGCTAGAAGTAGGATATTCTAGCATTAAAATAAATAAATAAATATCTTCACGCAATTCCCAATACAGGGGTGGACAGAGGTCTGGTCTAGACAATTAATTGCCGAATACTAGAATAGAATTTATGTTTTACTTTCCTGAAAGGAAACGACAAAGCTGTCACTTGCGGATTTCCGATCAAAGAAAAATTCAAATTCTTTTAATTCCACTTCCACATTTATAATAAGAAGTAAAAAAAATTGAAGGAAAAAGAAATGAGGAAGTAATTACCTACACATTAACGGAAAAAGACACAACATTATAATTCATAAATAAGTACCCAAATATTGGAATGTTTAGTTTTTATTTAATTTAGTAACCTGATAGCTTAGCCTAGCCTTGGATGTAGTGAACTAGCTCTCAAATGATATATGAATATATCATGATAATATGACTAGTATATATGTATGTACTCGAGTCATGAATGTTTATATAAATATTTATCTGTTAGTATATTGTGCATTGGAATGAAAGCTATAAGTTTACCACCACTGACAATGCCCTAAATAAAAAATGGAAAAAATTGGGGTATTGATGTATTATCTAATAAATAGACATAATAGCAACTGATATAATTCTATCATTGATTTACAGCCATTAATCTCTACAATATTCTTATTTATTTATAAATTATACTAATTTACGTAAACTACATTATATTCTTATAACTGATTCCATGTTACTATGTATGTTGAATGTTAATGACTAAACGTAGTGGTGACGGTATTATTAACAATAGTGAGTCACGATAGCCGAGTAGTAGGGTGGTCAGAATTTCGAGTCGCGAGACCCGATTTCGATCCCCAGGTGGTAGCACGTACCAATGGGTTTTTCCAAAATAGAAACTTATCTACAAATTAAATCGTTGGCTGGGACATTGATACGGCGACGGGCTCACCACTTGTCACTTTGCCCCAAAAATATCTTTGGTAGATCTGTCGAAACAACTTAATTGTCTAGACCTTGTATATGGAATGGAGTGAAGATATATTTTTTTAAAACAGACGCTCTAGGAAGTTTGCAGTCTGTGATCATATTTTCGATCGCACTATTATATCAGAATTGACAAGCCACATATCCTTGCAAAATAATATTCTTTCCATCCTTGGAAAATCCGTAGGGCTATCGAAATTAAAAAAAAAAAACATCCCAATTTCAATAGGGAAGATCAAGATCTTCATTAAAGAAGAAGAAGAAGAGAAGCTGGGTGTCACCACCTGCTTAGGATCCAGTTATAAATAAAATTAAGTCCAACACCAAGCATACCACTGCAAGACCTCAAGACACAGCGCATACTGCGTAAATCGCGTCGAAATTAACAAAAAATTATAGTTGTGGGTAGCCGAAGCTAACATTGACGGCGGGACGTTCATGACCTCAGTCCCTGAAGTCACCCAAAATGTCGAGAAGTTAAAAAAGTATAAATAAAAACGTGATAAATTTTTTTAAAAAATCGTTATATTTTAAATAAAATAAATTAAATTGCTATTTATAAAACCCTGAATTAGAAAATACAACAATTATGTAATTTCGAAATGTAAATAATATCCTAAAATATTGATTTGTCGAATGATGAATATTGGAATATTTAATGCATATTACTAAATATTGAAACGATATTAAGTATCTAAATATTTATGGTAATTGTAAACCAATACTAAACTTTATAAATTAATGAAAGTATTTTGTGATTATTATTTCTTCCCATAATAATACTGCTTAAGTTGATTAACTATTGTAATTCATAAAAAAATATCTTCACGCAATTCCCTATACAGGGGTAGACAGAGGTCTAGTTTAGACAATTAGTCCCTTCGACCCACCTTCCACCGAAGATATTTTCGGGACAACGTGACAGGTGGTGAGCTCATCGCCGTCTTTATGTCTAAGCCAACGATTTTATTCGTACATAGGTTTTTGAAAAAACCCATTGGTACTAGCCTGCCACATGGGGATCGAACTCGGGTCTCTCGACTCGAAATTCCGAAATTGTAACCCAACCATTCGGCTATCGTGACTTCATTGTAATTCATAATTAAATTATATTATAGGTGATGTTGATTGTAATTATAGTGACATGTTTCAAATTCGTTTTAAGGAAGAGGTTGTGGGTAATACTAGTAGGTACAAAAATACAAGTGGGTAAAGAACAATAAAGATCAAGCTTGTGTATGGTGTCGATTCGTTTCAATATCTCCCTAACGGGTAAAAACTCTAGTAGTAAAAGAACATAAAAACTGTTTATGCAATCTAAAGTTTGAGCACGTTTACACTCAGTCGTAGGGAATACGAGGGTCTTAAAGTAAAGTAAGTTACAGAAAAGAATTTGCTGTAAAAAATTGATGAGTCCATAGGAGTTTTATGGGAAAGTATTGCTTAGAGCAAAGACAAAGATTATGAATGTCACTGAACAATAGAAAACGTTTTCTTAAATGAAGTGGGTTAATGATAAGATATATTAAATAGGAGGTGGTAGAGAGCAGAATGGCTATGAGTAATCAGGCGTCCGGAAGTCATACCGAATCCCCTCGAGCTTAAAACGATATTCCGACATTTACGAATTCAAAAATATGACAAATATTTTGACAGAAAAATTTTGGAGTCACTCACGTTTAAGTATTAGAGTTTTTGCTTACCCATTCATTATCAACATCTTCAAGACCGACAATTTCAACCACTGTTGCATAGCATACCATAACCAACGCGTAGACGGTCTTAATTTTACCGCCTCGTTTCAGCTTCGTAAAGTGAATAACTCAAAATTTATTATATCAACACCTGCCATAGTCAAATATTCGATTGTTCGTTTTGTGCAGTTCGCAGAAACGATGTCGTGGTGAAGGAGGACCCTGAGCGGTATGACCCAAGAGCGCTGCATTCGAACATTTTCCTAGACAACTGCTTATAAAACCAACAGTTAACATGCCAGTCTGTTAGTAACTGTCCTTCCATTTTCCAGTACAACTGTCTTGAAAAGACCTTTCCGACTAAAGAACGAGGAAATCATCTTTTTTCCCTTGACTTCTGCCCTTCTGTACCTTAGTTGGCCAATCCTCAAAGAGAAACACCTGCTGAGCTAATTGTAATTTGGTTTCGGGTTCGTGGCAATATATCAAGCTTTCATCACCTCTGACGTTGTCAAATACAGTAGTTATTGAAGCCACCTCCGTTAAACCTTTTCTAAAATTTTGCGACATCATTCAATGCGAATGCGTTTCTAAACCACGTCAAAAATATGATGGATCCATCTGGTACAAAACTTCTTGACGCCTAACGACGTGTTATATTTTTCGTACTTGACTCATATCAATGCCTAAGCTTGCCCGCATCTGCAGGCCGTAAGGTCACTCTTTTACCTTTTTGTCACTTCTACAATAGATGTTGTTTAAGATCACAAAGTCGTAATAAATCATGGACCGAAAATTTTTCTCGTGCTAATATAATTTTGTGATGTAACAAGACTTCTGAAATTGCACCCAATTCACAAAAACAAACTTTATTTTATTTTGATGTATTCTCTTGAATTAATGCTATAAATGAATATCACATTAGGTTACCAAAGAGTTTTTTAATCGAAATTAAAAAAGAACGTTTTCATTGACCAGCCACAATATATTTCTGGCTGGCCCCTGCTAAGAGCTTTCAGTGCCAAACACAAACAGGCTTTATATATGTTCTACTGATAGCTCTACTGCTAGTTTAGTAGTATTTTGTTATTGTAGTCACGACGGCCGAGTGGCTGGGCGATCGGGATTTGGAGTCAAGAGACCCGAGTTCGATCCCCAATACGTAAGTATGAATTATATGGTAGGCTTGGACATAATATAGGGATTAAGTTTTAGGATATGTGTAAGTAAATTAAATATAACATTTTAAATATAACATACATTTTAAATATGACATAAAATCTTTTTACAGAGATCCTATCCATCTATCATCCTCTAGAAATGACTCGTTTGTTTTAATAAACACCGATGAGGAGGAACTTGAGAGGCTTATAATTTCTTTGAGAAACGTATGCTCTACTGGGTATGATAACATTTCTAACCAATTATTAAAAGTTTATAGAAAATATATTATTTCTCCTGTAACACATATTTTTAATTAATGTTTTCAGTTAGGTATTTTTCCTGACGTCCTTAAAATATCACTTTTATGACCTATTTATAAAGGTTTTACCATCCATCTCAAAATTATAGAAAAAATTATTAAACCCAGACTAGTTAAATATTTGGAAATTAAAAAAAAATGTATCTGAAAACCAATTTGGTTTTCATAGTGGTATGTCAATAGCTGTTGCTGTACTATCTGTGACTAACTATATTGCTAAAAATTTAGATAAAAACAAAAAATGTTTAGGTATTTTTCTTAACCTAGCTAAAATTTTTGATACGGTTTCTATTCCTATTATTCCAGATAAATATGTCTAATTGGTGTACGAGGCTTTCAGTTACAACTTTTTAAAAGCTACCTCTCAAATTGTTAGAATTCAAAATTACCGTAGCGGTGAACTACCTATAACATATGGTGTCCCACAAAGCAGCATACTTGGACTTACTTTGTTTCTTGTTTATATAAATGACCTACGTTCAGTAAATATAGAGCTTGGTAAATTAATCTCTTATGCTGTTGACACTGTTATAATTTTTACTGCTAAAGAATGGGTAAAAGTGTACGATGTAGCACAATCTGGACTTAATTATGTTACTGAAAGGCTAGGTAAAAACAAATTAACACTTAATATTCTAAAAACCAAATACATGTTATTTCATATACGTAATATTCATATTTCATCTGACCTGTGCCGGGCAGCAGCTTTTGTTGTTGCATGAATGGGCCGGCTCTACCGGGGAAGTACCACGACCTCATAGAATACCGGCGTGAAGTAGAAGTCTAACGAACTTCTGCGTTCCGTCTGGTGAATGCAGGTAACCGGTGGCCCACACACCCCCACCCCCAATTCTGGGAGGGCACTCTAAGGGAGGCAACGCATTTGCTATGCCTCTGGTGTTGCGGGCGTTCATGGGCAGCGGTAATCACATACCATCACGTGAGCCACCTGCTCGTTTGCCTCCCTATTCTATAAAAAAAAAAAAAAAAAAAAAACATTATCTCTTAGTATCTTATTTCTGTCCCCCTTCTGATATAATACTTGTTCTTGTATTCCCACAGAAAAAGTTAACAACAATTAATACTTACGTTTAATTTTGGATTCTAATTTAAACTTTAATAGCTATATACAGATACTTTGCAACATAATTCGTCGTTTAATATAATTTTTTGAAAAGCTTCGTCGTATTGTTAGTACTTTTGAAGAATATTACCATCACTCTTTGTCGATCACAGATAACAGACTATATTTCGGTGTTGGGAGGGATATATAAAAGTACATTAATGCCACTTAAAATATCCCAACGAGCAATTCTAAAAGTTACAAACTTTTAGATTAAATTTGTATTTTTTGTTATCTTGATTTCTGTTTTAGGCAAGTAAAACTAAAAATAATAAAAATGCACTGTCGCTGAAATACAGGTTTATTTCATAAGTCTAGTCCAGCCACAAATGCTAAAGTTGCTTTACTTATTTAACATTTATCTAGCCCAAAAATTTTGAAAAAATTGTTTTTTTTTTCTTCAAAAAAATAAATATATAAATATGGCCCTTCACCACTGTCACGTTGTCCCAAAAAAGTCTTCGGTGGAAGGTGGGTGGAAAGGATTAATTTGTATAGACGTCTGTCTACCCCTGTATTAGGAATGGCGTGAAGATATTTTTTTTGGTATTTTATAACACCTACTAATATTCGATAATGACGTTTACTTAAATAACTATGATAAAGTATACGAACGTTCGTCTCGAAATAAGATTTTTACATTTGAGTTATTTTTTTGTTAGCGTCTTACGTACTTTCTTTTTTTTTATAAGTTAAATGTTTGTTTAAGAAGCTTTATTATTGGCATTGTTTGTCTAAAATTTACTACCGTCTCCATTAACATATCCTCGGTAGTAGTCATTCGTATGTCATAATCATAGTTTAGGCTTAAAGTTCTCGTCCGGATCAATGAATATGCTAGAACACAAGTTACATGCTGCACACCAAGTTTCAATGGAATTGGTTCGCAGGTACTACTTTAATGACACGAACATAGTCAAGTCCATTCCTAGCAGTGTATGAATTGGATCCCCTTAAACGATTTACGATACTTTTTGCCCCAGAAAAAGTTTTATAGTATATACGCGGGCGAAGCTGCGTCCAACAAATAGTATAATATATAACCTTATTTCGACGACTTCCGTGGACAAGTGGCGTACTCACCGATTTCCATGGTTTCGCCAGCTCTGAGGGCCTAGGTTCGATTTCCGGACGGGTCAGTGTAGAAAACCACTTTTTATGTCCACGCGGGTCTGGGTGTTTTTTGGTACCTTCGTTGTTACTGATTCCATAACACCAGTGCTTACTTTGGGATCAAAGCCATGTATGTGATGTTGCTCCAATCTATGTATTTATTGATTTTTTTATCTTGCATGCATAGCACTACATGTCTTATGTAGACTATTCAAGTATTGTTTGTATTATGTACTCGATTAGCAATACATCTCTGTATCACTTCTCCAAATTTTATATATATGTTGTAAATATACATAATATTGCTCTGTTCGGTTGTGACTATACATATACAGTCTCATTTATCGAATATCAAGACAGCAGGAGCTCTTGTATCTAGTTGAGATACATGCCCAAGAAAATGATTTTTAATGTAAGAGGGTGAGAACATCTATCTGATCTCAGCAAGAGGTCCGATCGCTAGCTTTATAAACCGTGTTGTTTGCTGCAGTTTTCATTCAAGTTACAACATTCCATTGGTTATTCAAAAATTTATTAACTAATAAAAAGTAAACTATTTAAAGTTCTAAAGAGTAAAAATGTATCTGGCATATATTATTCGTTTTAGTTATTTTGCTCTTTTAATTTCTGTAATCGGAGTTGAACTCGTTAACGCTCAAGAAGTTCACTTACCACCAGGTATTTTTTAAGTTGATTAAAATATTTTTTTTCTTTAACGGAAGCTAAAGCTTAAACGGAAGCTTTATATTTAAGCATCAGCGAAATTATTACATGAGTGATTTTTATACAACATTCAATGTTGTGTGTAGGCTAATTCAAGTGTTAGTTAAAAAAAAATAAGCAATATGTAAAAGATGAAATTACATTAAAACGTGAGTCTCGATGAAATAGGATAGTATTAGTGTTTAATAGTGAAATAATTTTCAACAAATTATTATTATTTATTTATTTACTTTCTTTGTATTATTTAACTATTTCAATTAATAGTCATTAAATAAATAATTTAATTACTTAATCCATTTCATAGTAATGTTATTTTGAACGAGACGCCCGCGGCCAATTTATTAACAACTTCAAGGACTTCGGCCACAAATTATCTCAAAAGTTCTCGCGGGATACTTTGATTGTCCAGAGTAAAGAGCAGCCAATATCTTTTCCTGGATCTACAATACTGAAAATCAAAATACGTTAAGCAAAATCATATTTCAGATCACTCTTAAAGAAACCGTACATTTTTCCTAGATAAAAAGTAACCTATGTACACCAGAGAATAATCTGTCTTTGTGCCAAATTTCATCCAGATCCTTTAAGCCATACATCCATCCATAAACACTTTCGTACATATAATATTACCGTAGGAAGTCGTCATTCTGACGACCTCCGTGGACGAGTGGCGTAAACTCCGGTTTTCAAGGTGTCGCCATCTCGAAGCCCCGGGTTCGATTCCCGGTCGGGTTAATGTAGAAAAACTCTTTTTCTACATTTTCTCGGGTCTGGTTGTTTGTGATTGTTTCGTTGTTTCTGGTTGTTTCGTTGTTGCCGATTTCCATACCACAAATGCTTTAGTATCTTACATTGGGATCGGAGCAATGTACATGATGTTATCTCTATGTATATATGTATTTATTATTATTTTCGTATTGGAGAAAAGTGGATTCCTACGGTTTTAAAATGGAAATAAAAACAAGGTGCGTTTCAACTTATTTACAGGGCAAGAGTGTCAGATGACTCCAGTCATTCATGTGCTCCAACATGCTGGTTGTGTACCAAAACCAATACCATCATATGCTTGTATTGGAAAATGTACAAGTTACGTACAGGTAATATCAATATTTTTATCTTTTTCCTTAATATTCTTTATTCCGCTAATCTTTATTTTTTAATCTTGAATAAATTATAATCTTGAATAAGTAAAAAATGCAAAAAGATGCAACATCTCATCGCAATGCCAGGGGATCTAGCCTATCAGATAGAACAAGGTCGTCGACGATTCGAGCCGCTCTTCGTTGGATACGGTCAAATGGAAGGAGCTGACACTGGGGTGCCCCCGCCCAGAGATGCGAACAGTACTCCATGTGAGGCCGAACCTGCCCCTTATAGAGTTCCAAGCGGTGGGTGGGCATGAAGTATGTCGTGCTCTACTGAGCACGCCAAGCTTCTTAGAGGCCAAAACTGAACGTCGCTCGATATGTCGACGCCAAGGATTCCGATACTGGCTGAGACAACTAGGGTAATGCTCTCAAAATGAGGTGACACGATGAAGGGTTTCTTTTCAGCGATAAACGCGCAAACTTGTGTCTTTTTAAAGTTGAACTGGACTAAATTTAGTGGGCCTCAATCCGAGATTTTGTCTAATAAAATCTCAACTTTAGACACAAGTTTGTTCCGGTACTCGTCGACGTGTTCCCGAGAAATATTGGCACGGCCGGTGTATAGTGCTGTCGTCTGCATAGCAATTGTTATTAATTTGTAACAAATCATGGATATGCAGAAGAAACAGGGTTTGCGATAGCACACAGTCTTGTGGGACACCAGCGTTCACAGACTTGGAGTCTGAGCATGCACCGTCAACTACGACTTTGATGCTCCGGTCTGTGAGGGATCTGCAGTAGCACGGAATCTGCAGCGATTTGGATGTGGTCGATGAGTCGGTTAATTTCGGCAGTACCGCTGTGGGACGAGGGTGGTCGTTGCTGTCTATGCGTAGCCAAAGGATGGACAGGCCTACCTACCTTCAAGGCTGCCGAGGCGTTGAGAACATATATCCTCTCTGACGTATACACAAACCCCGGCCCGTGGCACAAAAGAAGCTTGTATCCCGGGTAGGAAAGATAAGAAGTATCCGCCGGAGAGGATATCTGCGTCTCGGTATGAAAAAGCACGGCCGGCTTTGCCGTCTCCAGATGGTAGTGGATGGCATTTAGATTGGAGTGTAGTCCCCTGATATTGCAGAGATCCACAGCAAGCACGGTAAGTGGTGCCGAAGGCAGCCTGAGCATCCACACTCAGGCAGCGATTGGTTGCCCGAGCGCAGGGGCCCAGAGGGGGATTCTCCAGTACCGATGGTGCTGGTACCCCCCTGGGGTAGATTTTTTTCATCCGCTACCATGTTTTGGGGGAGAGGGGTGTGTGGGCCTCCGGTTACCTGCACTCACCAGACGAAACGCAGAAGTTTGTTCAACTTCTACTTCACGCCGGTATTCTGTGAGGTCGTGGTACTTCCCCGGTCGATCTGGCCCATGTATACAACAACAAAAGCTGATGCGTTAAAATCTGAACTGAACTCGGGTCTCTTGACCCGAAATTCCGACCACCCAAACAAAATTGGGAATTTCAAGAATCCCTTTCTTCATTTTCATGTAATATATCTATCAGATGGAAAATAATCACCCGATTTTGAAAAAATGTTTTAAAAATAGTTTGCATAGCATTGCATAGAATTTAATGATTTCTTGCTATATTTGAGAATAACATAAAAATTCCTTTGAATTTGTGTATTAGATATATATATATATTATATTCCTGTTTCCATTTTTAAGCGATAATATTGATTCTTTCTCTCTTTAGGTATCTGGTAGCAAGATCTGGCAAATGGAGCGATCATGTAATTGCTGTCAAGAATCGGGAGAAAGAGAAGCAACAGTGGTTTTATTCTGCCCTAAAGCAAAAAGCGAGGAAAAGAGATTCCGAAAGGTATTCATAATAAAGATCTCTTAAGCGGGGAAAGTTTTTCTTGTACCTTATGTATTTTATTTCCTCACTTCGTAAACATATCATGTCTCTTTCAAATTTCATTGTATGTACCTCAAATTTGTGTACATTTATTGTCTACATGTCTTATTTAAATATAAAATATAATATTTGATTATGTTTCAGGTGACAACGAAGGCTCCTTTAGAATGTATGTGTCGTCCTTGTGGTACAATAGAAGAAAGTGCCATTATACCTCAAGAAATTGCCGGTTATTCAGATGAAAGTTTACAAAATCATTTTCGGAAAAGTTATTGAATTATTTTTTTAAACTGAACTAAGAGTTTAAGATTTTTACACGAACCACAATTAAAGACCTTTGACCAACATATTTTAGTTTTTACTTTTTGCTAAGGCCGACTTACTTTTTTCATCGAAATTTCAAATATTACATCGAAATAATGCAATGAAAATGTTAATGCCCGGCTTCTACCAAATTAATTAACACAATGTAAACAGTACACACATACTCATATATAGCGATGCTTCTCAGATTTATTTATTCAGTTACACTTCGATTGGCAAGTTATGTACATGCATTCTCATCGCTCACTCTTAAAACCGGCATTGTTGATATATTTTTTCGATTTTATTCGATTGTTAGTATTTGGTGGTATGTTTTTTCATGTTTGTTACCGCATAACTCCGTCACAAGTAAACCGAATTTAATTTTTATTTATTTGTTAGGGTTTCTTCCAATTTGGTCCCATTATTTATCCCCCCTTATCACCTCCTCCTCCACCTTATTAGATCAAGACGAGGTGATAATGGGACCGAATTCGAATTTCCATAATCCCCAAGTTTTATAAGCATTTTGAGTATTTTACCTGTTTTGTGATAGATTTAAGTGGTTTGTGTCTTTTTCTAGAGAAAAGGCTAGCCTTGAAATATTTTAGAAGAAACCCAACGCCTACCAATTTAAATGTGTTACAATTAAAGTCTAGAACAGTGTAAAAAGCACTAAGAAATGCGAAAAACAATGCTTGGTATCAATTTTGTACATCGATTAATGAAAAAACTACAGCGAGCGACATGAGGAATCGTATGAGATGGCTAAAGGGACATCCATCATCTAATCGATATTATATCAATAAAGAAACAGCTAGCAGTGTTTTAGACACTTTAGCTCCCGATTTCGTGTGCCATTGTCAACCGAATTTTAAACGAATAATACGAATAATAAATTAGAGATTAAAGTATCTAGACAGGAGTATGAAAAATGCATTAAATCGAAAGACACTGCACCGGGCGATGATGGTACATCATTTTCAATGATCAAAAACCTACCAGAAATAGGAATACAATCTTATTATCACTACATAATTGGTATTTTGAGATTGTTTTTGCTCCATTGCAATGGCGTCAGGTTCGCATAGTTCCAATCCCGAAGCTGCGCCTTGACCCACCCTCGGCAACTACTCTAAGACCTATATCACTTATATCCTGTGTTTGCAAAATTTTTCATTCCGTAATTAATAACAGGTTAGAATGGTATTTAGAGAAAAGCGAAGTTTTTTCTGAATATACGGTGGGTTTCCGTAAGGCTAGATCTAAAAATCCAAATCGGGTTTTCTAAGGCGTACACAATCTTAGTATGCTTTCTCGATATAGAGAATGCCTACAACAGCGTGGACATTGCTGAACTTTTACGCTCGCTTGATCAACTAAACGTAGGTTCAAAGTACTATAAATACCTTTGGGCATTTTTAAGAGAAAGAGCGCTGAGCATAAAACAAAGTAATTATACCATAATTAGAACCACTCGTCAAGGTCTAGCTCAAGAAGACCCTATTTCACCATTATTATTTAATATAGCAACAATTCATATTTGTAAAATATTATCAACTAAAATTTGTATTTCACAATACTCAGATGACTTTGCTCTATACATAATGTCGAACAATTTGTTAAACTCTGCAAGAGAATTGCAATCGGCAATAAACATGGTGTGTACTTTACTCGATAGACTCAGTTTGACTATTTCCCCCTCAAAAAGTAAAGTTTGCATATTTCAAAAAGGCTTTCGAAGACAGCTAGTTAACATTAAAATAGATGGAACTTCCTTGCAAGTCGTAGATACCGTAAAATATTTGGGAGTGTGGCTGGATCGTTCACTAAAATGGAGTCACCATCTTAAAGAAATATCTCAAAAAGTAACAAAGTTTTTTAATACTTTTAAGGTTTTAGTTGGTTAAAATTGTGGTTTACATCCTAAACATATAAGTATAATACGAAGACTAGATAAAGAATATAGATAATAAATATAATAGAAAACTAGCATTGACTATGCTAGTTTTCTATACGGTAATTTTGCAGCAATACATTTAAATAAATTAGACAAAATTCAGAATCAAGCAATGAGATTAGTAGGTAGCTTTATTAAAAGTACAACTATACATGTGATGGAGAGCGAATTGTGTATACCACCATTATGTATTCGAAGACGATATTTTGGCTGGAAAATTTTGGTTCAAATATAAGTCGCAAAAAAATAACATTTCAATTCAGTTAATAAAAGAGTTATCGGATTAGTGTCAAAATACAAGATATTGGGCCAATAAAACTAAACCCATTGCTGTGCAGGTACATAAATCTCTTAGTTCAAATATTATAGTAATATAATGTATACAGCTGTAATAAACTGGAGATGTTTTCATTGGATACTTGGATAAGTAATATAGATTTACTGCAAAATTTAAAATGTTAAATTTTATCCAATCTGTCCAGAAATCAAAAAAGCAGTATACTTCTTTAGAATTAAACATTATTTGTGAAAAGTTTGTTATTGATAATTACTCTGAGTTCTATAAAATATACACCGATGGATCGAAAGAAAAATATTGTCTTGGAGCAGCATTTCTAGATTTCCAAGAAAATATTAATTTGAAGTTTTAAATAGATTTATAGAATTAGACCGGGGTTTCTGTAATGATTGCGGAGCTGGTTACAATTGCTGTGGCACTATCCTACGTAGAATCTATTGCTTATGATAAAATCGTACCATTGACAGACTCAAAAAGTTCTCTTCAGCATTTGGCTCGTTGTACTTCGACTTTTCGAGGAACACCGATAGCCTATGCTATATTGGAACAAATTTATAGATTACAGGCCAATTCAAAAATGATAGTGCTACAGTGGATACCATCACATGTTGGTTTGCTAGGCAACGAGAAGGCAGACAGCCCTGCCAAAGAAGTTACCTCCGACGGCATACCTGTAAATGTCAATTCTTCGCATAGAGAATACTTACATATACTCAAAAAGCAATGTTACTTATTATAAAAAAAAATATCTTCACGCAATTCCCAATACAGGGGTAGACAGAGGTCAAGTCTAGACAATTAAGTCCCTTTGACCCACCTTCCACCGAAGATATTTTCGGGACAACGTGACAGGTGGTGAGCCTGTCGCCGTCTTTATGTCCAAGCCAACGATGAAATTCATACATAAGTTTTTAAAAAACTCATTGGTACTGCCACCTGGGGATCGAACTCGGGTCTCTCGACTCGAAATTCCGGCCACCCAACAACTCGGCTATCGTGACGTGAATAAGTAACATGTATAATGTTACTTATTATGGGATGAATATTTTGATAAACGGTCTAAAGAAAAATGAATCTGGTACAGAACGATTCAGCCACACCCGCAAAGTGTTCCATGGATAGATAACTGTGAACTTAATAGATATCTCTCCATTATTGCTATGCGACTGTGCTCTGGACACATTCCATCGAATAAATTCGCCTACGCATATGAATCTTGATATGCCACTAACGATGTACTGGCAACCACTTGATTTACCTCAACATTATCATCTGATAACAGTTTAAGATTTTCCAATGAAGATGGCAGTGTTGGAGGTGGTGAACTGCTATCAGAGTGAATTGGACGATTTCGGTATACTCGTAGCAATTCTTCATCATCAGATGATTCACTTTGGTCCAGATCCGACTTTGCTCCTGACTTGGGGACAAGAGCTATAAGTTGACGAGCCCTTTTTGCTGCAGCTGCATTAGTTGCGGCTTCTGTAATAACAAAAATATAATTCAAATATGTAAAAAAAAGTAAGATTCCACTGAAAACTGCGTCTAAAGTGTCGTTAGTGGTACTTATTTCGTAGACACAATCTATACAAATCTGGCAGTGTCCCGTATTTGGTACATAACATAATAAACATAAATGTTGTACATTATAAAACCTGACAATATTGTAATGTACATAATAAAACCTGGCAATGTCCCATATTCGATACACCTGAAAATAACCGTTAATTGAAAGGCTTTGCCATGCTTTTTATTTCACTAAAATTTAAATTACTCATAGTAAATACAGTAACGTATTTAATTTTAACCATTAATTGACAAAAACGTTAGTAAAACACAAAGAATATAATACTCTCTATAGAGAGAAGAATGACATGTTACATACTATAGTATTATATCTTTGGTCTATACGCTTATACTACCTACTAGCGCCATAATGGTCGCCCAGATGAAAAAATAAAATGCGGGAATTTTGAATAGGTTTAGTATTTTAATTTATTTATAGTTAAAAATTTATATTGGAAATTATGATTATTTTGATAATTTGGTAAAAGTAAGGTTTTTTTAAAGAAAGAATCATCTAAAATGAAATAATCATTATTTCCAATATATTGTGTTAATAAAAGTCATTAACTTAAATTAGTTAAATATATATATATATATATATATATATATATATATATATATATATATATATATATATATCAAGTCAAGTCTAGAGGTCAAGTTTAGACAATTAAGTCCCTTTGACCTACCTTCCACCGAAGATATTTTCGTTATTTATTCGTTTTCGAATATTTATTATTTCGCGTTCGTTTATTATTGACAACGTGACAGGTGGTGAGCCCGTCGCCGCCTTTATGTCCAAGCCAACGATGAAATTCGTACATAAGTTTTTGAAAAACTCATTGGTACTGCCACTTGGGGATCGAACTCGGGTCTCTCGACTCGAAATTCCGACCCAACAACTCGGCTATCGTGACTTTTCAAATTAGTTAAAGGAATAATGAAATGAAACGGAGTAATTTAAAATCATTTATTTAATTACATTTAGTTCCCGATTTTTTTTAATTAAGAATCTCTTTAAAGATATAAAAATTATTGATTTTATTATGAAATGACAATTTTCATTATAATGTCTGTCACAATTAAGTAAAAAGCTGAAATCCACCATGCATGTAATGGATTTTAAATTTTTAACTATATAATTTTTGTATCCATTTGATTCAAGTTCATTATTAATTATTGAAGCACTTATCTCCACACATTGAATAAATTTTTCATTGGCGTAATTTAAGCTTTCAGCATAATCTTTAAATTGTGTAAAAATGTGAATGGATTTATGGTCTGATGATAAAAACAATTCCTTACAATTATTACAATTGTTATTTCGTTTTTTGACCATAAATCCACACACATATGCACAAGCCTGGGCCTCTGACGTACCACTATCAATGGTATGAACTGCTTCACCAATAATATCTTCAAATTGATCTTGATGTGGATCAAATTGCCATTCTATGTCATCTGACGTCTGTTCTATTTGGCTATCGCCGGTTATCAAAAATGCCTCTAGATTATTTGCAAGTACAAACGAATCGTCTTCACAATTACGACGATGGCCGCTGTGCTTGAGGTTTGTAATCACAGCAGTTTTGATTCCGGCGACAAATTGTGACACAGTGGGGTAATAATTTGATCCACAACTAAATCTGATACAGCCGAAGCAGTTCTCTAGAGCGTCTTGATTGAGGCGCCTTGTTGCTATGTTTTTAATGCCTATATCTTTTAAATATTACCATAATTTTTCAATGGCATTAATTGTGCGTATCCATCCTTCTTGTGACGGTGGATTCGTTCGCGATCCTACAAATGACAGGCTATCAATGAAAATTTTCATTTCTTTAAAATAATTTAAATGTTGACTATTATTGCTCATATTTGTCGATAACTTTTTTCCTCGCCTCAAATCCTTTGAGTCTGCATTTAGAGAATCAAACAGCATATCCATTTTATTTAAAAAATTTGCTGTACCAACACACTCAGCAGGAAGTTCATCTGAAAAATATTAAAAAACTTAATTAGTTATATGCAATTATAGACCAATACTATTACTACCAGTGGTGGTAAATCAAAGTTGCAATTATTGAAATTAAATTTTTTGTGCAAAGCTATTCTTGCAAAGTTTTAGATAACAGCAACAGCAGCAAACAGCAAATATTTACTTACTTGCTTTTTTGAACTTGCAATAGACTTTAGTATTACAGTACGTTCCACAGAAGCTTCATCCATAGAAGCTTCAATCATGCCATGCAGCTCATTATTGTGAGGCAAATTTGATGGTGAAGTAACCTGGAAAACATATTTATTATAACTCCATTTACAAAAGTATTTAATTAACCCAGTAAATGTATATTTCAATTTGTATACATTATGTTAGTTTATTTAAAAACATTATTTTATGCCACACTAGTAATTCAGTAAACTAAAGTTTAGGAATACAGGGATTCCTAGATTTTAGTAAAGACATACAAATCTTTAAACAAATTATAATGAAGTTATAAGCATTTGTCAGTCGCTCAACTTTTAAAAATGAACAAAATTAAATACATTAAATATTAAAACATTATGGCAATCTGAACTTTAAGATGTTTAGTTATTGAAAAACTGTTCTTGCAAGTAATTAAATATAGTAAAAAAATAACAACAATAATACTATTAAAAGAAGTGAAATACATACAAAGGCATTTTGGTCCATTTCCACTTGTTGTTTCTTCTGTATATGCTCATGTGAAGGTCCTGGTGTAGGTGAAACCTGCAATTTTGTTAATGTGTTAAAATATATAGTATAGAAAAGTTTTATAAGATGGCTTGATTTTTATGACAATGTATTTTTTTATGATTCTGACCTCTTCTAATCACAGTACATTGAATAAGTGGAAGATCTGGCTATTTTTTTACTATCAATTATTTATTCTATGGAACAAATAAAACCTAATTACATATTATATCTTATGTCACTCCCACAACTGAAGTAATGTGCCGAAAAGTTAGACATAAGCTTGAGAAACACAACCCTTCTTTGGCAGTCAGCTAGAAATATTTTTAAACATACTCAATCCTTCAAAACATTTAAGGTGAGCATTTAAATACAATAATTAAAAATATATAAACATTATTCACAATCATAACATACCTGACTAGAGGAACCTGGTATGTTTCTCAGTTTTTTCAATATGGGCTCAGAACCAATAGGTATGGAAAATTTGTTTAAACGTGTTTTAGATATGTTAATAAAAGATTCTTCTGTAAAATGTACTGCATAGCATTTTGTGGCTGGTATGTAATTTTTTTTAAAAAATCTACATCAGTACAGTTTTCTTCAGGGAAACAGAATTCGGCCCAAATGCGGGATCTGTAATAATAACAGATTATCAGAGACCGAATAAAAGAAATCTTGTTATATCAGATTATTACTTCGAAGCAAAATGTGGACGGATTTTCAAAAAATATTTACCTTAAAACTGTTTCAGGGTTTCCATTCCCAATCTTAGGAAATCGGTGAAAAGTTAAAGTATGATCTTTTGCTAAGTTCACTCCACACTTGACACATTTTCTGTACTGATCAGAAATGTTAAAACTTAAAATAATAATGAGGTCAATATTTCACTTATCAGAGTCAATATCTCAAAACTTAAACACTAGCGTTATTAGTTCAAAAATACACTATCGCTAACAAGGACACTCAACAAAACTAAACTTGAAACACGGGAGAGAGTATTATATTCTTTGGCAAGCTCAAACCTCGACCGATAATTTCCAATTTATGAGCAAAATTAGCAATATCAAAGATTTCGGAACCATACGAGAACTCGTTTTGAAACAAATTTGCCATTACTACATTTTTTTTGCGATGTAGATATAAGACAACAAGTGATCGTATATCTTGATTTATAAATACAAATGTAAGAAATAAGGCAATTAATAACAGGATATTTTTAAATCATGTTTTCTTATTTTTAATTATGTATACTTTATTATAATAATAAAAGGATGAAATAATTTTTTTATATGGCAAGTATAGCTTAGACTATCGCGAGCGAAAATATTGTTTACAATATTAAACAAAAATTATAGTGCTTTATAATGCTTTCGCTTGTCAAAAAAAATTTAAGATTACGTCTCGTATTTGGTACCATGCCAAGAATAGGGTTAAAAGTATAATTTTTGTGTCTTGCCTTCATAGCCGGTCTTATTACTTTATGGTCAAATCAAAATGTAGATTTAATTATGAATCCATGCATTATTCATATAATTTAAAAATACCGACGTTACAATTTACAAATACCGAATTACAAATAAGACTTCATATCTGTGTGAAGCCGAATTATGTAGCAATTATATTCATAGAAATACAAACTGCTTAAAAATATTTCAGTTCACAAATTCACAAGTTCTCTTGAAAAGAATAAATCTAAAAATAGACATAATTGTTTTAACAGAGTATTGGCTTAAGAATATAAAACAAATAATCAATAGATAATATAAATCGCAGCGACGGGGCCATTATATATATAAACAATAAACTCAAATGTGCTATATCCCATCCAAATTTACTTGATGCAAGTGTAGTTATATGTAATTTTAATGATAAGTTGTGTATCATTACTACTCATCGATCTCCCTTTTGCAAACAAATAGACAATTTTTTAAATAGTTTTTCCACAGTTCTTTGCATTCAATAATTCCAACAATAATGCTCCATCCCTTATTGTAATAGGTGATATAAATATAAATATTGGTCATACAAGTTGTGATAGTCGTTCCCAAGAATATCTGAACTTAATTATTAGTTTTGATATCCTACCATCTAATTTTTTTCGCACCCATGAAAAGAACTGCATCGATCATGTGCTACTGAGAACACAATTGAAAAGACCAGAGTGTACCTTGACGTGAAAATCCTTAAACAATACTTTCCAAAAAGTCGCTGTGTTATTGGTTAAGCCGGTGTAAAAAAGAGTATTGATAAAATGAACCCTAAAAAAGGCTTTGGTGGATATAATGATAGGTACTATAGAAACTCTATCCAATTTCCAGACTCTTCTTATTTCTTCCTGTAATTCGGTGTGTTTTCTTATTTTTTCTGTGATAGATGATTGTATGTTGTTCGTGTTAGGAACAGCTATATCTATGATATATTTATTTCTTTTGTTTACGAGGCTTATGTCTGGGCGGTTGTTGTAAATTGTGTGATCGGTTAGAATAGTGCGGTCAAAATTTGTCTCAAATCTTCTTGATAGGCCTTCTATTAAATTGAAGTCAATGTTATTCTGTGCTTGTGTATTGTCTTGGGTATTAGTTAATGTTTGGCCAATATCAGAAAATATTATTGAGTTATTTAGAGTGTCAGTAGGAATTGTAAGATGAGATGTAATGAAAATCTGGGTATAGTTAATTAAACTCTTGATGTAATAACTGTCTGCATGTAATAAGATCTGATTCTAATTTGGTAACTTTATAGTAGGTGCGCGTCTGTGTAATGTGTTAATATCTGAGTCCCACTTCATGCGCACCCGAGGTTTGCCAGCTTTGGTGGTCGCAGGACACATTGCCAAAGCTGCCCGCGAAACATCCTTGACTGGTGGAGTATCTGAAGACTCCAAATCTGTTGCACCTAAATTTACATCTAATTGGCATGACGCGGCTTCTTCGGGTGTCCCGGCGGGGACCGTCTGCTAAATCTTCCGCTGCCGATGGATGGTATTCTGCTACACCCAGCACCGGCTCCAGGTGAGCCCCGGTGATTGCCCCCGGGTAGCGGCATCAAACGTTTACTCTTAATTCTTGTCTCCATAGTTTGGGTGTGCCATGGCCCCGTTGGTCATTCGCGAAGAAACTTTGATGCGCGTGTCCGCCACTCACGTGAGCATAGGTGTTCAACTCGGACGTGGGGTTAGACATATGAGTGGCTTATTATTATTAATTAAAAATAATGTATTGTAACATAGCTGGGCAGCTATTTGTAATGTGCATTTTACTATTCAGTAGGGGTTCAGTGAGGATGTTAGACGATCTGCGAATGTCTCGAGCAACAGCTGCAGGGAGGCCAGCACTTCGGTGCACACAGTTAATTGCGACATATTTATCATTAATTCACAACTATTCACTGACAAAAAGTTATTAATGATAGTTAGGTCTCATTATCCTTAAAGATACTAGCAAATATATAAAAATAATATTAAGTTAGCATAATCGCAAATATATAAGTATAATAGTAAGTCTCGGAAACGTGCGGGTAGGACAAGTTGACGACGGCGCCTTTTTCCGTCGTTCTCATTGGTTAACGGGAAATTGTTCCCATTGGTCAAGCGCAAGCAGAGAGAAAGGAGTAAAATGTTGCAAAACAAAATTGCTATAAAAATTCTTGCAGGGTCCTTATATATTTTAAAGAATTTTAAAAGGGAACTTTAAAAAAAATGTATTCTTGTCTCTAATGTATAAACAAATTTTAACAAAATAAATAAACCTTATTTATAAGTACTGACTCTTTATTTTCATTATTTACATAGTTATGAAGTTCATAATTCGTTACTTTGCCAATGGCGAATAGTTATAGCCATTTTCATAAGTTTAAGAAATAAGTGTTTATGTCATGTATGTCATATGTCATCCCCTCTGAAATTATGTTTTATTTATAACGTAATGATTACATACTCTTTATTTTTGTTTTGAAGCGGTTCTTTGTCTCCTTGTTTTTCATCCTTTAGACTTTTCTTCGTAATTAATCTTTATCTTAAATTTTGCATAGAATGAGTCGGCGTAAGCGAACTAAGGTTTAATAAATTATTACCAGTTTTTGATTTATAAATATACTGTAATTTATTTGTTATGACACATAGGTTATGTTTATTGATCTCAGGTTGATAATCGGGAACTGGATGAAAAATTAAAACAAGAAGATTCTGAATCAGACCAGTCGGAACGTAGTAAAATGGCATCCTCGAGTCCCACTTTTATTGTGGGACGACGGGAGTCATCATCAAGTAGGGCAACAGATGTTAAAGATCCCAAGAAAGAAGAGAAACCTATAATATTTGAAGAAATTAAGACTGATGATATTGAAGAAGTTAATTATAAAGAAATGTTAAATAGGTAAATAATTAAAAAGTCCGAAATATTTGAAGGTGTTCGTAAATCAAATCTGTTAAACCAAAGAAATACCATAAAATAATCAATTTTATGGTATTTCTTCTGTGTTGTTTATTTTATTTTTATCAAATAAAATAAACAACAAACCATAATAATAATCAGTTTAAGCTTCAGCCATATCAGAATATTCAAAAAATTATTATTGTTACTTTTTCCATGTTTCGGATAGATTTGTATCATCTTATACTTTGTATCTTCTTACAAGAATATTTTATAATTATATGTAAACTGTCCTGAGTATGTATTTATTTTACTATTATTAAGGAAAATGTCTATTTATTTATTTATTATTAAAGATAATTGTCTGGACCTCTGTCTACCACAGAATTGGGAATAGCGTGAAGATATTATTCTTTATTATTTAAAGATAATTCCATTGCAGCTTTTAAAACCTCTCATGCTTCTACCAAAAATTCTTTAAATATATATATATATATATATATATATATATATATATATATATATATATATATATATATATATATATATATATATATATATATATATATATATATATATATATATATATATATATATATATATATATATATATATATATATATATATATATATATATATATATATATATATATATATATATATATATATATATATATATATATATATATATATATATATATATATATATATATATATATATATATATATATATATATATATATATATATATATATATATATATATATATATATATATATATATATATATATATATATATATATATATATATATATATATATATATATATATATATATATATATATATATATATATATATATATATATATATATATATATATATATATATATATATATATATATATATATATATATATATATATATATATATATATATATATATATATATATATATATATATATATATATATATATATATATATATATATATATATATATATATATATATATATATATATATATATATATATATATATATATATATATATATATATATATATATATATATATATATATATATATATATATATATATATATATATATATATATATATATATATATATATATATATATATATATATATATATATATATATATATATATATATATATATATATATATATATATATATATATATATATATATATATATATATATATATATATATATATATATATATATATATATATATATATATATATATATATATATATATATATATATATATATATATATATATATATATATATATATATATATATATATATATATATATATATATATATATATATATATATATATATATATATATATATATATATATTTTTACATTATATTTGGTAATCATTACATTTATGAATTCTATGTTACTTTTACAGTTTAGAAGGTGCAGCATTTCAGTCCAGATTACCATTTGACAAAATGTCATCATTAGAGGCAGAGTGTTTCTCTGATCTGCAAGGTGCTTCAAGCCATGCCTTTATTCAGATTAGAAACCGTATTTTAAAATTGTGGTTTGAAGATCCAAAAAAACAATTGACTCAGGAAATTTGTGTACAAAAGATGGAAGTGAGTTTTTAATATCTGTTTTTGTTTATTTTTGTTTGCTTTGTAAAGGCTGCCATGCCATGCTTGTGCTGATGTTATTATACTTAGATGGATCTAAACGACACCATAATCATCGCATTCTAGAGCATTAAGTCATGATAGCCAAGTGGTAGGGTGATCGGAATTTCAAGTCAAGAGACCCCAGTTTGATCCCCAGATGGCAGTACCAATGAGTTTTTCAAAACTTATGTACGAATTTCATCGTAGGCTTGGACATAAAGGCGGCGACGGGCTCACCACCTGTCACGTTGTCCGAAAATATCTTCGGTGGAAGGTGGGTCAAAGGGACTTAATTGTCTAGACTTGACCTCTGTCTACCCCTGTATTGGAAATTGCGTGAAGATATATATATATATTTTTACATTATATTTGGTAATCATTACATTTATGAATTCTATGTTACTTTTACAGTTTAGAAGGTGCAGCATTTCAGTCCAGATTACCATTTGACAAAATGTCATCATTAGAGGCAGAGTGTTTCTCTGATCTGCAAGGTGCTTCAAGCCATGCCTTTATTCAGATTAGAAACCGTATTTTAAAATTGTGGTTTGAAGATCCAAAAACAATTGACTCAGGAAATTTGTGTACAAAAGATGGAAGTGAGTGATAAATTTTAATATCTGTTTTGTTTATTTTTGTTTGCTTTGTAAAGGCTGCCATGCCATGCTTGTGCTGATGTTATTATACTTAGATGGATCTAAACGACACCATAATCATCGCATTCTAGAGCATTAAGTCATGATAGCCAAGTGGTAGGGTGATCGGAATTTCAAGTCAAGAGACCCCAGTTTGATCCCCAGTTGGCAGGCTCGTATCAATGGGTTTTTCAAAACTTATGTACGAATTTCATCGTAGGCTTGGACATAAAGGCGGCGACGGGCTCACCACCTGTCACGTTGTCCGAAAATATCTTCGGTGGAAGGTGGGTCAAAGGGACTTAATTGTCTAGACTTGACCTCTGTCTACCCCTGTATTGGAAATTGCGTGAAGATATATATATATATTTTTACATTATATTTGGTAATCATTACATTTATGAATTCTATGTTACTTTTACAGTTTAGAAGGTGCAGCATTTCAGTCCAGATTACCATTTGACAAAATGTCATCATTAGAGGCAGAGTGTTTCTCTGATCTGCAAGGTGCTTCAAGCCATGCCTTTATTCAGATTAGAAACCGTATTTTAAAATTGTGGTTTGAAGATCCAAAAACAATTGACTCAGGAAATTTGTGTACAAAAGATGGAAGTGAGTGATAAATTTTTAATATCTGTTTTGTTTATTTTTGTTTGCTTTGTAAAGGCTGCCATGCCATGCTTGTGCTGATGTTATTATACTTAGATGGATCTAAACGACACCATAATCATCGCATTCTAGAGCATTAAGTCATGATAGCCAAGTGGTAGGGTGATCGGAATTTCAAGTCAAGAGACCCCAGTTTGATCCCCAGATGGCAGTACCAATGAGTTTTCAAAACTTATGTACGAATTTCATCGTAGGCTTGGACATAAAGGCGGCGACGGGCTCACCACCTGTCACGTTGTCCGAAAATATCTTCGGTGGAAGGAGGCTTATCGGGACTTAATTGTCTAGACTTGACCTCTGTCTACCCCTGTATTGGAAATTGCGTGAAGATATATATATATATTTTTACATTATATTTGGTAATCATTACATTTATGAATTCTATGTTACTTTTACAGTTTAGAAGGTGCAGCATTTCAGTCCAGATTACCATTTGACAAAATGTCATCATTAGAGGCAGAGTGTTTCTCTGATCTGCAAGGTGCTTCAAGCCATGCCTTTATTCAGATTAGAAACCGTATTTTAAAATTGTGGTTTGAAGATCCAAAAACAATTGACTCAGGAAATTTGTGTACAAAAGATGGAAGTGAGTAATAAATTATTACCAGTTTTGATTTATAAATATACTGTAATTTATTTGTTATGACACATAGGTTATGTTTATTGATCTCAGGTTGATAATCGGGAACTGGATGAAAAATTAAAACAAGAAGATTCTGAATCAGACCAGTCGGAACGTAGTAAAATGGCATCCTCGAGTCCCACTTTTATTGTGGGACGACGGGAGTCATCATCAAGTAGGGCAACAGATGTTAAAGATCCCAAGAAAGAAGAGAAACCTATAATATTTGAAGAAATTAAGACTGATGATATTGAAGAAGTTAATTATAAAGAAATGTTAAATAGGTAACAATTAAAAGTCCGAAATATTTGAAGGTGTTCGTAAATCAAATCTGTTAAACTGAAGAAATACCATAAATAATCAATTTTATGGTATTTCTTCTGTGTTGTTTATTTTATTTTATCAAATAAAATAAACAACAAACCATAATAATAATCAGTTTAAGCTTCAGCCATATCAGAATATTCAAAAATTATTATTGTTACTTTTTCCATGTTTCGGATAGATTTGTATCATCTTATACTTTGTATCTTCTTACAAGAATATTTTATAATTATATGTAAACTGTCCTGAGTATGTATTTATTTTACTATTATTAAGGAAAAATGTCTATTTATTTATTTATTATTAATTAAAATAATGTATTGTAACATAGCTGGGCAGCTATTTGTAATGTGCATTTTACTATTCAGTAGGGGTTCAGTGAGGATGTTAGACGATCTGCGAATGTCTCGAGCAACAGCTGCAGGGAGGCCAGCACTTCGGTGCACACAGTTAATTGCGACATATTTATCATTAATTCACAACTATTCACTGACAAAAAGTTATTAATGATAGTTAGGTCTCATTATCCTTAAAGATACTAGCAAATATATAAAAATAATATTAAGTTAGCATAATCGCAAATATATAAGTATAATAGTAAGTCTCGGAAACGTGCGGGAAGGACAAGTTGACGACGGCGCCTTTTTCCGTCGTTCCCATTGGTTAACGGGAAACTGTTCCCATTGGTCAAGCGCAAGCAGAGAGAAAGGAGTAAAATGTTGCAAAACAAAATTGCTATAAAAATTCTTGCAGGGTCCTTATATATTTTAAAGAATTTTAAAAGGGAACTTTAAAAAAAATGTATTCTTGTCTCTAATGTATAAACAAATTTTAACAAAATAAATAAACCTTATTTATAAGTACTGACTCTTTATTTTCATTATTTACATAGTTATGAAGTTCATAATTCGTTACTTTGCCAATGGCGAATAGTTATAGCCATTTTCATAAGTTTAAGAAATAAGTGTTTATGTCATGTATGTCATATGTCATCCCCTCTGAAATTATGTTTTTATTTATAACGTAATGATTACATACTCTTTATTTTTGTTTTGAAGCGGTTCTTTGTCTCCTTGTTTTTCATCCTTTAGACTTTTCTTCGTAATTAATCTTTATCTTAAATTTTGCATAGAATGAGTCGGCGTAAGCGAACTAAGGTTTAATAAATTATTACCAGTTTTTGATTTATAAATATACTGTAATTTATTTGTTATGACACATAGGTTATGTTTATTGATCTCAGGTTGATAATCGGGAACTGGATGAAAAATTAAAACAAGAAGATTCTGAATCAGACCAGTCGGAACGTAGTAAAATGGCATCCTCGAGTCCCACTTTTATTGTGGGACGACGGGAGTCATCATCAAGTAGGGCAACAGATGTTAAAGATCCCAAGAAAGAAGAGAAACCTATAATATTTGAAGAAATTAAGACTGATGATATTGAAGAAGTTAATTATAAAGAAATGTTAAATAGGTAAATAATTAAAAGTCCGAAATATTTGAAGGTGTTCGTAAATCAAATCTGTTAAACTGAAAGAAATACCATAAATAATCAATTTTATGGTATTTCTTCTGTGTTGTTTATTTTATTTTATCAAATAAAATAAACAACAAACCATAATAATAATCAGTTTAAGCTTCAGCCATATCAGAATATTCAAAAATTATTATTGTTACTTTTTCCATGTTTCGGATAGATTTGTATCATCTTATACTTTGTATCTTCTTACAAGAATATTTTATAATTATATGTAAACTGTCCTGAGTATGTATTTATTTTACTATTATTAAGGAAAATGTCTATTTATTTATTTATTATTAAAGATAATTGTCTGGACCTCTGTCTACCCCTGTATTGGAAATTGCGTGAAGATATATATATATATTTTTACATTATATTTGGTAATCATTACATTTATGAATTCTATGTTACTTTTACAGTTTAGAAGGTGCAGCATTTCAGTCCAGATTACCATTTGACAAAATGTCATCATTAGAGGCAGAGTGTTTCTCTGATCTGCAAGGTGCTTCAAGCCATGCCTTTATTCAGATTAGAAACCGTATTTTAAAATTGTGGTTTGAAGATCCAAAAACAATTGACTCAGGAAATTTGTGTACAAAAGATGGAAGTGAGTGATAAATTTTTAATATCTGTTTTGTTTATTTTGTTTGCTTTGTAAAGGCTGCCATGCCATGCTTGTGCTGATGTTATTATACTTAGATGGATCTAAACGACACCATAATCATCGCATTCTAGAGCATTAAGTCATGATAGCCAAGTGGTAGGGTGATCGGAATTTCAAGTCAAGAGACCCCAGTTTGATCCCCAGTTGGCAGGCTCGTATCAATGGGTTTTTCAAAACTTATGTACGAATTATATCGTTGGCTTGGACATAAAGACGGCAACGGGCTCACAACCTGTCACGTTGTCCGAAAATATCTTCGGTGGAAGGTGGGTCAAAGGGACTTAATTGTCTAGACTTGACCTCTGTCTACCCCTGTATTGGAAATTGCGTGAAGATATATATATATATTTTTACATTATATTTGGTAATCATTACATTTATGAATTCTATGTTACTTTTACAGTTTAGAAGGTGCAGCATTTCAGTCCAGATTACCATTTGACAAAATGTCATCATTAGAGGCAGAGTGTTTCTCTGATCTGCAAGGTGCTTCAAGCCATGCCTTTATTCAGATTAGAAACCGTATTTTAAAATTGTGGTTTGAAGATCCAAAAACAATTGACTCAGGAAATTTGTGTACAAAAGATGGAAGTGAGTGATAAATTTTTAATATCTGTTTTGTTTATTTTGTTTGCTTTGTAAAGGCTGCCATGCCATGCTTGTGCTGATGTTATTATACTTAGATGGATCTAAACGACACCATAATCATCGCATTCTAGAGCATTAAGTCATGATAGCCAAGTGGTAGGGTGATCGGAATTTCAAGTCAAGAGACCCCAGTTTGATCCCCAGATGGCAGTACCAATGAGTTTTTCAAAACTTATGTACGAATTTCATCGTAGGCTTGGACATAAAGGCGGCGACGGGCTCACCACCTGTCACGTTGTCCGAAAATATCTTCGGTGGAAGGTGGGTCAAAGGGACTTAATTGTCTAGACTTGACCTCTGTCTACCCCTGTATTGGAAATTGCGTGAAGATATATATATATATTTTTACATTATATTTGGTAATCATTACATTTATGAATTCTATGTTACTTTTACAGTTTAGAAGGTGCAGCATTTCAGTCCAGATTACCATTTGACAAAATGTCATCATTAGAGGCAGAGTGTTTCTCTGATCTGCAAGGTGCTTCAAGCCATGCCTTTATTCAGATTAGAAACCGTATTTTAAAATTGTGGTTTGAAGATCCAAAAACAATTGACTCAGGAAATTTGTGTACAAAAGATGGAAGTGAGTGATAAATTTTTAATATCTGTTTTGTTTATTTTTGTTTGCTTTGTAAAGGCTGCCATGCCATGCTTGTGCTGATGTTATTATACTTAGATGGATCTAAACGACACCATAATCATCGCATTCTAGAGCATTAAGTCATGATAGCCAAGTGGTAGGGTGATCGGAATTTCAAGTCAAGAGACCCCAGTTTGATCCCCAGTTGGCAGGCTCGTATCAATGGGTTTTTCAAAACTTATGTACGAATTATATCGTTGGCTTGGACATAAAGACGGCAACGGGCTCACAACCTGTCACGTTGTCCGAAAATATCTTCGGTGGAAGGTGGGTCAAAGGGACTTAATTGTCTAGACTTGACCTCTGTCTACCCCTGTATTGGAAATTGCGTGAAGATATATATATATATATTTTTTACATTATATTTGGTAATCATTACATTTATGAATTCTATGTTACTTTTACAGTTTAGAAGGTGCAGCATTTCAGTCCAGATTACCATTTGACAAAATGTCATCATTAGAGGCAGAGTGTTTCTCTGATCTGCAAGGTGCTTCAAGCCATGCCTTTATTCAGATTAGAAACCGTATTTTAAAATTGTGGTTTGAAGATCCAAAAAAACAATTGACTCAGGAAATTTGTGTACAAAAGATGGAAGTGAGTGATAAATTTTTAATATCTGTTTTTGTTTATTTTTGTTTGCTTTGTAAAGGCTGCCATGCCATGCTTGTGCTGATGTTATTATACTTAGATGGATCTAAACGACACCATAATCATCGCATTCTAGAGCATTAAGTCATGATAGCCAAGTGGTAGGGTGATCGGAATTTCAAGTCAAGAGACCCCAGTTTGATCCCCAGTTGGCAGGCTCGTATCAATGGGTTTTTCAAAAACTTATGTACGAATTATATCGTTGGCTTGGACATAAAGACGGCAACGGGCTCACAACCTGTCACGTTGTCCGAAAATATCTTCGGTGGAAGGAGGGCTATACCCCTGTATAGGGAATTACGTGAAGATTTTTTTTTACTTATTTTTGTAACTTAGTATTATTATATTGACCGAGGGAAAAGCCTGAAATAAGAGTGGCTACTTGTAAATGGTGAGAAAACCAGGGTGAAATATCTTACACTAAAATAAACCAAAAGTAAAGGACAAGGTCTGAGGGTCTAGGTATTGCTTGCAAGAGTGAAAGTCTTGCAGTTAACTTTTACTGTTATTAAGTAAAAAAAGAAAAAGTAACTAATAAAAAAAACTGAAAAGGCAGGGTCTCACCAATAAGGCTGTAAAGGTTGTCTAAATCATCTTAATATATATTAAAATAAGAATAATTATTCCAATAAGTGTGTAAATCAACATTATTATGGTTGTAAAAATTTATGTTTTCAGCCCCCTTATAATGGTGATCCAGCATTAATAATGAGAGCTCATGCTTTTTTAGAGCGACATGGTTTTATCAATTATGGCATTTATGAGCGCATTACACCAATTCCTTGTCCCCCAAAAGGAAAACAGAGACCAAAAGTCGTCATCATTGGAGCAGGTAAAAATTTTACAGTACATAACTAATAGGTTTTCTACTCTGGTAGTGTACTCCATGTGATCTTTTTGTGTAAACATAAAGCATTAAAATAAATAGAAGTCAAAAACCAGGGTAAGTTTTTACTTTATACTAAATTATTATGAATAAATGGTTATGAATAAATGGTTTAATTTATATTAAATTAAACCATTTATTCATAAATATACCTACAAAATATATCTTGATACCATTACGGGGTTAGACCGAGGTCTCGACAATTAAGTTTTTTCGTTCCACCTTCCACTGAAGACATTTGTTGGGACAAGATGACTGGTGGTGAGCCCGTTGCCATGCCAGGGATGTAAATCGTACATAAGTTTTGAAAAAACCCATTGGTACAAACCTTGGGGATCAAACTTGGGTCTTTTGACTCAAATTCAGATCACTTGGCTTTCGTGACTAAATATGTTGCTTATATTTATCGTGTAGCTGAGTGGTTGGGTGGTCGGAATTTCGAGTCAATAGACCCGAGTTCGATCCCCAGTTGGTAGGCTCGTACCAATGGGATTTTCAAAAACCCATTGGTACAAGTTGTCCCGAAAATGTCTTCGGTGGAAGGTGGGTCAAAGGGACTTAATTGTCTAGACTCGACCTCTGTCTACCCCTGTATTGGGAATAGGGTAAAGATATTTTTTTTAATTTTATATTTAAATATCTTCACGCAATTCCCAATACAGGGGTAGACAGAGGTCAAGTCTAGACAATTAAGTCCCTTTGACCCACCTTCCACCGAAGATATTTTCGGGACAACGTGACAGGTGGTGAGCCCGTCGCCGTCTTTATGTCCAAGCCAACGATGAAATTCGTACATAAGTTTTTGATTACATATTTATCTTGATAAATATAAATAACATACATTATATCGATTGATTGCCATTTTTTAATCTACCGCCATTTCGTAGAGGTCAGAATAGAGAAAGATACTCTATAGGTATCCTCTTTTTTGTAATTTTTCCATTTAATAAGAAAAGTTTCAGCATAGAATTAATACTTAAAAATTCACAAAACGTAAAATTCAGTTGACTGTAAATCTTAAGACATTGCCTGTCATATTTAATTTTATTGAATTTATTCATATATTTTTGTTTAATTATAATCTCAGATAAGTAGTTAAAGGAAATTGTTTCTTTGTTTACTTTTTTTAGGGGTTTCTGGTCTGGCAGCTGCTCGACAATTACAGTCATTTGGCTGTGAAGTTGTAATATTGGAAGGCAGAGACAGAGTTGGAGGCAGAGTGGTTACTTATCGAAAAGGCCCATATGTTGCTGATTTAGGTATATTCTTATAATAAATTTCTTTTATTAACTTTTATTAGGTTTTTATTTTTGAAATTGATGTTATGCAACAGATTTTTTAAACTCAAGTTATAATATTCAATAATAAAAAAATTATTAGGTGGCATTAGGTGTATAATTATTAGATTATATAATTATTAGATATATATAATTATTAGATTTTACTTTGTCACCATTTAGCATCTGCTAGCCTGTAAGTTTTTTCACTCCAACCTGTTGAATCATTCATTTAACATACATGCATGTTTGTCCCTGTCAGGATTCAAACTCACAAGGGCACCGTCAACTTGGATATTGGGTCATCTGGTATTGATAAAGTACTTGAACATTAATAATTGTAATAATAATGGTATAAATGTAATATTGTAATGAATGTAGAAAATATGTAATAATTACGCAATTTTATTGTTTTTTAAAGCATATTTATGCTAAACTTTTATGTGATTGAAAATTGCATGAATGAAGTCATTATTATATTTTTTGACAGGCGCTATGGTAGTGACCGGTCTGGGGGGAAATCCTGTTACGACATTGTCAGTTCAGATGAATATGGAACTTCACAAAATTAAGCAAAAGTGTCCGCTTTACGAGGCCACTGGGAACCAAGTGCCAAAACATAAAGATGAGATGGTAAGTAGAAATTTTGTGTCATGTCATGAAACGCCATCTCGTGTTGAGTAGCTTCTCTTACTAACAGATGGCGGCATGAAACTGTTAAAGTAAATGCATATAAATTTTGCTCCTCTAATACTCTTAGATAAAAATTAAAAAGTAGTGTCTAGAAATATTAAATCCAGGACATGTTCCGGGGTAGTGGACTCTTTCTGTGCCCAGTAATAGTCTGTCTGTCTTCTGTCTGTTTGTTCCGGCTAATCTCTGAAACGGCTAGACCGATTTTAACAGGACTTTCCCTGACAGATAGCTAATGTTATAAGGAGTAACATAGGCTACTTTTATTTTGGAAACATAATTAGAGTTCCGCGTTAAGTGTTAACTGCAGGCAAAGCCGTGGTTTTGTATATATGTGTTATTTTGACATTATGTATAATAATTACTAAACTGATATTTCACAATATATGCATCAATATGTTAATACTGTTACATTTATATATTTGTAAGTAGGATAAATTATTTTGTTTATGTGAATATTAGTTAAAGTAGTATCTTTTTTCGTTTTACATCCATTAATATTGAATTTAATATTCCTGTTGCCGTAATTATTATTCAATGGTGTACAATAAATGTATATTTCATTTCATTTATTTCATATGTATAGATTCAATTTTTTTTCGTTTCTCACATATTTCAATTTTTTGTGTCTTTATTTTTTATTTTCCATATTTCACTTAGTATAGTTATCATTTGCATAGTTCGCAATTCATTGTTTTCATTCATCTGGCCGCATATAAAATCTCTAATAAGTGGCATATTTTATCTCTACACGTATATCTTGTTAAAATGCTAACAATGTCATTTCCATTCCATTGATTTTATTAATATATTCTAATTTTGTTACAAAAGGTGGAGCGAGAATTCAACCGCCTTTTGGACGCTACATCGTATCTGTCCCATCAAGTGGACTTCAATTACTACAACGACACTCCTGTCTCCCTTGGCCAAGCACTGGAGTGGGTTATAAAGTTGCAGCAGAAGAATGTTAAGCACAAGCAGGTTATTAATTAGACCTTCTTTTTGTGTAATGTTATATATGTTTTTGTATAATGTCGTAATTTATTACCGCCATCACTTCGGTATGTGGGTCTCAATCTCGAGAGTCTCGATTTGTTACTTTAACGTAACAAATCGAGTAACGTTACATCGTCACGCGATGGACACAGTCACAGTCCCGCCTTGTAGGAAGTCTTAAGTTTCTTAACTTATACAATATGTTGATGCGGCGTGGTATCGATGTAATGCACCCTCTTTCTTTGCGTCGGTGTCGTAAGAGGCGACTAAGGGAAAAGCTTGTAAATATAGGATGAAAGACAACATCACATACGTTGCTCCGATTCCAAAGTAAGCGGCTTAAACACTTTGGGTATGTAATTAAAAACAACCTAGGCACCACAAACACCCAGAAAATATACAAAAAGTGGTTTTTCTACATTGACCCGTCCGGAACCGGGAAAACCGGTGTGCTCGACACTCGTCCACGGCGGGATAGCCACATATAAAAATAAAACTACCGGACCAAAATAGACTAGGCGACGGTGACGCGGGGTCACTAATCCGCTTGCTAAACGTGGCGATTATTTTTATTTTTATTCATATATGTACTGACTAGCTTTTACCCGCTGCTTCGCTCACTTTGATATGAAATAACTATGAAAGTCATAATCTTAATAAAGTTATAAATAAAGTTAGGAAGTAAATAAAATTTTTATATTGACCGTTTCCGCTATGTCGAATGCCGGGCTCAAAACGCGTCATGTATCGCAGCCCGTAACCTAACGCATTAGGCTATAGACGCGTTGTTGTAATTCATGCTGACTTTTAGTTTAATTTTGCTTTACTGCTTTCTTTCAGATACAACATTTAAAGGCCGTTATAACTTTGCAGGAAAAACTTAAAGGGAATATAAATAAGTAAGTTTTAAAATTAATATATTGCTATTACGTAGTCTAATGCACGTCTGTGTTCAGGGAATTTGCCTCTGATCTCAATTGAACTGCATTCAAAAGTTTTTACTAAGAATTAAAATGTTCACCTTAATTTTTACAGTCAGTCCTATAAACACATAAAGAGCAATTTTATTATTATACCTTCACGCACAACGGTCTGACGGGGTAGTCAGATCGAACGCCTACTTCGGGTGCGTGTTGGTGGGCTGTGGAGGGAGAATTTGCGTCGTTGCCCTTGCACCGTTCGTGGGTTTGTCGTCCATATATGTTTGAAGGCTAAGGAGTTGGACACGCCTGTGTTCCAGCACGTCTGTTATACGTGTGAAGAGCATGTATTCTCTCCCGAGGAGGGGCAGCCTTGGGCTGGTGGGGGTCGCGGATGCAATTTGACTAATGCCGTTTTCTCCATTTACTGTCCCTGCTGGTTTTGAACCAATTATTTACTTTGTCATAGTTGATGTTGTATTAAATTAGCAGTAAATAACTTTAGAATAGCCTTGATCTAGATATGTAGTCTTACGTATGATCATATTCAGCATAGAACTGGTAAAATATCGTTAATAAATATTACACATTTGATGAGAATTTATTCTCTCAACTACTATTCAAACTTTTGGAGATTTACTTAATTGCGTTAATTTTGTTCATTATGTTACACCTGTCACGTTGTCCCGAAAATATCTTTGGTGGAAGGTGGGACAAAGGGACTTAATTGTCTGGACTAGACCTCTGTCTACCCCTGTATTGAGAATTGCGTGAAGATATTTATTATTTAACTTGTAATAAAATCTCTTAGCCTATACTATTTTTATCTGGCTGGTTTTAGTATCATTAAAAGTTTACATTTTAAAGAAGATAACTCCAAATTCAAATTAGGAAAATGTGTGATTTTAATTTATTTTTCTTACTGTCAAGATGAGTGAATCTAATGAAGAAATTCGATAAATTTTAAAATTTTACTGCAAAAAAGGTGAAAATGCAACGCAAGAAAAAAAATTTGCGATATTTATGGACCTTGTTTGTGAGAGTAGCACCAATTTAGTTTAAGTGTTTATAATCCGGAAATTTTGATGTCAAAGATGCACCACGCTCTGGTCGCACTATTACGGATAAAATGGATGTCATTTTTGAAAAAGTAGCATAGTAAGCAATAAATATAGCATAGTAAGGCATATCAGCCGATCTTGCTACATTTTTAGTTACGACGTAGCTGAACAACTAGGAATTGACCACAAAACAGTCTTGTCGTAAGAATGTGCGGAAAAGGTCGTGATCAAAGGCCGCCAGGCTTCAGGGACTGTGGCTAAACCCGGGTTAACACGCAATAAGGTGATGTTGTGTGTGTGGTGGGATTGGAAAGGCATTATCCATTCTGAGCTGTGACCACCAGGCAGAACCATCGATTCTGAACTCTGCTGCGAACAAGTGATGAGATTAAAGCAAGAAGTTGAAATTAATCAACAGAACAGTGGGTTTTCATCACGATAACGCAAAACCTCACACTTTTTAGCCACTCAGCAAAAATTAAGAAGCTTGGCTGGGAGGTGTTAATGCATCCGCCGTATAGTCCTCACCTTGCTTCTTCAGATTTCTACCTGTTTCGGTCTCTTCAGAATTCTTTAGGCAGTGTCAACATCACGAGAGGACTGCCAAAACCAATTGTCGCGGTTTAATGATCAGAAGCCCCAAAGATGGCAAAAAGTCATCTAACAATATGGTGCTACATACTTTTGTTAAATGTAAATAAACTGAGTTAAAAAATTTTGTGAATTTTCTTAAAAAATGCGAAGAAAAATTTCTCCCAACCCATTATTACACAACTGGAATATTATAGTGCACTACACATTCTATCGTTCTAGCAATTTCCTAACATGGAGTTACTAGTAAGCCCTGGCCTAACCAATTCCCTCTTTTGTTTATTCTTAACATTCGCCAACATGCCTAAACTATGAAAATGCACCCCATGCATAAGGTCTACCTAAATCCTGCTTTATTGTAAATTTCTTTAATTTTCATGAAAACATATTTCATTCATTACAGAGAAAGTTTAAACTTTGATAGTCACATAATATTTTTTATGTTTTGGTGTGTAATCTGCAAACAACCTCTGGAGTATACAAAAGTGTAACGGCAGTATGTAGTTCTCTAATATGTAAAACATTTGCCGCTAAAATGCTGGGCAAGCATAGGGACAATTGCAAACCAAACATTCCACACCTTATATACTACTTCCCATTACAGGTCTGCTTCATTTTCATCGGATATATTCCAAGATGATTATCCTGTCATCTATTAGCAGCCAAAAAGATATTATAGGTTTTCCTTTTAGGCATAATTTAAGACATCCATGAAAATTATTACATATTCCTCTGCCAGAAATATGATTAATAAAGAAGGACAATCTCTGCATTAATCTTTTTTTGTTTTAAATTGCTTCAGTGTAAAGTGTAGACTGTGTGAACAATGGGGCAAAACTATATCTGCATCTAGTGTGCAATTTGATAGTATAATTATATCTTTAATTGTCTCAAAGTTTTAATATATCCAAAATATTCCTTAAATAAATTTGATACTGCACATAATCATTCATAGTAAAACTCTAGTAGCACAATTACCATAACAGTTTGATATAAAACTAATGAAATCAAGGTGTTAAGCAAACTAAAAATTTTGTAATCCTTGACTTGTTCATATTCCAAGTACATCGATATGTATTTCAGTGAAGGCAAGAAATATTTCTGGCACAAAAACAGATTTTGCTTATCTTTTGAACTGCATTACAACTAATTTGAGATAGTATGCTTACAGCGATTAAACTTTTAATTATTAGGTATAAAATAGTGAATTTGAAAATAAAGAAAATATGCTATTTGAAACATCTGTAACATATCGTTCATCAATTTAGAAATGGTCCAGTCTTGTCCATGAAAACCAAGTAATTTTTCTCGGTGTATAGTATTTAGGTGTACACTTTTAATTTTTGTAATTACTACATACAATATGAACTACACATGTTCTTATATTAATATATATTTTTTTATTAAATGCACTTCAGCACTACTTAACTTGACCATTAAAGTTTGTTTGTTGTAAAGTTTGCTTGACCTGTTTAGCAAGTAAAGTTTACTCGAAGGTTTTGACACATAGGATGCAAGAGAAATCGGAAAGATTTCTATGGGAGGCACAATGCGGATTTAGACCTGGAAGAGGATGCACGGATAAAATGTTTTCTCTCCGCATGATCACGGAGAAGCTTCTGGCGGCTAACCAGAAGATTTTCTGTGCTTTTGTAGATCTTGAGAAAGTATTTGATAAGGTTGTAAAGGAAGAAAAAGTGGTAACTGTTGCCAGGGTATGATGTGGATGGTCGATTGCTAAGGACTGTGCAGTCACTTTACTGTGACTGTAAAGCCTGTGTGCGGGTAGGGCATGACCTGTCACCCATGTTTAGCGTCCAAACGGGCGTAAAACAGGGTTGTGTCATGTCTTCCTGGCTGTTCATACTGTATCTCGACAGCTGTTTACAGAAGCTGAAAGATAGCTGTTTGGGTGTGAAGTTGGGTGACATAAAAGTAAATTGTCTGCTGTATGCTGATGACGCAGTGCTTATTGCACCATCAGAGGCAGAACTGCAGGCATTAGTCACGAGAAAGAAGAATGTGAAATTAATGGTCTCCGTTTGAATGCTAATAAAACTAAGGTTCTGGTATTTGAAAGGGACGAAGAAAGAACGAAGTGCGAAATTTGGGTAAATCAGGAATGTCTAGAACAGGTGAATGAAATTGTATACTTGGGGAGTGCGTTTAGCCGGGATGGAAGATGTGATTTAGATGTGGACAGGCGTGTCGCTGCCGGGAACAAAGTCAATGGTGGCCTGACTGCGTTAGTCAAAAGGCAAGGCGTAGTGAAAGTGCACGCCTTGCAATACATAACGCAGTGTTGGTACCTTGTTGGACTTTGTTATATGGCAGCGAAACCTGGGTATGCCAGAAGTAGCATAAAAGCAGGTTGAATGCAGTGGAGATGCGATCTCTTCGTAAAATGTGCGGTCTTACCATGGCCGACCGAAAGCGAAACGAAGAGATTCGCAATATGGCAGGTTTGAAAGATGACCTTGTCACAAAAATGGATAAGGGCGTGCTTCGATGGTTTGGGCACGTTGAGCGAATGAGTGAAGACCGAATGGTGAAGATAATAGAAATGTATAGAAATATATAATGATAGAAATATATAGCGCGAAAGTTAATATTAAAAGGTGTCGAGGTAGACCGAGACTAACTTTCGAAGACCATGTGAGCAAATTGCTAGAAGAGGTGAGGGTCAAGAGTACTAGGATACCTAGACGTGCATGTATGAAGAAGATGATGAATCTGAAAGAAGCGAAAGAAGTATGTAGGGATTGTGACACTTGGCGATCTGTTCTCTCTGGCTACCCCGTCAGGGATTGTGTGTGAAGATAAGTAAGTAAGTAATGATTTATTACGACTTTTGTTGTGACATTCATTTGGACGATAGACTTCGATTAGCATTTAATAATGAAACCCCATCACGCGCCTCTGTTTACAACTGGTTTAATGAATTTAAGCGTGATGTGGTTCAATCTCAGTGATCTTCTCATCATCTCACTCATCATGTGCATCTGAAAGCACTCAGGTATGTCAAGTACGAAAAATATTGCATAAACATTTAGGTGTCAGGAAGCTTTGCACTAGATGGATTCTACATAATTTGACCGAATACCAGAAATTAGGGAGCGCGTGCTGTGCCGGCGGTGACGAAGAACATCACCCTCATCGCTATAAGATGAGCCGTTTTTTATTTTCTAAGGACTTTCAGTGCGACCTGCGTATAAAGTATGAGTGCATGCCGGCCTTAATCTCCTCCATTGTTAGGATATCTGTATGACGGAGCAACTAAATCGGAAAACCCTATCCTATATAATTATTTCACCAAGGTTTTCTATTTCAGAATGAGTGATGTCCAGGAACTTTTAAAATCTATGAAATCGGAAAAGGAGGCGTTGCTGGCTGAGAGAGAAAAGGGGGGCACGGGTGATGCAAGCATCCTGCAAGAGTTCAACCTGCGCCGGCTCAACCGAGAAATGAACCTGCTGTGTAATGAGTACGAAACTCTTGGCGCTCAAAATAATACTATTGAAGATAAACTGATGCAGCTTGAGTCTAATCCTCCCAGGTAATTAACTTGTTCTTTAGAATCACATGTTTCTTTTTTTCATAGAGAAGGGAGGCAAACGAGCAGGTGGCTCACGCGATGGTAAGTGATTACCGCCGCCCATGAACATTCGCAATACCAGAGGCATAGCAGATTCGTTGCCGGCATTTGAGAAAGGTATAGGCTCTTTTCTTGAAGGTCCCTAAGTCGTAACGGTCGGGAAAAACCGCTGACGGCGGCACATTCCATAAAGTGTTTCCGCAAAAAACGCACAGTGGTGGAATGCCAAGCATCAAGATGGTGTTGATGGAGTTTTTGACTATGCCGTAAGGTACGATGGTGAAATTCAGCGGCTGGGATTAATTCGAACAATTCCTCGGAGGAGTCCCCGTAGTAAATCTTGTAAAAAATGCAAAGAGATGCAAGCTTTTTCGAGGCCAATTTGGTCTTCCCTTCCAAATGACCGCGAAACTGAAAGTTGCGCGATATGTCGACACCATATCGTTTTTTTTTCGTTTGTCATTTATATTAATCAGTAACAATTTTCAGTGAAAAACTTATTAAAGACCTGTAAACGTCCATGTGAGTCATAGGCATGTTCCATACAAAGGATTTGTAATTAGCCAGGCACTAAACTCCTTAGAAATGTGATGTTTAAAATAGATTAATAGTTTTAAACAGACAACATCATGACATTGTCCCTATCTACATATTTATAAAAAAAAGTCGTTTGATTTGCCTTTGTCTATTTCTCAATATATAATTTTTCTATAATACAAAAAATTGTTATTATTAAACTAGAATAGATTTTGTACTGCTTTCTTGGTTGCACGTTTTTCAACCTCTTCTTACATATTTCTCTTACAGTTCAGTGTACTTGTCGGTGCGCGACAGACAAATCCTGGATTGGCACTTCGCTAATTTGGAGTTTGCGAACGCCACTCCTCTCGGCAACTTGTCGCTGAAACATTGGGACCAGGACGACGACTTCGAGTTTACCGGGAACCATTTAACAGGTATGTAACTATGTAAAGCGCAGTATGTACTGTTAATTGCTTTTAAGGTAGTACTGAATAGTTTTATACAAATATTTACCCCCATGATATATGAAAACTGCTTAAGATAAAGATAAGGAGACACAGAAAAGTACGTTTATTTTTAATTAGAGGCAATATCGTCCAGCTTGTTGTTTTGAATTCAAAGATTTCAAAAAATTATTCACGATTGTTTTAAGATTAGATAATAGAAGATATTACAGAAATACGATGAAAGTCAAAAGAAAAGTAAAGTCCGTACGTGGTTCGACCACCATAAGTGCTGACAATTATTATAAAGACACGCAGACATCAACTTGTAAGATATTGAATGGGCACTATGACATCCAGGAGTTTCAAAACCTCGGTGTAATCTTTGTAGGACCTTGTCTGATGTAGGTGGCGAAAATTGTTATAACTCTACTCCTACAGATAAATCGAAAATGAGCGAACTGTTTGTCGAATTGCGTTATCCTCGAAAGGAATGTAGGACGGAGATAGCCGACTTGGAGAGTCTCCACGTCCTGGTAAACACCATTGACGAGCGTGTCATCTCTTGAGAAGAAAATGAATGAGTTTTCTGTACCTAACCAGTGATATGGGTCAAACATAGAGGACCTCAAGTCACAATTTAATGAACGTAAACAAGATATGCTGATGACTAAAATGGAATTATCTGATATGTCGGACGTTAAAGAGGAAGATACTTATTATTTGGTCACGTTGGCTGCGAGTAAACTGTGTCAGTTTAAATGAGCGTTACTGTCTGTCAGTTGGTATTAGCAGATAGTACTAGGGTGATAGTGGCGGTTAGTATTAGGATTAGTTCATTGCAATAGTTGAGACGGCGAGGGCTCGGTGTCTCCTAGGCCCTTAGTTGTGCGGTTGGCGCGTGGTTCTGTTCTGCGCGGGCGATTTATTAAGTGCAGCGCGCCTACGACGCGGTGCCACCACCGAGATTTTCGGCTGCCGGGCGAACCCTTTCGATTTTACGTAAACGTGTGCGTACCTCTCGCTCGCCTCAACCGTCAAATTTTCTCTAAGGCTCGTGACAAAAGACGTCGTCTGCGTTCGGAATTTATTTGGACGAAGGCTGGTAAAACGTTCGGTCGTAAATGTGTTCGTGGCCGTTGTGTTATTATAATTTAATAAATAATCTACAAAATTTTAGTAAAGTTTTTTGTTTTAATATGTTATATGTAAGATATTGGTTATAAATAAACTTTTTATCTTTCTCCCTTTCGTTGTAAAACTTACTGAAATCGCAGAGGTCTACACACGCTCTGTTCACACTGAAACCCCACAATATGTGTCTAACTGGCATATGAAAAAAAGTGAAAAGTAATATTTTCTCTATTAAAAGTAATAAATAGAAATTTCTCTATTTTATTTATTTTCTCTATTTGAAAATAAACCTATATTGGAGAGCTTACAGGATACAGGCAGCGTCACTTTCAGTAACTGCTTGATGTCAAATTATTATTTTCCTACTATCCTATTAATCTACGTATACATATAACTTAGCTTATTCGATAGCTGAGTAGTTGGGTGCGGAAATCGGGTCAACAGACCCGAGTTCGATTCCCAGGTAGCATGATCGTACCAATAGGTTTTTTCAACAACTTATGCATATATCGCTAACGATAAAAATCTTGCATCGTGAACATAAAGACGGTGATAGGCTCATCACCTTGACAACTTCACATTGTCCCAAAAAATGTCTTCAGTGGAAGGTGAGTCGAAAGGACTTCATTGTCTAGAGACCTCTGTCTACCCCCCGTATTGGGATTTTTTCCCCCGCCGAGTCTTTCTTTCTGTTGGTGATTAACTTAAACAGTGTGATTCAAGAGGAAGGCTTAGATTTATAATTTGTAAAGTTTTTGTATAAATTGGTTTGAAATATTATTATAATGTTTGAAAATGTTGGAAAAATCAAACCAACTAGAAGATTTTTTCAAAAACGCTGTCTGTCCCTCTAATTGCCTTGGAGATATAAGAAAACAATGTAATGTGGGATAGGTCTAAGTAGAAAACCCCTTGATCGCATATATCTCCTTATAGATCCTTTAAGAATAGTGCTTACAATACTTATTATACCTTCCAAAAAATTGTTCACGGACAATGCATTAGGTAATTGGAAATCTATATAGACGGATACAATATTAATTTATCAACTTAAACACTTTTAGTTATCTTAAACATTTCACCATATAATATAGATGAATATTAGGAGTTATCGCAAAAAAAAAAAAACAAATGCGCGCGAAAATAAATTCAAGCCTGCTGCGAGGGGTGCAGTACGAGGGAATCCCTCTGCGCCCTTGCTATCGCCCGCTGAAGATGGAGTCAATGCATCTCTCAAAAGATCGTATCTTTGGCCACATATAACTAAATGTAAATATAAATAAATATAACCAACACTAGAATTTTATCGTCTAGCGAAGACAGTAGAAGTAGGCAGTAGACAATTTTTAACTATTTGCTCTAAATAAGTAACAGTGATTAATCTGGAAACGTTGGAACACCCTAAAGAGTTGTTGGTATTATTTGGTATAAAATAAATGATTTTATTCTCTCAAAATTTGGAGCTACATTGCTTATCTACTACTCGGTTTACACAGTCGTGGATAGAGATTGGATAGAGAAATTTTTATTAAGGTAATAAACCAGTATTCACAACAATATTGTTGAGATCTTCTTTTAAGTATACAATGGAGATCTCACTCTTCCATATCCATATTCTATAATTACTTTTAATTATTATCCAAATGAATTTTAAATTGTTTTTACGCCTCCCAGAATTCCGCAAAAATTTATATTAAAAATAGGTTTATCTGGTTATATTACTAAAAATTAAAATCATCCTTAACTATGCAACAGTACAAAACTCAAAGTAGCCAACCTTGGTATTGGTAAGCACCGGAACTGGCGAAATTGAATTAAAATACTTTTTATAACTAGAATAACTATGAATGCCTCAGAATTGCCTTTTCAGTTGAAAGGACTCCAATTTCCAATAAACAACAAAGCAGAAGGTCAAACCTTAAAAGTTGCTGGAATTGACTTTACCACTTGACAATATTTTTTATATTTTTCGCAGTTTCCCAGGGGTTAAGTAGAGGCTTAGACAATGAAGTGAATCCACTTTTCACAGAAGCTTATCTGGAACAACTTGTCAGGTGATGTGCCTCATCGTCTTAATATCCAAGCTAACAGTGCAATATACTTGGATAAAATACATAACTAATTTAGAGATATACTTAGACAAATATTCTCATATGTATATAACCATCCATCGCGCTAATATTCACAGTCATCACATAAATGGTTGCCCTTAGCGGGACTCTCCGCGACCCTTGTATATATACACACACACACACACACACACGTGTGTGTATGTATATATATATGTATATATATGTATATATCTGTATATATCTATATATATATCTATATATATGTATATATATATATATATATATATATATATATATATATATATATATATATACATATATATATATATATATATATATATATATATATATATATATATATATATATATATATATATATATATATATATATATATATATATATATATATATATATATATATATATATATATATATATATATATATATATATATATATATATATATATATATATATATATTGACATCTGAAATTCGATAGCTTTTAAATTCTTTTCATAATTGTTTTTTTTTTCTCATTAATGACATAACGTACATTATAATGTATACTATTAAACTCACATTTAGTGTTCATAATTTAATGACCGGGAACTATAATACTTTTAATCAAATATATGCTTGTTTATCTTACGGTCTTGTAGACAAGACTGTATACGTCTTCTTTAAAGGAAGGGGCTGAGGGAGAAAGGATGGCAGACTATTAGTTAGTATTTATTACACTGCAAAAATCTACGAAAAATGTAGAGTATTTTTTAGTATTCGAATTTTTCAGACTTTTTTGTTTAAAAGTAGTGATGCAATACATTTTGTTTGGAATATGTTGATTAGATTTTCAGATACAAAAGTAAATTTCAATCAAATGGGCTTACACTAAATTACGCACATAAATCATTGACAAATCACAGCGATGACGATACCGGTTGATCGATACGGAGCCAAGTGTTGATGTCAAAACAAGTCATTAATTCCGAATCGCTAATCACCTTGGTGCAACCGCTGCAACTTAAGTGACTAGATGGGGCCATCATTAGCCGCCATATATATCTGCATAAACCTGCAGGATCGATGCACTATTGTGTGTCACATAAAAGATGCTACCGGATAGGAAGTATTTTGTTCTTGATTACGATAATTTATTCATAATTGTCTTTGAGTTTTTGTATATTAAAGAAATGTAGTAATAAATGTAGTTTTATGTAGCAATATTAAATGGATGTAATATTAAATGTGAAATAGTAACTTCTAGTGCTTGTTTAGGTCATCATTAACTTTTTGTGTAATCTTCTACCGGAAATTACTTTCTTCCAAGGATTTGCTTTTATAATCTTGTTTTGTTGGTGAATTGGCCATTGCAGTGCCAGAATCCAGCTCTTCATGGTGTAGATCAGGGATAGCCGACTTGGTTAGACCTAAAATCTGCTGTCTACTGACAAAACCCTGTGCGGTCTACCAATAACATACTTCTTGAAATCTTAAACGATACAGCATAGTTCTAGTTCTAGTATTTTTTATCTTATTAAGAAGGAAAACATAAAAGCAAAATCAGGTTTGTAGTTGCAAATTGCCAACCTTAAAGGATCCAATACATGGGCGTGTGAACGGTGTTTTTTTTTTAAGTAGGAATATGAGACATCTTTTCAAATTTGTATATTTCTCGTCGGCAACCAATGCCCAGAAATTTGGTGGTGATTACGTTCCGCCGTCTGTTGTACGTATTTACATTTTTTGCCTTTTCACGATCGACTGAACTTGCTAATAGTAGTGATCAACCGGTTGGCTACTCCGGGTATAGATTATGTTTACAATAGTGATTATTTTGGCGAAAATTATGTTAATATGGAGGTTTTTAATTTCGGCGCCTTTTATAATATGAGCAATAAGGGAATATCTGAATATTCGAATATCGCATCTTACTGATATTGATGTCGTCCTTTTCGCGGATTTCGATATAAGTATCAAATTTCACATTGTTTTAATGTTATTTATTGCCCGTTACCGCTCTGCTCTTGGACAAAACGATGATATAGAGAAAGAAAGCTATGAGAACGAGAGGTATATAGGAAGGAATCATGTTTGAGTATACCTTGATAAGGGTGAGTATTAGCTTATTTCTAATGCTTGATGACATATCTGTGCTTCAATACCTACTCACTACCTAATATGTACATCAGTATTCACGATTGGCCAATAACATTACCTACTATTCTAACTCGTGATCAGAAAAAAAATATTGTTTAAGGCGGTTTTGTCATGTTACTTCCCGACGCTTGGCACAATATGCAATAAATTTCGAAGAGTGCTTATCAGTTAGATGCGGTGTGATGTGTACAAAGACGTAGGTAATGTGGCTCTATTAGATAGTTTGAAATAAATTTACCATTTAAAATATTACCGCACATCGTAGGGGATTAGCTTACCTTTTAATGTTGTGTTTTCGAGATAGTGTTTTCCTTGTAATCTTTTAGTTTGATGACGAACCCTTGCTTCGAGAAGTTGTTCGTGTCAATAATAACTATCATTTCTTCCGCGTGTTTCCATCTTTTGCCATCGATAAATTATCTACAGACTTTTGTGAATCATCATAATGACCGTTGCAACAAACCCGAAGTATGCATTAAGCTACTTTACACTTACTTATATCTTACATATGAGAGAACTGTGTCTGCCTTGTTAGCTTTCATTTAAGCATTTAAAATGTAAAAATTATTTCTGATTTCTGAGGATAATCTCTGCGGGATAATGAGCCACCTTGTTGTGATTCTTTTTTTTTTGTAAAATGCAATAAAGTTAGGTTTGCCGATTACATACAATCCAAAAAAAAAAAAAAAGTAAAGAAGAAGTGGAACTGTTGCGGTTTTTATTCAGCGCGGAAGATATGTATCGCGACATCCTCGAGAACGCCTCCTTTGTACTTCGGGCGGTGCGTGCGATGTCGGCCATAATTCTCGTTGTTTGCTCGCTCCGGTGTCCACGGCGTGGGTAGTTGAAAAATGACATCTTGATTGTTGTATGTTATCCAACTCATGAGAATGTCGACTCGGGATCGTCGCGTGCACGGCCATTGTGCAGGTTTGCGACCGCTGCCTCTACAAATTGAGCGATTGTTAACCGTTCCATGGAACGTTGTACCAAAACATCTTTGGTGGAAGGTGGATCGAAACGACTATTATTTAGACCTCTGCTTACCCCAGTATTGGGAATAGCGTGATGTTACATATATAAATATGTATGTATATATTATATCTAAATATTATTTTTATATATATGTATGAGATAAGAGTTATAAATATAATTTCATAGCATGTGTGTGGTGATATTCTAATATCATTAAAGCGCTAATATCTAATACAGAATTTAACATAATCTGTTTAGTAATTAATTAAAAAATTAGGTGTAAGAGTAACAAACAGTCATGCATTCATTTTTATAATGCCTGACGGATTGTTAGCTAGAGTAAATTTAATCCATCAGGGTTATGATGAATATCGTTGTCACAATTAAAATCTGACTTCAGAATCATGTTTCAAACTTCAAAAGAATTGACTACGCGGATCGTAGTTACGAGTATGAGCGCTTACCGGCTATGTAAGGTATGAGCGAGAGAGATACATCTATACCTTTATATTCGTAACATAAAGATATTAATGTCATCAATTTGCTTAAAAGATGTTTCTAGGATGATGGAATCACACGTAGGATTGGAGGCCGTCTACGTCTTGAAGAGGTCTTATCCTGGACGCTGCCTAGAACGGCTGCCGGTGCTGGTAGGGATGTGCACTTGTACACAAGCGTTGAAAAAGTTTTTCCCACATAATTTGTTAATGAATAAAAAGAGCTGTCATAAATTGTCAATGCCCTATAAGACAGTACTTTTTATTACAACTCGTATTAAAGCTTTTTAGGTGTATATAAAAATATATGATTAATGTATTGACCCAAAGATGAATAAGGCACGAGTTTATATTCCGATAAAAATAACATGTGCCCACAACTCATCATTTTCTCTTGGCTATTCACATCACGAGTACAGCTAAAAACGGCGTTAATAACGTATTGCCATTTACCAACAACAAATGGCTTTCAACAACAAGTCTCCAAGGTGGCGTCCAGAACCAAATTATAAACGATATCAATAAGTTTTTGATAACGTCTTTTGTGCCGCAAGGTAATAGTGAATGTGATATAGCTGAGCATGTACTCATTCATCACTCGCTCCATGAATAATTATCTTGCCATATATGTTGTTGCCATATGTCAAAGACGTATTAGGATGTTCCATGTTTACAACTTTGATAGTACTCTGTTTTTGTACCAATGCAGTTACTTTTAATTAAAGATTTAGGTCTAGAGGAGTAAGGATTGTATTGTAAAATTATTTCATCAGAGTAGTGCAAATGTAGGAGGAGGAGAAAAAAGCGGATAGGGCTCTACTTTACCACCGGTTGTCTCCCTAGATGAAACGTAAAAACAGTAGAAGCCCCTACTTAGCAAATTATTTTACGAAGCCAATATTCTGTTTTGATCCTATATTTTGTATTCAATATTAAAATTTAGGGCTTTTAATAATTTGATATATTACGCAATCAGCAGACGGTACCCTGATAAGTTAATCCATATATAGGAAAATAAAGTGGAGCCTAAAAATTATGATTATTATGATATGTATTACTCTACGGTGACTGTTAAGTAGAACGGCAAAACAATAGTAGTGACTAGGATATAGATTGCGATTGCTTTGCTTTGTCGCCTGTGGAGGCGTCAGGGCGTGGATGAATAGGCAATGAGACGACGAATGGCTCTATTAAACCGCCATTGTTCTGTGATCGGTGGAGTTGCGCAAGCGACGTGCATTGTTCTTGTCTTGTAGCTTTCACTTTGCATCTGTGTGACGTCACCATGATGACGACTTAAATGCCGAGGTGAGGGATATAGAGCAATTTACATTATTTTTTTATTGGGAGAGGGAGGCAAACGAGTAGGTGGCTCACGTGATGGTAAAGCCCATAAACATCCGCAATACCAGAGGCATAGCAGATGCGTTGCTGGCCTTTGAGAAAGGTAAAGGCTCTTTTCTTGAAGGTCCCTAAGTCGTATCGGTCCGGAAAAACCGCTGACGGCAGCACATTCCGTAAAGTGGAAGTGCGTGGCAGAAAATTCCGCGAAAAACGCACTGTGGTGAAATGCCAAGCATCAAGATGGTGTTGATGGAATTTTAGACTATGCCGTAAGGTTCGATGGTGAAATTTAGCGGCTGGGATTAATACGAACAACTCCTCCGAGCACACCCCGTAGTAAATCTTGTAAAAAATACAAAGAGATGCAACATCTCTTCGCAATGCCAGGGGATCTAGCCTATCAGATAGAACATGGTCGCCGACGATTCGAGTCGCTCATCGTTGGATATTGTCAAATGGAAGGAGCTGACACTGGGGTGCCCCCGCCCCTAAAGAAACGTGGTATTAAGCTGTGGTAACGTACCAAACGTCGGATTTTTTGTCAAACTTCTTCAAAATTATTTAGATTCGTTTAGAATCATTATTTATTTATATATATTTAAATATTAATATAAAAATAAATATATATAAAAATAAATAAAAACAGATGGGGACAACATCACATACAATTGCTCTGATCCCAAAGTAAACAGCTTAAGTATTTAGATTATAAGAATCAGAATAACGAAAAGTCACGATAGCCGAGTGGTAGGGTGATCGCAAATTCGAGTCAAGAGACACGAGTTCGATCCCCAGTTGGCAGGCTGGTACCAATAGGTTTTTCAAAAACTTATGTACGAATTGTATCGTTGGCTTGGACATATAGTCGGCGATGGGCTCACCACCTGTCAAGTTGTCCCGAAAATATCTTCGGTGGGTCAAAGGGGCTTAATTGTCTAGACTAGACCACTATCTACCCCTGTGTAGGGAATTGCGTGAAGAATATCGAAGGTACCACAAACATCAAACCCGAGAAAATGTAGAAAAAGAATCGAACCCGGTACTTCAGAGGTGGCGACACCGTGAACACCAGTGTGTAGGACACTCGTCCACGGAGATCGTCATTTATCGTCGTGTATTTATAATCGGTACACAATACAAACATAAAATAAATTTACAATCTTATTTCTTTCTTGAGGAAACCTTCCAGGAATTATATCTCTATGAGCATACTAGTCGTGTGGGGTTGGCATAAGAAATGACTACCCTTTTTCTACATGTGGGTTTTGTAAGAGACGAGACTAAGAGAAAATCGTTTTAAGGAACCCGAATTCGATACCCAGGTGGCAGGCTCGTTCCAATAATTTTTCAAAACTTACGTACGATATCGTTAATCTTCACGCCAGCCAGCCTATCGTCATCTTTATGTCCAAGCAATGGATGTAATTCCAATTGAAAACCCAGTGGTACGAGCCATCTGGGGATCGAACTCAGGTCTTGAATTCCGATCACCCAACCACTCGGCTATCGTGACTTTAATGAAACAAGGAAGATTACAAGTAGAGATGAGCAAGTTGGGGAACGATAAAGAAACGCCAGGACATAAAAACATAAAAACTTCTTTTGAGCTTTTTAACTCAAAAATTAATAAAACGTCTACTACTTGCCAAGTTGTAGAATCGCGTATCTGGCTCCAAGTTTAAAGACTTACTGTCAGTTTAAAGTATCATTGCTATTGTATTAGCGTAGTGGACAACTATTAGTCCTCTATTCTGGTTTGTGTGCCTAGTAAATACCTAAGTATTGGAAAGCGACTACTACAGTGAATTACTTGACGTAATCTGACTTGTTATATTGCCTGCGCAGATCACAGTTACGACTTTGCAATGGTGTAGAATGAGAGCCGGTGACCATAGTTTGCTGTTTATAGGACTATTTGAATTTATATTTATGTTTGTATTTTAGTGTTTGTCGTTTCTGAAAGTTTTGTGTATTAATTAGCTGCCCCCGCCTATAAAATACATGTCAAACGAGAGAAATACAAATTTTTTATCTAACTTCCTAAATATTTATCATGAACACACCTGGGTGTGTTCCAGTGACCACTTAGGGTCTTATAAATTTAAATCATTTAAGTACATACAAAGAATGTATGTACTTATATAAGCTCACTCGCTTTACCGCACAGCTAATATAGGTTATTTCAATTTAATAAATAAAATTAACTCTAATACTAATAAATGAAATTGAATGTTTTACATTTGGTGCCTGGTAATATTATATTTTTCGGCATTTTTTTATTAATTTTGGAAGCATATAAGTTATGCTAAACTCTTTGTTATTGAATTAAAGTGAAAAAATGTTTACAGCCAGTTTTAAAGAAAGAGATTTAAATTTCAACTGACACGTTTAGGATATGGTGGCTCACAGGTTAGAGCGTTGCCATAGTACGGCAAAGGTCGCTGGTTCGAATACCGCCCGTGTCAGTCGATATTTTAAAATGTTTTCAATTTTTTTTTAATTTAATACTTTTTGTGGGTAATTTTCATCAAACTATAATAAATAAAATAAATAAATATCTTCACGCAATTCCCAATACAGGGGTAGACAGAGGTCAAGTCTAGACAATTAAGTCCCTTTGACCCACCTTCCACCGAAGATATTTTCGGGACAACGTGACAGGTGGTGAGCCCGTCGCCGCCTTTATGTCCAAGCCAACGATGAAATTAGTACATAAGTTTTTGGAAAACTCATTGGTACTGCCACCTGGGGATCGAACTCGGGTCTCTCGACTCGAAATTCCGACCACCCAACAACTCGGCTATCGTGACTTCATCAAACTCATTGTTGGTTTAACGTGACGAAACAAAAATTTTTGCTAAGGTTAGATCCTGGATGAATTACGTTATGTTTCGTGAAGTTTTGACATTTGCAATTTTCAAAAAATTTTTAACTGTTTTGAAAGTGTGTTTTTTAAAATAACGCTCTCGCGATCCTCTTGCGGGTGGAATTTCGTAAAATTCCATTCTCAGTTGAATTCAAGATGACAAAAATAATAATTTCGCCAAACCCGAATGAGCTATAGATATTTTTTTTTACTTTAACGCCCCCGCGAGGAGGAAATTGTAAAATTCGTTGTTAGTAATTTTTAACATGCTAAAAATTGTATTTAGCTAAAGTTTAATTAATAAACCTATAAGAGCTATAGTTTGAAAATATTTTTTTTAAAATTAACGCCCTCGCAACTCCCTTTGCGGGTGGAATTTCGTAAAACCCGTTCTTAGCTAACCTCTATTCGGCGAAAGGAATATTCCTACCAAAATTCAAGTCTCTTTTTTTATGGTTTCAAAGATTGTTGATGAGTCAATACATAGGTGGAAATCTTTTATACGCAAATTAATATCTTTTATAATATGTTATAAAACTAACCTAACTTTTAAATATGTCTATGATTTTAGAAAGCAGATTGATTCGTTAGGGTTGCACACAGGTTTGTCTGGAGTTCTGCATAAAAACAGAAAACGGAACTCTTTTGTAATTCTACACTAAGAGTACACAGTCTACTTTTCCAATGTTTTCACATTGTGTCTGAAAGTAAAGTACCAAAGTACCAGATAAACATGTTATGGCTTGAACTAGCTAATACCGGCCTCGCTTTGCTGTTTATGGTAGAAATAGATATCTTTGAAGATCAATCAAGAAAATCATCTCATTCGATACGCTAAGAGAGACACAAAATACACACACACGTCAAGAGACGTAAAACAAAGGTAACTCGTTATAATCATAATCATTTAAGGGAAAATATAGAAATTACCTAATGAACATTAAGTAATCTGCAACCAACAAGGTATATATCTTAATCAACATTTTTTTGAATGTTATTATTTAAAAAATAATAATTAAAAAAAAAATATTGATTAAGATATATTCCTTATTGTTTGCAGATACGTAGCGTTGACGGTCAATACAACTTACAACACTGGTACTGGTTGGACTTTAAACTCGCAAATCTGATAAGTTATTAAATATAACAAAAAAGTAAAACATACTCCGTATTTTTTTCTTTTCTTCACTTAATTTCTATATATCGTACATTAAATTTGTTATCGTATCGTAATTTTTTGTGAAAACGCGCACTTTAGGTTGTAAAATCTGTGTTAGTTCAATTGTCTTTAATTATTGTATACGTACGCTTTCTTTTTTTCGTTACACTAAATACTGACAGACGTCCGTAAGTCACTCGCCATTAAGCGCTGGTTTTCGCGCTAGAGTTTTGAGTGAACTGCGGCATTAAGTCAATCTTTTTGCCCATTGCACCACGACTCATGTGTCAATAATAGACAAGTGCTATTTTTTTTCGTGTTATTTTTATATTTTATTTATAGGTATTCTCATTACTTTAATTTCGTCTCTAAGTTTTTTTTTAAAATGTTTCTTTCTTTCTTTCTATAGCAGTGGCTACTTCTGTGGCAATTTATAAAATAAATTATATGACCTTTTTTTAAAATATTTTCCGTTATCGTGAGAACTTAGGGTAATAACACAACGTATGTGTGGGTAAAAATGCAACGACCTTATCTAAATTTAAAGTCAATACAGCGACTGACAATGCTGTATTTTTGGAGGCGCTTTAATTTATTACCTAAAGTTACTTATTTCTTCTTTCTATAAAGTGGTTTGATTCTTATCTTCGGGGTCGCACGCAGCGTGTTCGCATTGACGATTCTTTCTCTGATTCTTGTAAACTAGTTGCTGGCGTGCCTCAGGGTGGCGTTCTTTCTCCTCTTCTGTTTTCAGTTTTTATTAACTCGGTTACTTCTGTCATTTCTTCCAACTTCCATCTTTACGCAGACGACTTGCAGCTTTATCATCATTTTCCTCCTGATCTTGCAGTCTCGTTAATGAATAAAGACATTAATCAGATACTCAATTGGTCTAAATCTTTCGGGCTTGAAATCAATGCCAGAAAATCGCAGGCTAATCATAGGAAACAGACATGGGCGTAATTTGTTGGATTTCACTTCAATATCACCAGTAAAATTAGACAACACTGTTATACCCTATACTGATACGGTGAAGGATCTTGGGGTAATTATCGACTCTAACCTGACGTGGAATGCTCATGTTAATGAAGTAAGTCGCAAAGTTCACTTTTCTTTTCATTCGCTGAGGTGCCTTCAAGGTTTTTTGCCCTTAAGAGCTAAGATCTTCCTAGCCCAGACTTTAATCCAGCCTATCATAGATTACGCTGATGCCTGCTACTTGGATGCTACAGAGGAGCTTCTGAATAAGCTTGAGCGCCTGCAAAATCTTTGCATTCGTTTTATTTTCGGAATACGCAAGTATGACCATGTTTCACATCTTCGCAAAGATCTCAAGTGGCTCCCAATTCGTTTTCGTAGGAACACTAGGATTTTATATCTACTGTTTAATATTCTGCGCCTCTCATCATCCCCATCCTACCTTCGCGAGCGATTCTCCTTCGCTCGTCCATCCCATGCCCCCTGCAGAACCCATCTACAAACCCTTCTTAAATTTCCTCCTCATAAGAGCGCGTCATATTCATCCTCCTTTTCTGTTCATGCAGTAAAATTGTGGAATGCTCTTCCGCAAAATATTCGCGATTGCAAAACCATTTCTCTATTCAAGAGAAGAGTCAAAGAACATTATATGTCATTGATACTCTAACTTATTATTGTATTTTATATGCATATGTATTTATCTTGTTATTATTTTTGTCTGTAGGTATTTGTATGCATTTTATTTGTATATATTATATATGTATGTTTATATATGTATGTATGAATATGGTGTATGTGTATGTTTGTATATATGTAGTTGTACACGCGAAATCTACCTTAACTTTTACCCATATTCCAGTCACAGGTCTGCTGGAAGAAATTTCTTAAGAAATAAGCGGTGCCTTTGTACAAACGTTTTCCTTTTATTACATTTCTTCTTTTTTATTTTTGTGTGTACATAAATTAATAAATAAATAAATAAATAAATAAGTTACATTTGCAGACTATTTAATTAATATTTAAATATTTTTTAATTAATTTCAAATTAATTTTAATTAATATTTAATTTAATTTAATTTTATAACATTTTTATTTTTTTATTTGAAAAAAAAAATAACAATTATCTATATTCATTACAATTTTGATTATTCCGTACTAGTTGATTGGGCCTCCGCTTTAACTTTCCGCTTATTGTCAAAGTTGTAATCCTCTTTGTGAACCCTAATTGAATTCACTGTTATGCTAATACTCTGATTTCCCATCTTATTTCGTTAATAGAGGACTGTGGTAAACCAATTAAAGGGAACGTATGTGACTTACTCAACTTTCCTTATACGGATGGTTTAAGGGTTCCGCGTACATAGGAAATTGAACGTTTACGTAATCCGTATCCCGTAATATGTACTTTGATCGCTTATTGTCGTCTAACTTGGTACACAGATTAAAACAGTCTTTAGTGGGATCGTACATTTGCCGGTTTGAAATATAGAATTTAATATGCAAGTTTCGTGTTGTATGGTGTATAGTGCTCTGGAGCGCTGCATCGATGCTATGCGGCGATGCATGTGGCGCTTTATTGCACATTTCAGAGAGTTTTACATTCCGCCACTGGACACTGCTGTCTTAGATACTAGCGTTTTGCGGTTTTATAAACGCTGATGCAACCTATATTACTTTCTGCGAGCAACATGATGTATATTCTACCTCTTAGAATGGAATACTTCCTTTTGACATTTTTCCGGGCTAGCATCGAGGGGAGGGTAGGTAGTACCTGGCAGGTCAGGTGTTCGTGACCTGGGGAGGACGTCTGCTCAACTAGTGTGTGCTATCGTTAATCGTAAGAACTTCGGTAGCGCGATGTAGGATGTCGATGTGTTTCCTAAATCCGCCACTAGCGAGCTTTCAATGTGGAGACATAGGTGTCGCAACAAAACGTTAGTTTCCTTTTTTTAAAGTGGATTTCTAAAGGAGCTTTGGGCGAATTTTTAATTGGTAAAACTTCAAGACTGCATCACCGATGTATTGTTATATGTATCTATATGTATTACGTGTTGCAAGTGTCATTTAAAGATAAACTGTCTGCATTATTGCTACCATCTACGGCCAGTTAAATATGTGGAACCAGAATCGATTCAAAGCTCTTTGATAAAGTTTTAAAACAGTTTATATAATTAATTTTAGCTGATCTTGAACAGGGGGCCGACGCATCGGCTTCGAATTCGGCCTTTAATCGACCTTCGGTCGGACAATAAAAAACAATAATAGTATTATAAAAGTTGTTGTTATGACTATTCTGATCTACTAGTGACAAAATAAGCTGAATTAAACTATTTTTTCGAAATCCGTGGAAGATTATATACTGTAGATATCGTGCGTAGAATCTTACTAAGTAATATGAGTACTTATGTTTTTTGCTTTGCCATTCGATAAACATCATATATACAACTCCATTTTAAAAGTAATTGAAGTCGATTTTAATTTTTAAATCGATCGATTTAATTATCCAATGTTTGCCATCAATATTACCAGTGCAGTAGCGGATAACTTCAGTCATTAAATTCATAGTTTGTTAAAGCTGAAAATCTCCAGATGTCGGTTGTGAGTATAAAATGAAATGGAACACGTTAGCGCTTCAGCTGACGTCACTTCTCTTTTTTGTTGTACCGCCTGTGGAAGGCCATTTATCAACTTTTTGTGAAAGTTCCTGTTTTAATTTATGCTTATACTAGCTTCCCAGCATGTAGCTATCTTCGACTTAATTTTCAGCCGTGGCTTTGTTTTGCGGAGACTGTAAGTCAAGGCTGCTCTTCATTTTAAAGTGTAGTATGTATACTGCGTTCTTTACTGTGTTTATTAAGCATTGTAATTTTATATAATTTCAAGTTTTGCTTTTGAATGACATGTTGCAGTAACAACGTCATTTGTAAGAACGCAAAATATTTTAACACGTTATAATCCCATATTTACGGAGTAGAATTCTTATAGTTTAATTAGTAGAATTATTATAATAATAAGTCACGATAGCCGAGTTGTTGAGTGGTCGGAATTTCGAGTCGAGAGACCCGAGTTCGATCCCCAGGTGGCAGTACCAATGAATTTTTCAAAAACTTATGTACGAATTTCATCGTTGGCTTGGACATAAAGGCGGCGACGGGCTCACCACCTGTCACGTTGTCCCGAAAATATCTTCGGTGGAAGGTGGGTCAAAGGGACTTAATTGTCTAGACTTGACCTCTGACTACCCCTGTATTGGGAATTGCGTGAAGATATTTTTTTTTATTATAATAATAACAAATAACTTCATGCAATTCACAATCGCTATCGTGACTTTTAGTAGAATCATTGATTAGCAGATTTAATATCAGAAAGCATCGGCAAAACAACTCAGATATTGGGTGCCGTTCATTTGGTACCGTTGCTTATAAATGAATATTTTGTCGTCTGTGCAAACTGACGAAAGCTCTGTACTTAAAATTTTTGTATTATCTCAACTGCACGTATCAAATGAAAGGCAAGTTGTATAGAAACACATACATATTTTAGTTTTTGTAATGCACAGCTTATAAAGGAATTGAAAATTTCTTATCCGAAACTCTAAAACGTCAAAAATTTGAATAAATGTAGGAAAAATGCTACTCCTATAACATAACAGTAAAAGTCTTTATCTTCGGAATGGACTATCGCGGAATCTTGTTAAACCGTATTTGATTTCCGCATTATCAATTTTTTAAAATCATTTCACTACGTAACTTAATATTTTTCTTTACTCATACACTGGTCTATTAGTTTGGTGAGAATAGCGTTTTGATCCTCTTTATGATGCTTCTCTGAATCGTAGGAAGGTTAACTTTATAGAAAAAGTGGAACTTTACCCCCGTCAATATCCACCTGCTTACATATATTAGTCAATTACCACGATACTGATCGCTGGAATATTTTACGTTTGGCTCGGTGTAATTACACTCGATCTTTGCTGCACCGTACATCTGATAAGAAAAGAAAAAAAAATATTCGCGAACTCACTTAAATAATATTGCGGTTTTAAACAGAGAACCTGTTTCATTGGTGTCGGTGTAATATTAAGCGTGTAGTGTATGGAGAGTGATAATTGTTCGAACTGGATGTCGTCTCATTACGAGGCGTTCGCCATTTTTCGGGACGTTTTTCGATTTCGTTCGTGTTTTGCGGTGATCATGAATGTAAAAAGTATCTGATATTAAACCAAACTGAAAGGCTTGAAATGTGTTTCCTATTTTTTTTAGAATTTAGACGTTTTAGTGTGTAACCATTTAGGTTTAAATATTTTCTCAACCCCACCATAAAAATTTACTGTAGAACAAAAGGATTTGCCATAATCTCCACGCTTTGACTATCAGTATTTCAGACCACATCTTTGAAGATGCTACCCGTGTAAGGCCTCGGGCTAAGGCAAGCTTAATTTTATTCTGATATTTTTCAAGGTGGTTATTTCATCATTATATCTGATATCGGTAGCTTTGCCATTTTTAAGGATTTTCCTCTTTTGCCTCTTTCGACGTTAACGAGAAGACAGGGGGTATATTATTATGCCGATGTGACCTAGGCACAGCTACTTAATTTTTTAAAATTAAATAAATACATATTTAGATAGGGACAACATCACATGCATTGCTCCGATCCCAATGTAAGATGCTAAAGCACTTGAGGTATGGTAATGGGAGACAACGAAGGTATCACAAACACCCAGACCCGAGAAAATGTATAAAAAGTGGTTTTTCTACATGGACCCGACCGGGAATCGAACCCGGGAGCTTGAGATGGCGACACCTATATATTGATGAATAGAAAGAGTTACTCACTCTCTCGTGAGTACTATACAGCCTTGCATTTCGAAGTGTTAACGCTAACACCAAATTGTGCGAGCGAACATTTTCTAATTGACTCGAGATTTTTCTTAAGAGTAGTTTTGTTAAGGTCGTTGATTTAAGTTTTTATATAAAGCTGAAGATCATCAGCATATATATGATACGAGCAGTTTAAAATTGTGGCGATAGAGTTAATAAGTAACGAGAACAGAAAAGGAGAAAGTATTCCGCCTTGTGGCACCCCAGATTCAACATCCGCCCAGGCAGAACATTGCTGTCTGAGTCGGACTGACTGCTGACTACCGCTATTGATATATATGCGTATGTAGTTATTGTCGCTATTATTATTTATTTATATATTTTTTTTATCTCTCATATGATACGATGTACATAAATGTGGAAAAAGTTTTGAATCTTGTTGCTATTTTCATTTCAGTAGATATTCTCATTAGTATTTCAATTTTAATCAATGCCGCGACTTCGTCATTTCATTCAGTGATTTCACATTAAAATTCCTGATCAAAAAGCACCTACAAACCAATATCCATTAATCGTAAAATCATGTCATGATATTCTTGGCACATTAGACGTTATGAGTGGTGATTTTGAGAATAACTGGAAGGGATTGTCTTTTAAACTTGTTGATTCTCAGGTTTTGGGCTTAAAACCTATAAACATCAAGATGGGTTTGATGAAAATGATAAAACATTCGCCGACGCCTTCAAGAAACACCGAGAGCTGCTTAATAAAAACTTGAACAAAAACCACTTAGCAGAGCAAATAAAATCTTTATTAGCAGTGGTTATTTATAAAGGCTTACCAGAAAAGCGAAAGATAAGTGATGGTAGGAAGAATCGCAACATTTTCAAAGGCTTTCCAATACCAACCAACTAGGCTCTTTCCATGAGGAATTTCGGAAGATAACAAAGAGGAAGACTCAGCACTATTCCTATAAAATCTGCAAATGGCGTTCCACTCACGAATAATGTCGTGTTAAACCGCACTTTTATCAACTACATAACGTTGATTGCTTGTGGATCTTCTTACGCTCGATGAAACATCAACAGAACAAAAGACCTGCCATAGACAATATTTGCGGAGAAATGCTGAAATGCGGAGGAGAGGAACTGCATGCTTTCCTTTGGAAGTTATTCGTGCGCATGTGGGACAAGGAGTAGGTGCGAGAATCCTTTAAAATATCCCGTATATGTCCACTATATGGGACATATAGGAGATCGTTCTGACTGCAATTCCTACAGAGGCATATCTCTACTTTTTTTACAGTACCAGGAAAAGTATTCGCAAGAATGCTTTTAATCGCTTAACGCCTATTTTTAAAAGCGTAATGTAATCCAGTTTGGATTTCGACCAGGCAGAGTGGTACGTGAGAATCCATCTTCTCAGTGCGTCAACTTCCCTAAGAGGGGTAAGGTCGGTCAATGGACCTTTGTTTTATAAACTTTGAAAAGGCTTTCGCCAGCTATGACCAAGTAGGGTTGTCCACAGAAATTTGTAAGGTTCTTGCGGCTACTGTATGATGACATGACTTGTTACAACAAATAGCAATCGATCAGAGTTTTTCCCCGTCACATGTGACAAAAAGCAACGCGCTAATTAAACTAAACTTCCAATATCCAACCCATCCCTATTATCAATTTATTTCGCCGATGTGATTCGGGAGGTTCTTCAACACTGTCTGAAGGACTACGTATTCGTTTTCTTACGAGCGATGGGCTTTCATTTATCAAGGGTTAAATCTATCATCATAGTCTTCTTAACCACAATAGTAGAGATCATGTACGCCGATGATTTATGTTTTGAGACATGGGGATAGATTTACATATCTCGAAAGCACTAAACACGTGTGTCCTTGATGGCAAAATAAATTATAGAATTTGAGCTGCTCCCGCTGCTTATGGCAAATTACAAACTAAAGTATTCTGTTCACATAAAGCTATCGACAAAAGTCGGTGTCTATGTGTGAGACGTACTTTTATCCTGCTTATTTCTCGGGGAGAGGAGATTTCACCTAAAATGTCTCCGGGACATAATGGACATCCAATGGTCTGACCACATCAGAAATACAAATGTAATGCGGTGTGCAAAAATTTTTGGTATTGAGGCGTATCTGATGAGGTGACAATGTCGCTGGTGTGGGCAGGTGTCTCGCATGACGGAGAACAGAGTGAGAGCGATATGCATAATATCTGCAAAATGACTACCTTAGCTTTGTTTATACGTGACGTCGTATTTTCCATTGGTACAAACTTGACGTCGTCCAATATGAAGTAACCATTGAAATTGTTATCAAGCAAAATACATTGGACGCTATATGACATGTATCCACATTCTTGCAACCAAATTGGCCTAACTTGTTATAATCGATTTCTACACCTCTCACCAGCAAGAATAATAAACTTTTCTGCACAAAAATCTACATTAAACAGAAACTTTTTCAGGATGCGTTTGAAATCTATCGGCGGTAGTTTAAAATATTACGATCGAGGGATGTAACGTATGTTACTTATATCGACAAATAAATGATTTGATTTGAATCGGTTTGATATGAAAAGAAGGTTAAGGCACGCTGTGATTTTTACCTCATTTGAATGGACTTGATTATAGATATCCATTGGATTGAGGAACCACATAAACCAATGTCAGCTAGCTGGACCTTCTAATCTGAAAAAAAAAGATTATACATGTAATTAAAGATTACTTAAAAATTACCCCATATATTCTGTCTTTATCATAGGAGTAGCCATTTACTTAGCTACCGCGTAATACCGTTAAAAGGTTTGTCGTTTGCTGCATTCGTATCCTTAATGTTTATTTAAGTGAAAAAGTTCGACGATCATTAACCGAATTAATGATACACGAGACTCGGCGTAATCCTCGCAGACCCTCCACTTGGAGATAATATCTCACATTATTTTCACATCTTACTGAGGTATATTTTATTAGGCCGTGTTTCGAATCGAGGTGTTAGCCTTGATGCCCCTGAGATAAACATGACATTTTATTGGCTTATGAAACGAACCTGCAACATTCGTGCTCAATGAATGTGTTACATTGATGTTGCTGCACTAATTAAAAGTCATTGTTATGTTTTTCGTATTATTAGTAGCACTTAGTTGTTTATGAACCTTTGAGATATGCAAATTTTTTGGTTACCAAAGTTCATTCACCTTTCGGAATTCGTGAGAATTATTTTTTTTTTGATAATTTTAGTAGTTTTCTGTTTATTATTTCGATTTAGTCTTAACATAATCTGTTATAAAGTTAAAAGAGTTTGCTTAAGCTCATATATCACTTTACGCATATATATATATATATATATATATATATATATATATATATATATATATATATATATATATATATATATATATATATATATATATATTTAATTTTGATAAGGTAGTAGTAATAATATCAGTACCACATACATAAATGATTTCTGTAATTATTTTTAAAATTTTATTTTCACCCTTTACACTAACATTTATACAAACTTTCCTGCCTTTCGAAGCATTTTTTCCAATCCGTCACAGGCATCACTTCTATGGCCAACTCCAACAACTGCTGGCATATCTTATGTCACAACAGACCAGACATTAAAGGGTAAACCTCAAGCTGAAGTGTGCTGTTTGTAGTCACTCGTTTTGAGCGATGGGTTAATTTGAAGTAATTAACTTAAATTTTGGTTTTAGTATTAATTGTTAATAGATATTAACTTAGTATTAATAAATACAAAATTCATCGTAATAATATTATTAATACGCCGAAATGAGCTTGCTTTAAATTAAATAATAATATCTCATTTCACCCGGGCTTGCTTTTGAAAATCTGTCTGTGCAAGACAAGAGTACAGGCCTCACGTGGGTTTTCTCGGGCGTAGGGGACATTTGATTGACTCGGAGTGGTGGTATCATCTGTCTGAGCTACGACCAGAAAGAAGAGGAGCAGTAGCTCAAGATCTAATTGTAATTGAAGTGAATACCGGTTCACAAAACGGAAGTGACTCCGTTGAAAAGCTGTCAAAGACACCAAGCAATACAGCTATTTAAAATAGAGTACCACGTACCAGTATTGCCACGAAAAAAAATACAAATTAAATTGAGAACTTCGTCCCTTTAGAAGTCGGTTAATTACGCTGGGAGCACGACGTGGCGATGTATAAGTGAGTGTGTTACATACTCACACGCCCCGCGGTAAGGTCCCCTTTATCAAATCAAAGACGCCACACAGCCTATTGGCTTTAAAGACACAGCAGTGTTCGCGTGCCACTCGTATGCCAGTATCAATGTCATACACAATTCCTGGGCCGAGCTCATTCCGCAAACTTCATTATATATACACCTCCACGCCAGATGAAACTAAACGCGTCCTAATGGTAGCACACTTTCTTCACTAGCTCATCTTCTTTCCAGGGTGTAGAGTAGTGGATGTAGTTACCTGGCACAAGGAAGAGGATATACCTAAAAGCTATAACTGGTCGGCATGCTCAGAGTAGTGACTGCAAGTGGGTGTGTAAAAGACAGCTAAGGGAATTCGTTGGTACTTAAACCATTGCATGTAAACCAACATGCATATAGTTTAGAAAAATCTACGGAGTCAGCACTTCATCTGGTAATTGGTCCGACTGAAGAGAGTCTAAAAAACACAAGCCAAATAGCAATTTCAAAATTCAAATTTCTCTTCAGACGTAAATATGTGGAGGGAGCCTTTGACAGAACAAATTTCAATAGTAATTGGCATGGCCCTCGGCGGACATGGCGAAGAACCGTCAATGTCAGATTGGATCACCAACATGCTTCGATTAATATAATATAATAAAAATAATAATTCCTGGCTGGCTAGCCAGGAATTATTATTTATTATTGAAATAGCAGCCCGTGGCTACGGGATGCTATTTTATTTAAAAGCTGCCTACAAGGTCAACGTATTGTCTCCGCTCCTGTGTAATTTCGATAAATGATCTGATAGGGAAGCTAAATACGAATCATTTCTGCACCGTTACGTACGCATAGTGTTGCGAGGAGTCAATAGATGCAGATGGCGCAGGACCGCACTATGTTCAGCAGTGCGCTTCGGATAGGCTGATATGATGATGATGATGATGATGACGTACGCAGAAGATTTGGCAATTCTGGTCAATAACATTTCTTCAAGCATAGTCTGCTTATTGTGGAACACTGGCGCTTACAGTATGTACTATCAACTAAAAAAATAATGATGGACGGAGTCCACCTACGGAGACTATTCGGTACTGTGCTACATCCAGTATCATAGGTAAAATATTTGAGAGTCACACTAGACTGCAAACTGAACTGGGAACTCCATGTGGAACATAAAATAAACAAGGTGATACATTGACCTTTTAGCAATGCAGAATGATGTTTGGCAGGCGCAGGGGTCTCTCGCCTAAGATCATTCTCTGGCTCTATACTTTTTAGCAAGCTATAAAGTACGCTTCAACTCATAAAAAATTTTTGCTGGACGCTCATAGAAAATTTTTGCTGAAAATCTAGTATCTATGCTTAGCAGTTGTTACTTTTCCTACTCGTGGATTGATTTATCGTTTATTCTAACCTGATTATTTAATTACATATATTGATTTTATATTAATTTATTTTATCTTTATGGAAAGTAAAACTAAAACGCTTTTTGGGTAGTTTCATTTATTTATTCAAATTAGGGAAACACGTTTATTTCAAACGTTAGAACGTTGTTCTTGTTTTACAACGTATTCGGTATGGGAGTACTCGGTGTAGTATTCGTTTAATGAATTCATTATGAGAATGTGAACCGAATAATTAAACTATTTCACATACGCTCCGGATTATTTAATGTGAATGTTCTGGTTGACAGTTAGGAACGCCCAGCTATGCAAATCTCATTGTGTCTAATGCGTGTCCCTAGTCAAGCCCCGGAATACGGGACTGCCTACGCTGCCAACGACAATCTCGGCCATTCAATATTTACGCTATAACATTAACCACCGAATCGAAAAATGCTTCTATTTTGGTGACCTTTAGTGTTGTTTCAACAATTATAAGCTTTTAATGAAATTGACATTTGATTTTGATAATAACTAGTAAAATTTTAATGCATTTCAGAAGAGTAATAAAGCTAATTATTCGATGTTTTTTGAGCAGTTTTATGCTATGAATTACATAACAATTTACAAAAAAACATTTTAAAGAACAGCATCTGTTCGATTTTTGCATAATTTTAGTTAAACAATGAAATAAGATACAGACTTTAAATTAGTAAGTTAAGAAAAATTGCTTGCGTCAAAGAACATATAGCTGATGAAAACATAGATGCTCTAGGAAGTCTGCAGACTGTGATCACATTTTAGATCGGCCCAACCATTACATCAGATTTGACAAGCCATATATCCTAGCAAAAGAATACCAAATCCTACCCAGAATGATCCGTGAGGCTATTGAAATTAAAAAAAAAACATCCCAATTTCAATAAAGAAGATGGTTGGGAGCTACCACCTGCTTGGGATCCAGTCATAAAAAAAATAAGTTCAGGACCATGTATATCACTGCAAGACCTCAAGATACAGTGAACACATTCTGCGTAAGCAGGATCCAAAATTAATAATTAGCCGAAGGTAAGAATAACAGTGGGATGTTGAATACCTCTGTCCCCCGGTGACCACGGATGCTGTAAAGCATCCAAAACGTCGGGAAGTAAAAATAAAAATAGTTTTAATTTTACATTTTACTTTTTTACTTACTGCGGGTGTTTTCGTTACGTATTTACCACCATTTACCAGGCAGATAAACATCGAGCATAGCCCTTTCCATAGCACGCTGATTAAATTTGAGTTTCCTCATACGGCTTTCAGTGAAGGATCACGTCTCATATCCATGTCATCACTAGCCCAGTATCTGAGGTATTTTTTACGAGAAAAAACGTTGCCCAGCAGAGTTGTTCAAGAAAATAATTTAAGTTAAATAAAATAAAAATTCGGGGCCTCCGGCAGGGTTACTTTGTTAAATGACTTTTTTTGTTAATTTGAAGTTAGTAGATAACTGGTGCCGGGCGGAAGCTATAATATAGGCAAAGATCTATAGATTTGTTTTTAGTGTTATAAATTTATGTTTTACCTGAGCTTTTATAACTTCTAGGGTGCCTTTCAGTTATGGCACCGAAATTATATTTTCTGCCGCGAAGGCAAATCTCCTGATCATTCTTTTATAAATAAATCATTAAGGTATTTTTGTAAGTAAAATTTAAGGTCGACGTTTATTTGCTACTTAAGCAACTTTACGCTATCCTGTAGATATTTCTAATTAGCTAATGGATATGCCAAAATTTGTCATGTAATTCATCAGGTGTCAGGATGCCAGATTTCTACTTGCTCCTGACGTAGTGAATACTGAGAAAACTTTCGAAAATGACTTATATTTAATGCTCTCTAAACCTTCCCTGTTGTGTAAGTTTTGATTGCGCTCATTTAATGGGACCATTATTAAGAAATTCCAATGGAACCTTTCCAAGTTAAAAGTTCACAAGATTGAACCGTCGCAACAACGACGCTTATGTTACATTTGACTACAATCATGGTTTCGCCACAGAGTGCACGATTACGAATTCTTGTTGCGGCATTCTTTTGTTGTGATTAACGGTAGGTAATATTTGATATTTAACTTTTTTATCGTAGTAATATTCTTCTTTTATACAAATGACTTTGCTATTAAAAATAAACAAATATATTCTCATTCAAGATCATTACAACAATGTTTATAATCGATAACAAAAGATTTTATATCAGTTCAAGTGTGAGCCGTAAATAAGTTATAAACAAAAGTGGAATAAAAAAGGTAGACTATTTTGAATTAAGTTGTAAAATGTGATATCCTGGTCTAGCAAGGGGACGATCATAAATCGGCCGTATATTGAGGTCGTAAGCGTCGGCGGCCAGTTGTCGCCTGGGCCCCTCGAGCAGACATCTAGCTGGCATATATACGATTATTAGCGGACAAACTTGTAAATTCTCTTTTAAAACTACAAGATTTTTATCGCTCTGCCAGAGATAACGCTGCCAACCGCCGGCACTTCGTTGCTGTCAACGTCTTATATTGTCTATGCACTTTTGTTATTTTGGAGAGTATTTGCAATATCTTTTAGTTTTGTTTGTTACCGTAAAGTACTTTAATATACTACTTTAGCATGGACGCTTATTAAGTTAAATGTTAGTGCCTGGGCATTAGAGCTTCGCTCGTTGATTTTGCTAAATCATGATTTTGAAATATGTTGCTATCATAATACTGGTATCTCAAATTTCCATCATTTGACGATCTCCTTGGTTGAGCGGAGTACCCACACACCCGTTTTCAAAAGTGTCCCCAGCATTGAGCACACGGGTTCGATACCCGGACGGGTCAGTGAAGAAAACAACTTTCTCTTTAATTTCTCGGGTTTGGATGTTTGGGGTCGGAGCAATTATAATAATGAATAATAATTATTTGAAATAAACATATACACAGATAAGGATAACATCACATACATTGCTCTGATCTGATATATATATATATATATATATATATATATATATATATATATATATATATATACACACATAAATTTTGTTACATACATTGCTCTCAAGTAAGCAGCTTAAGCTTGTGTTTTGGGTCTAACAGTTTTATTCCCGCCTTAATGACTATGCTTTGACGCTTTACGCGCGCTCAGTGGAAAAGTTAATTAAAATGCTTTGAGTGCAACCACTGAGCACTCCGTAAAATAGCATGAAAAAGTAGAGTTAGCAAGAAATTCCATCACAGCAAGATCCCTAAAGGCTATTACCTAATCGAATATCAACCGACTGGACCGTCCCGGAATGCACGAGATCAACCTAGGCCCAGTGCTGGTCAGAGGTGGGGGTATGCAGGCCCAATCTTTCTAGGGTTTTGTTTTGTTATTTATTTTCCAATAAAATTATCAAACAGAGCTAACGGCCAATAACATGCCTCACCTTTTTAGTGCATCCTGCTATGCTAGTAACAAAAAACCTAGTAAAGAAGAAATCAGCGTTCGGTTGAAATGAAATTCTACAGCCTAGTAACATACAGTACTTTCGCGTGGGTTATAAGGTTCAGTATGGGGTTTATTATAAGTTAAAGATTGTACGAACTGGCTACATACTCGCTTTGTTAGCGCGGTTTCTTGAAGTAGTTATAATTATTTAAGTCTGTTGAATAATTGTCTTAATTTTTTTAATACTTTATTTACAGAAACAAAATTATGTTAATATTTACAATACTTATTAACTAAAAAAAAAAAACTTAATAACTAAAAACTACAATAATCTTATAGCCCTACTCCTCGTGGCATGGTATCAAGAACGCTGGCTGCATTTCCACGTTGAATGGTTAGACTTACCGTTGAACGAGAAAAGAAGCAGCCCTCTTGTCGCCAGCGGCTACGACCTGTCTCGGATACAATTCCTTTAAAAACTCCCTCGCGTGAGGACTCCACGGATCGATCGTCTCTATGACAAAAGAAACAAATATATAGTCTCCTGTCAAATACTCATATTTACGCCACTTACCCGATTCAGCTGCCTCCGATGCCGTTCGGCCCTTAACAAAGTACCCTTGATGTGAGAGGCCGCTAAGTAGCATCCCACAAAAGAGCTTGGTGCCTCTCCCAAGGGACTAATGTCAAGCCGTCGGATCTCTTACCGTCCTCCCTAAATATTCCATATGCCTCTAAAACCGAGGGAATATTTATGGAAACAAGAGCCCTTCGGGTGATTTCATTCAAAGAGCCGTGACGAGACAGTCAGCCGGCACTTTTTTTGGCAGGAAAGCCCGTGGAGACCTAACTCGACGACACGCCGCTGCCACAAGGATATCGATGTGCTTAACAAATCGATGCTCCCAATGGATTCCTGCAGCTATGTGCAAAGTTTCGCTATCTAGTAAAGCATGTAGCCTGTAACTGGATTCCTTTACAACATGCTCATATTCACGATAACCGAGTAGTTGGGTGATCGGAATTTGAGTCAAGAGACTAAAATTTACACCATTGGCCTGTACCAATGGGTTTTTTAAAAACTTATTTCAATTTATATCGTTGGCTTGGACATAAAAACGGCGACAGGCTCACGGAGTTTGTATATACGTCAGAGAGGATATATGTTTTCAACGCCTCGGCAGCCTTGAAGGTAGTGTCCTGTCCACCCTTTGTAGACAGCGACGACCACCTGCGCGTCATTGGGTGCCTCTATAGGTCCCACAGTGGTAATGCCGAAACTGACCGACTCATCGACCACATCCAAATGGCTGCAGATTCCGTGCTACAGCAGATCCCATCCACAGAGATCGTGGTACTCGACGAATTCAACGAATGAACCACTGATCATGCGGGGAGATCTGTTTTTGACTTTGCCTTAGCATATGATCTGACACAACTGGTTACTTCGCCAACGTGGGTTCCGGATGTCGAAGATCATACACCTTCCTTGCTGGATCCTCTGCTCACCTCTCATCCGGACGGCTATATGGTCTTCATCGATGCCCCTTTGGGTTCATCGGACCACTGCCTGATCCGGAGTAAAGTGCCTATCATGTGCCCATTGCGGTCGCGATATGCAGGCCACCGCCGTGTGTGGCACTACAGGTCGGGAGATTCGGAACGGATGCGATCTTTCTTTGCATCCTACTCATGGGGGCAGGTTTGCTTCTCGCTTGGTAGTCCCGACGCCGTTGTAGATTCCGTCGCTGATGTGGTGCTTCAAGGAATGGAACTTTTCGTTCCCTCCTCTATGGTGCCCATCGGTGGTAGATCTAAGCCTTGGTTTGGTAGCGCCTGCAGAATGGCATCTCGTCAAAAGCAGCAGCAGCAGCTACCGGACAGTCAAAAGCAGCTACCGGACCTGTGTTAATGCATCGGCGTCTCGGGATTCAAAAACTAGCGTTTTTAAGAAGAAGTATAACTCTGCCGCCAGGTCCTTCAAAACAGTAATTGTTGCGGCAAAGTCCGAGCACATTAGCAGAATTGGCGAGAAACTGGTTCGTCTTCCTTCGGGAACTCGTGCGTTCTGGCCCCTCGCCAAGGCTGTCCAAGGGAATTTTAGTCAGCCATTACTACTATCTCTACACAGGAAGGTCAACTCGCTGGCCTATGACGCAAAAGAGAAAGCCGATCTTCTAGGTTCTCTTTTTGCGTCCAATTCGACTCTCAATGATAGGGGGAACTCACCGCCGACCATCCCGTGCAGGGAGTCATCTATGCCGGACATCCGGTTTTTTCAGAGCTCAGTGCGCAATGCACTCCTCTCCCTAGACATTCAAAAGTCGAGTGGGCCCGATGAAATCCCCCCCTTTTGTGTTGAGGATGTGTACTCCAGAGTTGGCACAGAGTTGGCGTCTTCCCGATGGCATGGAAGACAGCTTTGGTGCACTCGATCCCTAAGAAAGGCGACCGCTCAGATCCGGGCAACTACAGACCGATCGCCATAACCTCCTTGGTCTCCAAAATAATGGAGTCCATTATAAACTGCCAGCTCTTGAGGTTTGATTAGTGACCGCCAGTACGACTTCCGTCGGGGTCGCTCGGCTGGTGATCTTCTTGTGTACCTCACTCATCCATGGGTGGAGGCAGTAGAGAGCAAGGAGGAGGCCCTGGCAGTAAGTTTGCACATAGCAAAAGCCTTTGATCGGGTGTGACACAAAGCGATTCTCTCGAAGCTTCCATCACATGGGTTTCCCAAGAAATTTTGCAATTGGTTCTTCTGTGGAGGATGAATTTTCTGTGCTTTTGTGGATCTTGAGAAAGCATTTGATAAGGTTGTAAGGAAGAAAATGTGGGAACTGTTGCAGGGGTATGGTGTGGATGGTCGATTGCTAAGAGGTGTGCAGTCACTTTACTGTGACTGTAAAGCCTGTAGGGCATGGTCTGTCACCCATGTTTAGCGTCCAAACGGGCGTAAAACAGGGTTGTGTCATGTCTTCCTGGCTGTTCATACTGTACCTCGACAGCTGGTACCTTCGACACCGAAACCTGGGTATGCCAGAAGAAGCATAAAATCAGTTTGATTGCAGTGGAGATGCGATCTCTTCTGATAGGCTAGATCCCCTGGCATTGCGAAGAGATATTGCATCTCTTTGCATTTTCTACAAGATTTACTAAGGGGAGTGCTCCGAGGAATTGTTCGGATTAATCCCAGCCGCTGAATTTCACCATCGTACCTTACGGCATAGCCAAAAATTTCATCAACACTATTTGATGCTTGGCATTCCACCACAGTCTGTTTTTCGCGGAATTTTCTGCCACGCACTTGCACTTTGTGGAATGTGCTGCCGTCAGCGGTTTTTCCGGAGCGATACGACCGGGGGACCTTCAAGAAAAGAGCCAATACCTTTATCAAAGGCCGGCAACGCATCTTCTATGCCTCTGGTATTGCGGATGTTCATGGGCGGCGGTAATCACTTACCATCACGTGAGCCACCTACTCGTTTGCCTCCCTTCTCTATAAAATAATGAATGTTTCTATATTGCAATATAAAATTGATAAAACAATAATATATTACCGTAATCTTATGACCCAAAAAAGATCTGATTTAATGCTATATACATTAGTAAAGTTACGGTATAATTTAACATCGCAAATTAATTACTTGGGTCTGATATTTATTTATTTTGGTTTACTTTGGCATAATGAGAATTTATTTGTTCCCCATTTTCATAAAGCACGCAAAGTTTCGCGTGAGTGCGATACTTCTTTCGTTCTACAATGTTATCGCGAGTATTGTTAAGCATTTGCATATTATTTACGCAAATACAGCTGGATATCATTCTTCAGCCTTTTTATTCATATTATTTCATGTTCATTTTCAATTTTAATTTCAGCTACGGTGTGTTTCAGCTTTCTAACATTTGTTTGTTAATACTGAATTTAATCTTCTTTAAAGATCAAATAAATTTGTTTACTCTTTGATAAAAATAAATTATAAAATAAAATAAATTATAAAATAAAATAAACTATAAAATAAAATAAATAAATATCTTCACGCAATTCCCAATACAGGGGTATACCGAGGTTACCGAGGCTATCGTGATTTTTTTATAATAATTACTAAATAAAAATGAGAGTTTATCGCAGTCCTGCATTGTTAGTAAGTAAAAATGTCTAATATCTATATAGAAATTAAAAATTATTTATTTTTACAATTCTCACTCTGTTGATGGTATAGTTTCATGATTATCGTATAAATTCATTTGATTAACCTCAAATGTATCTATTATATTTGATTCAATACAAGAAACAAAAATTAATAAGAATATCCAAGAATACCTTCTAATTTAAACTATAATATATTTTTGTTATTCTCTCTGTCGTATATTTCTAAAGTGGAAATGGGTAGATTTAGGTTTCTTTTCTTTTATTTCGATAATTTTCTTAATGATGGCGTGTCAAGTAATGTCATGCGCATGATATATTACGCACATAGGCTATAACAATACTACTAGAGTATTGTTGTAGTCTACGTACATGTAGGACATTTGTTTTTTTTATTCACAGGGTACAGTAAAACAACTGTGTTGTATATCAATCAGTGGTTATTTTAAACGTAGTTTAAAAACGTTTTTCTTTCTTATGTATTGATTTTGTTTTTACTGATTGTTTTTCTTTTTATTGGTCTTTACTTTTTTTAATTTTGAATTCATTATTATAAGTAGATGTTTTTTGTTTTACCGTCTGAGTGGTCGAGATCAGGCTCCATAGAGCCTTATTAAAAGTAATTTGTAAAGGGGTGATGGGGAAGTATGGCAGGTGAAAAGCATTTATATATTTTATTTCAATTATTTTTTTTCCAAACTGAGTTAATTCAAATAGACTTAATTTTAATTTGTCGGAGGAAATATGTAGTGACTCGAAAACTATAAAATTACTATTAATCCTTTAAGGCATTCGTTTCGTATCTATTCGGATCTTCATGTCAAGCGTTATTTTTTATGTATTTTTTAAACTGGATTTTGACTCTGCGAAATATTTTCATTATCAAATACTCATGAATAAATAGTGCAGGCTTAGTACCATAAAGAATAAATCATAGAAAACGTTGGTTTTCATATGGAGGCACCTGTGAGGTGTACGCATCTGATGCATTCGTGCCTACTCCCATCATGAAAACGAGTTAATTAAACTACATTAGTCCAAACATCGGCGCCTGCACACGATGGCAGATCTGATAGCTACCATAATGTGGTGCACATAGGACGAGTAACACTCATATCAGAATAGATTAATCATTAGGTATTTTTACTTTCTTGGCGATTGAAATTCTTTTCTGGATCAAAATAAATCAAAGTTAAAAATGCCGAACCCGAAACAAATTGCACTATAAGTATATATTTACTATAAGTATTTATTTACTATTTTATATTATTATTATTATTAAATCCGGGGTATTTGTTATATTTTTTCGTCTGGTTGGGTTTTTACATACATAAACATAAAATAAAATAAATAAATAATTGTAAAATATATACGCAATACATCCATAAAAATACATAAAAATAATAAATAAATATTAAGACTGAACCAGACGGAAGCCCTCGACAGGGTAGACCAGAAGGCCGAGGGTTAGGGCGACTGGGAGAGAAATCGGCGGACGATGCGGGCTGTATCGAGAAGCACCGCCTTCTGCATTTGAGCTCGGAGCGGTCCGTCACGGAGTCCCAAGCGCCTCAGATGTTCATCGAGGCTGACTGGGATTAACCCATTCGCAGAAACAACTATAGGAATAATTTCAGCACCCCACCCCACATGTCGGTAACCTCCTGAGCCAGGTCCAGCCAGAGCCAGGTCAGATATTTATTAATATTATTATTTAATATTATTTACTATTTATACACTATTAGTATTTATTTACTTATAGTGCAATTTGTTTTGGGTTTGACATTTTTGATCCAATCCTAAAAATCTTTTAAGAATAGGAAGTTACGTTATACTTAAGTGCTATAGGCTACTAACACTTATCGTGTGTTGATATTTATTACGTGGATGAATTCACAAGAAAAAGGAGCACGTACGTTATTTGTATATTGGTATCGTATGCGTATCTTTTATGTTACATGAATGTGTCTTTTATGTTAGTAGTATGTACTAGTTTAAGCGTAACGGCTTAAATTTGTGCCTTTTAAAATTGCCAGATATTTCACCAGGCGATTTTCGAATGTAACGCTTCACGTAAGCGTTAACTTAAATTAAAAACAAAAATAAATGAAAAAAAACATGCGATACTGAAACCTTCATAATGAAAATTTAAAGGTGCGCGTGCACGACCTTTGCGAGGAGAGCGTCTGATAAGCCGCAACGTATACTAATGCTCTTAAATAAAATGTTATCATAGCGGCGCGCATGCTATCGGGGAACCGTGTTTTCTATCATTCAGAAGAAGATGTGGGCATTTAGGAACTATCAAGGTATCGAGATTTAAATTAATAATGTATAAATATTATAACTAAAAAAAATTGACCTTTGGTTGGTTTATTAAACTTTACTTATATAACAAAGTTTATATGCTAGTTAGTACTTAGGCGTAACTTTGTGGAAATTCATTATTTTAAAGGTACTCTTTCGCTTCTTTCAGATTCATTATCTTCTTCATAGATGCATATCTAGGTATCCGAGTACTCTTGACTCTCCCCTCTTCGAGCAATTTGCTCACATGGTCTTCGAAAGTTAGTCTCGGTCTACCTCGACACCTTTTAATATTAACTTTCGAGCTATATATTTTCTTCACCATTCGGTCTTCACTCATTCGCTCAACGTGCCCAAACCATCGAAGCAGCCCTTATCAATTTATGTGACAAGGTCATCTTTCAAACTTGCCATATTGCGTTTCGTCTTCGATCAGCCAAGGTTACGCCGCTTATTTTACGAAGAGATCGTATCTCCACTTCATTCTACTTGCTTTTATGCTTCTTCTGGCATACCCAGATTTTGCTGCCATATAACATAGACGGTACCAACACTGCGTTATGTATTGCAAAGCATGCACTTTTCACTACGCCTTGCCTTTTGACTAACCCAGTCAGGGCACAGTTGACTTTGTTCCCGGCAGCGACACGCCTGTCTACATCTATTTCACATCTTCCATCCCGGCTAAAAGCACTCCCCAAGTATATTGTATACACTTCACCTGTTCTAGACATTCCTGATTTACCCATATTTCACACTTCGTTCTCTCTTTCCTTAGTTTTATTAGCATTCAAACGGAGACCTTTAATTTCACATTCTTCTTTCGTGCACGTGACTAATGATGACTGCAGTTCTGCCTCCGATGATGCAAAAAGCACTATGTCATCGGCATACATCATACAATTTACTCTTATGTCACCCAATTTCACACCCAAACAGCTATCTTTCAGCTTCTGTAAACAGCTGTCGGGATACAGTATGAACACACAAATACAATATGAACAGCCAAAAAGACATGACACAACCCTGTATTACGCCCGTTTAGACACTAAATATGGGTGATAGGTCATTCCCTACCCGTAAAGTGACAAGGTACAGCCCTTAGCATGGGACCATCCACACCGTACCCCGGCAACAGTTCAACGAAAACATTTTCTTCCTTACAACCTTACCAAATGCTTTATCAAGATCCACAAAAGAAAATCCTCTGGTTAGCAGCTTCCAGGTCTAAATCCGCAATGTGTCTCCCATAGAAATCTTTCAGATTTCTCTTGCATCTCTAGAAGCCAAGTAGTCTAACGATGCTTTCTTCTGCTTTACAGCTTCTTTCACTTAATCATTCCACTATGCATCTTTCCTTTTACTACTAGATCTTTTTACCGTTACACACACTTCTTCCGCTGCACTAACCATTCTATCCCTAAGGATCTGCCATGTTCTTACCACTCAGTCTTTTCTGCCATCGATGGTGTCAAGTTTTTAGGCTACCCTCGCGGCTACCCTCAGATGCGACAGACCGACTGTGGTTCTGGTAGCGCCGACCTGCGAACATACCCCTAAATCACTAGATAGTGATCCGTTCCCAGGTCAGCACCCCAGAACACTCGCGTATCCATGTTTTCGCAGTTGGTCATCCACCAGGTATAAATCGTTCATACTTCTATCATTCTTACTTTCTCCAGTATACATATGGATTTTCTTGTGTTTAAACATAGTGTTTGCCATAAGAAGACCCTTTTCCTTGCATATAGCCAGTATGAGCTTGCCAGCATCGTTAACCCTTTTCTTTTCAAACATTCCAAGCATAGACTCGTAGCCTGGTCGAGCGGTAACAGCCCATCCATTCAGATCACCACATATAACAATTATTTCGTTTCCCCTAACTAAATCTAGAACTTCTCTTACATTCTCCCAAACCTCTGCCAGCTCAGCCTTGGACGACGAAGCTACTGGCGTATAAACAGCCAAAAAGACATGACACAACCCTGTATTACGCCCGTTTAGACACTAAATATGGGTGATAGGTCATTCCCTACCCGTAAAGTGACAAGGTACAGCCCTTAGCATGGGACCATCCACACCGTACCCCGGCAACAGTTCAACGAAAACATTTTCTTCCTTACAACCTTACCAAATGCTTTATCAAGATCCACAAAAGAAAATCCTCTGGTTAGCAGCTTCCAGGTCTAAATCCGCAATGTGTCTCCCATAGAAATCTTTCAGATTTCTCTTGCATCTCTAGAAGCCAAGTAGTCTAACGATGCTTTCTTCTGCTTTACAGCTTCTTTCACTTAATCATTCCACTATGCATCTTTCCTTTTACTACTAGATCTTTTTACCGTTACACACACTTCTTCCGCTGCACTAACCATTCTATCCCTAAGGATCTGCCATGTTCTTACCACTCAGTCTTTTCTGCCATCGATGGTGTCAAGTTTTTAGGCTACCCTCGCGGCTACCCTCAGATGCGACAGACCGACTGTGGTTCTGGTAGCGCCGACCTGCGAACATACCCCTAAATCACTAGATAGTGATCCGTTCCCAGGTCAGCACCCCAGAACACTCGCGTATCCATGTTTTCGCAGTTGGTCATCCACCAGGTATAAATCGTTCATACTTCTATCATTCTTACTTTCTCCAGTATACATATGGATTTTCTTGTGTTTAAACATAGTGTTTGCCATAAGAAGACCCTTTTCCTTGCATATAGCCAGTATGAGCTTGCCAGCATCGTTAACCCTTTTCTTTTCAAACATTCCAAGCATAGACTCGTAGCCTGGTCGAGCGGTAACAGCCCATCCATTCAGATCACCACATATAACAATTATTTCGTTTCCCCTAACTAAATCTAGAACTTCTCTTACATTCTCCCAAACCTCTGCCAGCTCAGCCTTGGACGACGAAGCTACTGGCGTATAAACAGCCAAAAGGAATAACTTCGTCAGTTCCAATTTAAAGCGAAGCGAAACCCCCAGAGAAGTCTTGAGTTCACAGCCTTATATTCAGTCCTAATATCGACCAACCGAGACGACAGCCGCACCGCCACTCACTGGCAGGCGTTCTCGCTATCCGGGACTCCGGACTGTAGAGCTAACGCGCCGCCAGGGAACTCTTCAGTACCACTGCCCTTCCGCTTGGTCTCCGACAAACACACGACATCTAAAGATGTTAATATAAGATCATGTAAAGATGTTATTATACAATTATATTGCAACATTCCGCATGCAAAAATATGCCAAAAATTAATCTGAAGGGAAGAACTGCACCACCCTTCCTCCCACAGATGCGTGCACTAATTCTACTGGTACTACGAAACCAGATAACATAAGCACATTGAGCGCGAAATCTAAGAGCGCAAAATCGAAGATCATCTGCAGACTTTACAACCCTAAAAACAGTGTATTACGCATTAAGACAATCCATAATTGTATAATTGCAAGGGGTGGTTCCGGTAAGACCTAGTTTCTTAGATTGGAAAGAACTCAGAGAGCAGTATTAAAGGTTATGACTTTTAAACAATTGCGATTACCTACAGTCGATCTCTATGCTTTGTGTACTTTTAACTGTTTACACAAGACAATTGTTTATACTGAGAGTCATTTTACGCAAACATACACAGCTCTATTATTACTCCGAACTGGTAAAAAATAAGCGTAGAGGCGATCGAGTATGTCAAACAGTAAATTCTAGCCTATCTGCCGCAAACCGACATTATTATTATCTTAATCCTAAGACTATACAACAGGGTTAATAAATTGACTTGTATTAACACACTTACTTCGAGAGAATGTAAGGTTAAACATATGTTTTATGTTTCAAATAAATGCATTTTATTTATTTATTTATTATTATTGTAGGTCATGGCAGGTGATCGAGTCTTGAGCGCGTCTCGTTTGGCATCAAGCTCTTCCTTCACTTCCTCATACTCTAATACCTTAGTGCTCACGATCCGCCTCCACAGTGATCGGTCCGCAGCCAGTGTCTCCCATTGTGCTAATTATTTACTTTGAATGTGTTTGTTATATTTTTAGATATTTCCATTTGAACTCTCGAAGTCACGATAGCCGAGTGGTTGGGCGTTCGGAGTTTCGAGTCGATTCCAATGGGTTTTACAAAAAAACTTATGTACGAATTATATCGTTGGCTTGGATACAAAGACGGCGACGGGCTCACGACCTGTCTGGTTATCCCGAAACTATTTTCGGTGGAAGGTGGGTCGAAGGGATTTAATTGTCTAGATTAGACTTCTGTCTACCCCTGTATTGGGAATTGCGTGAAAATATTTATTTTATTTATTTCTTTACATTTGAACTAATGTGTTTATACATTCAATGATATCGTAATGATGTATTGTTTTGTTTTAGGTATGTGGGCGGAGCCTAGCTTAAGCAACTAAAGCGATACGCCGTCTGATACAATATAAAGCCACGATGAAGCAATCTCCTTCGTGAGTTATTCGATTATTAGATTCCTAGCGTCGCGGCCGCCTATGATATGAGAGAGCGGAATGATGCCTTTCTAATAAAGAGGCATAGATCAGTTAATTGACTGTAAAATATAAAAAAAAGTATCTGTAGGGAGAGGTTGTCTAACAAAAAGCTGTTTGCTCAGATGTGAAATGGTAAATACAGAGCGGAACTTAGTTGAATAAATGTTGTGCCTTTATAAATTACGTTAGCTTTTTCTGTGATGTGATAAGGCGAGCGAACGATCAGAGGCTGTGTTCTCATTGTGTTCGCTATAATCTGGCGTATCGCGTAGGAGTCGTGTCGGAATGCGAGTTTAGTTTAATATTTAATAACTGCTCGGGGCGACCAAAGATATCGTTTGTAGACAGGCGATTCCTTTACCGTTTTTTTCTGTTATCGCTCCTGCTTCTGCCACGCTTTCGTTCTCTTTCGTTTTTTAATGACATCCCGGGTATTCGGTAGTCATCGCAAATTTTATAATACACTAAATTTTATAACACCATCTTAGAACAAACGTTTATTGTTAAACGTAAATTGGTTGAAATATAATAAAATATAATTGTTTATACGATTCTGATACGGTGAAAAACTTGTTTGCATATACTGAACAGATTAATTTTGAGCAGTAGCACAAAGAGAATCGCGATAACGATATTATTGTCGTAAACCACTTCAGACACAAGCATTGCAGCTTAGTTGGAGTGGTAAACAGGAATATTAGTAATTTTATTTAGCATTGCTTTTCGCATTCTAGAATTTTAAAAGTAAAAAACAGTCATTGTAGAAGCGTGCCCGTCGCGACCCCTGCCGGCCCTTTTCAGGGCTGCAATTCTAAACAGCTGCGCAACCATGCCATCAAGGGTTAGGGCGTCCCCCAAAGGCGACGCACACCAGTTCGTCCCCGTTGGTGTGGAATGCAGCGTGCAAAGCGGCGATGGGGACCGCAACCCGTCACGCACAGCCCGACACGGCGGAAGGTGGAGGACGGAGTGCAGAGTTGGCACGTGGAATGTTACAGGAGGCATGAGAGATAAGACAAATGAGTTGATCGAAATAATGAAAGAAAGAGAATAAGATGTCGTGTGTTTGTCGGAGACCAAACGGAAGGGCAGCGGTACTGAAGAGCTCCCTGGCGGGGCGTTAGCTCTATGGTCCGGAGTCCCAGAGAGCGAGAGCGCCTGCCAGGGAGTGTGGGTGCTGCTGTCGTCTCGGTTCACCAACGGGGACGAACTGGTGTGCGTCGCCTTTGGGGGACGCCCTAACCCTTGATGGCATGGTTGCGCAGCTATATATATATATATATATATATATATATATATATATATATATATATATATATATATATATATATATATATATATATATACATATATATATATATATATATATATATATATATATATATATATATATATATATATATATATATATATATATACATATATATATATATATATATATATATACATATACATATACATATATATATATATATATATATATATATATATATATATATATATATATATATATATATATATATATATATATATATATATATATATATATATATATATATATATATATATATATATATATATATATATATATATATATATATATATATATATATATATATATATATATATATATATATATATATAGGTGGTTTACTTAGATATTTTCATGTAAGTTTTTATTATAAATACACACCACCTCCCACTGTCCTTAAGTCTTTTCTAGCCTGAGGTTGTCTGGAAGAGATCGCTCTTTAGCGATAAGACCGCCTTATTGTACTTTATTTCTTAAGTTTTTTTTTATTTCATTTATGTTATGATTATTGTGGTGTACAATAAAGTATATACATTAATTGTCTGCTGTATATAGAACTGCAGGCCTTAGTCACGTGTATGAAAGAGGAATGTGAAATTAAAGGTCTTCGTTTGAATGCTAATGAAACTAAAGTTCTGGTATTTGAAAGGGATGAAGAAAGAACGAAGTGTGAAATATGGGTAAATAAGGAATGTCTAGAACAGGTGAATGAGATTGTGTACTTGGGCAGTGCTTTTAGCCGGGATGGAAGATGTGATATAGATGTGGACAGGCGTGTCGCTGCCGGAAACAAGGTCAACGGTGCCCTGACTGCGATAGTCCAAAGGCAAGGCGTAGTGAAAAATGCACGCCTTGCGATACATAACGCAGTCCTGGTACCGACTTTGTTATATGGCAGCGAAACCTGGGTATGTCAGCAGAAGTATAAAAGCAGGTTGAATGCAGTGGAGATGCGATATCTTCGTAAAATGTGCGGCGTTACCTTGGCCGACCGGAAGCGAAACGAAGAGATTCGCAAAATGGTAGGTTTGAAAGATGACCTTATCACTAAAATGGATAAGGGCGTGCTTTGATGGTTTGGGCACGTTGAGCGAATAAGCGAAGACCGAATGGTGAAGAAAATATATAGCGCGAAAGTTGATATTAAAAGGGGTCGAGGTAGGCCGAGACTAACTTTTGAAGACCATGTGAGCAAATTGCTCGAAGACGGGAGAGTCAAGATTACTCGGATACTTCGACGTGCATGTATAAAGAAAATGATGAATCTCAATGAAGCGAAAGAAGTATGTAAGGATCGTGACACTTGGCGATCTGTTCTCTCTGGCTACCCCGTCAGGGATTGTGCGTGAAGATTAAATAAAATAAAAATAAATAAATAAAAAAGAGTAAAATGTTATGCCTGCCTAACCTAAAGGCTGTTATTATTATTTATTCTAATCATTTACAAATAAGTCAAACTGTTTATGTCCAAAATAAGGCTCTATATGTTGATAAGTAAAAAATGAATCTTCACCCCATTTCCAATACAGGGGAAGACAGAGGTCTAGACAATTTAATCGCTTTGACTCAACCTCCACCGAAGATATATTTGGGACAACGTGACAGGTGGCGAACCCGCCACCGCCTTAGTTTCCAAGCCAACGAAGTAATTCTTACATAAGTTTTTGAAAAAACCCATTGGTACGCCCTGCCACCTTGGGCTCTCTTGAATCGAATTCCGATCACCAAACCACTCGGCTATCGTGTATCGTATCGTAAACCGAAATACTTTAAATAAGTCATCCCGATTTACTTAATGTATTTCGGTTTCTTTGAATCATATTTATTTTTCTTTTTTATAAACTCTTAACCTAAACGTGAAGCCGCTTGATGTAACAGACAAAAGGCGTGACCGAGTTGCTCTCTCGGCAAGTTTTGTGCTTCTGAAACGACGTCAACAATTTATTTACTCGCATCGTTCTCGACACTGACAGTAGGCTTTGAAGAATAAACTAACCTTTTATTTATACTCAAATAAGAATACTTCACATTTTAAAATACACTTTCTTTACGTCCTTCTCTACTGTGACTAATGATGTAGCGTTGTAAAGATGTAGATTATCTAATTCTTCTGAAAAGGAGTCACATCTCCTTGCTCTCTTTTCTATCCACTGAGCACTAAACCAAATGGTCTGATTTCCAAGCCGATGTGATTTTCTAGCATAGGAAAAGGTGGGTAATCAAACATACGATTAACAGATGCGAAATATTATTTATCATTTATCTTAAAAACTATTTACTTTATCAAAATTCTTACGCCGATAGGCTCACCACCTTTCACGTTGTCCCAAATAAGCTTCGTTGAAAAGTTGGACGAAAGGACTTCTGTATTGAAAAATTATTAAAGAGGACTGCGTTATTAATAATTAAATTATCGACAACTTCTTTTAATTTTTTTTTAAAGAAAAAATGAAGTCACGATAGCCGACTGGTTGGGTGGTCGGAATTTCGAGTCAAGAGACCCGAGTTCGATCCTCAAGTGGCCGTACCAATGGGTTTTTCTAAAAAACCTATGTACAAATTACATCATTGGCTTGGACATAAAGACGGCGACGGCTCACCACATGTCACGTTGTCCCGAAAATATCTTCGGTGGAAGATAGGTCGAAGGGACTTAAATGTCTAGACTAGACCTCTGTTGGGAATTGCGTGAAGATATTTTTTTTAAATAATTTTACTATATTTAAAGGTACGGTACGTATACTTGCGAGCACGCGTAATAATCAATTAAAAACAGGTATAAACAATGAAATTTTTCCAAATCCTATTACGAATACTCGTACTATTAACTCGAGTATAAAGATCAAAAAAAAAAAAAAATTAAACTTTATTCTTTTTTAATATATTTTTCATGGGTCATAAGTACCCAAATTTAAGATTTTTCGAACCTTAGGAATCGAATCATAGGACCTTTTTAAATTGCATTTTAATAAAGAATATAAAAAAATTGTCTGGTTGGATAATAACAATTCCTTCCAATTGTTTAAACATTTTTGTGAAAACAATGTGGCATAGGCTTGCCCCATGGCAACATGCATTTATGTCACCAGTAGAACAATTTAACGAGGATCGCATAAAAAAAATAAGTAGAATTGTTTTCGGTATTTGTGCGCCGATTCTTCCTGGACAGTAAGATTTTCTTGAATTACAAAACAATCACTTATTCACATATTGGCGAATAGACTGTCGTATCATACCATGTATTTTGCTAAATGATAGTGGCACTGGCATCACGGTTTACGCCACTGTCGTCAGAGTGCTGAGCGATGCCTGATATTATTAGGCACTCTTAGGGCAGATTTCTGTCAGTCAGTAATCGACGTCGGCACGCTTATTAAAAACTTTGTTTGAAGTTTTTGAGCGACCAACAAATTATTTGTTAGTGGCCCTTATTGAAGACGTTATACGAAATTGTACAGTTTATACGAAATTTACCCTTTCTCTTCACATTTTCTTACATTTCAAAATTCTGTCATCTTGTCCTAGATAGAACTTACGATAATATTTTAACTTATGATTATAAATCGTGGTAAAAATAGCAATAAAAAAATAAAGAAAATTATGAATCTGTTAGAAGCGAAAGATATAACTTAGTATCATAAGCTTGGCTATCTGTTAAATCTGATTACCCTGTCAGGGAAAACGCGTAAAGATTTTTATGTATGTATGTATGTACAACGATGATTCACGGTAAACTACATGTTACTTTTTATTTCATTAAATGTATAATAGAACATTAAAAAACAAAAACATGGGGTTTTTCAAAACTTAGGTACGATATATCGTTGTAATGAAAATAAAGACGGCGACAGGCTCACCACCTGTCACGTAGTCCCAAAAAATATCTACGGTGAAAGGTGGGCCGAAAGGACTTAATTGTCTAGACCTCTGTCTACCCCAGTATTGGTAATCGCGTGACGATATTTATATTTAATAGAACATTGTATTAGAGCTTTATTGTATTATTTTCAAAATATACACACTCACTATCGATAAACGTTATAAATAAATAGTAAAAGTCATAATCATACAGAAGAAAAACATATTGCTTGGTAAGTGAACTGTAAGTGTATTCTTAGGCCGGTCATTTATTTCCACGAAATGTTATTGTGTAGTTATTTGGTGCGACGAGAAGCTGCTTTAGAATTTTATGAGTCTCTTAATAAACTCTTAAAGTAAACTGTAAAACTGAATTGCGGTAACCCCTGTTCGCCTTTTTATGGTATGAGTACGTGAGGCGCACGCACATCATAAAAGGCTAGTAAACTTAACGCGAATGCAAAGCATCAAGTGGAAAACAGAATGTATCCACAAGCGAGAATAAGCAGGAAGTGCAAACAAACGATCTCTTCCTTAAGGACAATATCATTAAAAGAAACATTTTCCTTTTCAATTTCTTTACGCACCGGCCGTCAGACGTTCTGATCTCGGATCCGCTCGATCATGAAAATATATAGCTTCATTCGAGCGATCGCTATCAGTAAAGCTCCTTAATCGGTTTTCTTTTATATGAAAATGGACTTTCAGATTTATTATACCATTTTGGTTGGTTTCCAGTTGCGTAAAAACGTGATATACGTCTGTTCGGATTCAAATTTGCACACTAAACAAATATTCAACACAGCTCTATATTTCAGAAGCAGCGTCTCCATGACGGAGCCGTCGTAAAATATTGGCTATGAAAGGAAATTGCTTAGGGAAAGTGTGGTTGCGTTGTTTTCTTATTTCGTATTCATTGTGCGTTGAATGGATCACATACCATAAGTTTGGATGTTCCGACGTAAACATTATCTCTAACCAGTGTTTCTTTGATTCTACTGTCATCCCTTAATGCAATGAATAATCGATATTTATTTTAACATTAATATATTCTCACGATATATTATTAGTCAAGATTATTAGTTACGATAGCCTAGTACGAAACTGTATTTTAATAATGTTTTTTTTTGTATTTCTTGTAAATTTTCATTTAGTTTCCAAAAATTTACCGTCAAAATCGAAATTCGTTTACCAACATCACGATATTGGGTCGTCAAATACATTATATATTATTACTAGCGGAACCCGCAAACGTTGTTTTGCCATATAAAAATAGGGGTTGATCGTAGAGGGGCAATAATTTTGGGTTTTATGTATTTTTAATGTTATATCATAACAAAATAAAAAAAAATTAGGGGTGGACTTAGATGTTGTCCGATTCTCAGACCTAACCAATGTGCACACAAAATTTCATGTGAATCGGTTGAGCCGTTTCGGAGGAGTGAGGTACGGGAATTTTATATATAAGATAATTTTTCCAGAGAATTTGAAGCAAAGTAAACTATGACAAACGGAAGACAGGATAAAGTTCCTGTGAGGGTTAGGATTTGATTTGTTTTTACTACTTGACGTTCTAGGTGATTGCAATAAAGAATATTTTCACGGGAGAACATGGCGCATAGGAAAGTATTTTTGTAATTGCATTAGTGATTGCAGTCTCTTTACGATTGAGAGGTCTTTTACCTTTGGTCTGTTTACTTTGAGTCATGGTTTTTGAATTGATATTGTACAGTGATTAGAAGCAATGAAATTTTTAGACGCAGTTGACTCTTACGACATCTATTTGAAAAGGGTAGAATATAAGCTACTAGTGATATTTAAAATCTTTCGTAGTAGTACTAGGAGGGATCAAAAAGTATTAAGAATGAGATAGAATATAATGACTATTAATAACTTAATAAATTATTTTTCTACATAGTCTTCGAGTCTCTCCACACACCAAGTCCAGCGCTTTTCTAAAGCTTCAATGCCTTTCAAAAAAAGTTTTGTCTTGGTTCTACAAAAAGCTCTCTACGGCATCCATCACCTCGTTATCGCCTTCGTACCTGTTTCCCCTTAAGTATTTTTTCAATTTAGGGAACAGATAAAAATCACATGGCGCCAGATCTGTTGAATAAGGGGGGTGGTCAACCAATTCTAAGCTAGCTTGCTGGTTGGCAGCCATTGTAACTGCCGACCTGTGGGCGGGTGCGTTGTCGTGATGAAACAGCACGCCCCTTCGAAGTTTCCCCTCTCCTTTTCTCTTTGATGACATTTCTTAACTTGGGAATTAAAGCTGCATAATAATATTGGCCTGTAACAGTGGTTCCACGCTCCAGGTAAATAATGAACAATATTCCTTCAAGTCCTAAAATATTGAGGCCAATAACCTTGCCATCTGATGCCACGGCATGAAACTTCTTCGGGGTCGATGAATAAACGGGGGAGAAATGATGATGGCCGTTTCGATTTGCTGTTTTGTCTCGGGATCAAAATGATGGACCCATGTTTCGTCCATTGTTACGAAACGATACAAAAAGTTTTCAGAATCTTCTAGAAACTTGTCCAACAATATTTTCGAATTGTCAAGTCGATTTTTTTTCTAACGGTTGCTTAACATTCTCGGCACCTATCTTGCGGAGACTTTTCTCATATTCAAAAATTGTTTCAATATGGATTGAATTTTTCCATATGAAATGCCTGTTTTTTGAATTAACTATCTGATGGTAACTCTTCGATCGCTCAATACAATTTTCTCGACTTTCGCAACACGTTCTTTTCTTGGGTGACTGATGTCGATGGACAGCCCCAACGGTGTTCGCCTTCCGTGCTCGATCTCCCTAATTGAAATTGAGTAACCCACCTTGCGACAGTGGAATACGGCAGAGCAGACTCTGCTAATATCTCCTAATAACTCTCGCAATGAACCTCTTGCGTCGTTAACTTTTTTAAACAGGGGTATTAAATAACGGCTCACACTTCATTTTTCTCCATTTTCGAGAATACGTTATATACGTTATACGTTATACACTTAGTAAACATTTTAAGATAGCTTACTTTTCGCTTCTTGTATATTACCGGGTAAAATGTATTTTTTTTATAGAAAAGGGAGGCAAACGAACAGGTGGCTCACGTGATGGTAAGTGATTACCGCCGCCCATGAACACCCTCAATATCAGAGGTATAGCAGATGCGTTGCCTCCCTTAGAGTGCCCCCCTCCCCCCCCTGGATTGGTGGAGGGGGGTGTGTGGGCCTCCGGTTACCTGAACTCACCAGACGCAACGCAGAAGTTTGTTAGACTTCTACTTCACGTCGGTATTCTGTGAGGTCGTGGTACTTCCCCGGTCGAGCCGGCCCATTCATGCAAGAACAAAAGCTGATGCGTGGCTCTACCACTGTTAGAAAGTGTATCAGAGTGTGACTGCATTTGAAGTGAATGAATCATAAGAGAAGCCCGTGCGGCTGAAAGAAATATTTGAAAAAATCGGTAGAAAAAAAAACAATTGCAATGCCTATAAATTTTCATCACCCAATGGGTAACCGCACTATTTTTATAAGCCTCGTGTGGCTAAAAAAAACCTTTCAATACAGCATAACGTTTCAAAACATTGAAGCATGCTTTTTTTTACTAAACAAAACCATTTCATAGCAAATGTGAAATTTTAAATTATATTTTACTGAGGGACCATGTTTTTATTTATTCAGGTTAATTAAATGCCTGGTGTCCGAGCTGTATTTTTTCTTTAATTTGAAAGTTAACAGCCCCATGTGTTACGATATTTTAACCCTCGCGTTCAGGGATCTTGTTTAGCAGATATTACAATGAGCCTTACCTCCTGGGCCACTGTAAAAAAGGCCTAACGTCGCTATTCATTTCTGTACTGGGCTCATATTTTTATTAAATGTCTGAACTTTATTAAAGCGTATTTAAAATTCGCGTCCCGGCGTTCCACGCTCTGGTGTTAGCAACGTGTTGATATTTTATTTACTTTATCGTTGGCTGAAGCGCGGACTCATTGTGTTCCTAATGAAGCTCAACTCTTACCGAGATTTTGTTGGGTCTGTAATTAAACACATCTGCTACACGCGCAATTTTGTCTCCCGCTGCGTGTTTTAATATTTTCTGTAATAGTCAAAAGGTTGTAATTTTATGGAACGATGCATGTATCTTCCCTTATTATGTTATTGGATTATGTTTTATGAACCCTCTTCAATATGGTTTAAAAAAAAACTTCTGTAGAACAAACCTGCCTATTTTTTTATTTTATCAGTAAATTATTTTGTGTCAATGTAACGTCTACATTTTTACTAATATTATTTAAATTTATATATTTATTTATCTTCACGCACAGTCCCTGACGGGGTAGCCAGAGAGAACAGATCGCCAAGTGTCACGATCCTAACATACTTCTTTCGCTTCATTCAGATTCATCATTTACTTTATACATGCACGTCGAGGTATCCGAGTACTCTTGACCCTCCCGTCTTCGAGTAATTTGCTCACATGGTCTTCAAAAGTTAGTCTGGGCCTACCTCGATCTCTTTTAATATCAACTTTCGCGCTATATATTTTCTTTACCACTCGGTCTTTGCTCATTCGCTCAACGTACCCAAACCATCGAACCACGCCCTTGTCCATTTTAGTGATAAGATCATCTTTCAAACCTACCATTTTGCGAATCTCTTCGTTTCGCTTCCGGTCGGCCAAGGTAACGCCACACATTTTACGAAGAGATCGCATCTCCAGTACCAAGTCGGTACCAGCACTGCGTTATGTATCGCTAGGCGTGCATTTTTCATTACGCCTTGCCTTTGGACTGTCGCAGTCAGGGCACCGTTGACCTTGTTTCCGGCAGCGACACGCCTGTCCACATCTATATCACATCTTCCATTCCGGCTAAAAGCCCTGCCCAAGTACATAATCTCATTCACCTGTTCTAGACATTCCTTATTTACCCATATTTCACACTTCGTTCTTTCTACCACCCTTTCAAATACCAGAACCTTAGTTTTAATAGCATTCAAACGGAGACCTTTATTTTCACATTCCTCTTTCATACATCTGACTAATGCCTCTGACGGTGCAATAAGCACTGCGTCATCGGCATACGGCAGACAATTTACTTTTATTTCACCCAATTTCACACCCAAATAACTATCTTTCACCTTTTGTAAACAGCTGTCGAGATACAATATGAACAGCCAGGAGGACATGACACAACCCTGTTTTACGCCCGTTTGGATGTTAAACATGGGTTGACAGGTCATGCCCTACCCGCACACAGGCGTTGCTGTCACAATAGAGCGATTGCACAGCCCTTAGCAGTGGGCCATCCACACCATACCCCAGCAACAGTTCCCACATGTTCTTCCCTACAACCTTATCAAATGCCTTCTTAAGATCCACAAAAGCACAGAAAGAAGCCAGAAGCTTTTACGTGATCATGCGGAGAGAGAACACTTGATCCATGCATCCTCTTCCAGGTCTAAATCTGCATTGTGCCTCCCATAAAAATCTTTCCGATTTCTCTCGCATCCTACGCGTCGGAACCTTCGTGTAAACTTTACTTGCTAAACTGGTCAAGCTGATCGCCCGATAGCACCCGCAGTCATACTGTGAACCTTTACCTTTATATAAAGGTACAATGACTGCGGATCGCCAATCATCCGGGACATCCCCCGTCTGCCAGCACAAATTACACAGCAGATGAAAGCTGTCCCAGACGCTGTTACGGCGTCACCCACGGATACTTCACTGAAGTCATTGCACGCATACATTTCTCTATAAAACTCACTCCATCGCTGCATGACGTCCGATTTGAAAGTAGGACGTCATTGGTCCGCGAAAGCACTTTATTCATTCTTAAGGCTGTCGCTCCAATTCGGGCCCTTCCAACCTCTTTTCAGAAGAGCTTGGAGTTTTCCCTAAAGTCTCGCGACAACTTTTCGTCCTCCTCCATTCTACACCTTTCACGCACTTCTTCAATCAATGCCTTCACGTAAACCTTTTGCAGCTTATATCTTTCTTTCATCTTCTCTCTCATATCCTTATCATTCCTAGAGGCTAAGTAGTCTAGCCATGCTTTCTTCTTCTTATTTACTGCTTCTTTCACTTCATCATTCCACCATGCATCACCCTTTTTACTACTACCTCTTTTCACAGTTCCACAAACGTCTTCCGCTGCACTAACGATTCCATCCCTAAGGCTCTGCTATATTTTTTTTTCCACACATTCTTTCCTGACATCGATGATGTCAAGCTTTTCGGCTACCCTTGCTTGATATTTATCCCCAGTGTCCGCTTCCTGAAGCTTCCAGCTCCGGATACTACCGACCGACTGTGGTTCTGGTATCGCCGTCCAGTAACGCCAACCCGCGAACAGACCCCTAAATCTAGTAATCACTAGATAGTGATCCGTTCCCAGGTCAGCACCTTTGAACACTCGCGTATCCATCACCTGTTTTCGCAGTCGGTCATACACCAGGAATAAATCGCTCATCCTTCTCTCATTCTCTCTTTCTCTAGTATACATATGGATCTTCTTGTGACTAAACATAGTGTTTGTCACAAGAAGACCCTTTTCCTTGCATACAGCCAATATAAGCTTGCCAGCATCGTTAACCCTTTTATCACCAAACATTCCAAGCACCGACTCGTACCCTGACCGAGCGGTACCAATCCATCCATTCAAAAATTACTAATATTAAGGTAAATAATTAAGTAAATGACTAAATAACTGTAAATGTCGAAAGGCCTGATGTGGTTTTTATAAAAGAAATATACAATGTATTTTGACACGTAAAGCTAATTGGTTAACTTGTACTGAGTCTTTGTACTCTACCGTTTAAATGAGAACACGTCACTAGTTGCAATGCGACTTGGCAGAAGGAACAGTTCCCCTGTAATTCTTAATTTTTAATTGAATTTTGTATGTTTTTTCTGTCTGTATAAAGTGATATAAAGTAAATTAGCGGTCTCTAAATGACCATGGCTCTCTTTCTCAAATATTCATTGAAAGTGATTACAGCAGTGGAACATCCACCAAGAAATAATATATTTGTCTGATGTGTACTATTTTCTGATGTTTGATATTTTTATATATAATGCATGTATGTTTGTGTATATATATTTCTATTTTTGAAACCATAGAAATTATGTATGGTATATACTTTATTTTACACCACAAATAATTTATTACAAAGGTAACATAAAATACAGCCTAAGAATAAAGGCACAATAAGGCGGTCTTATCCCAAAAGAGCGATCTCTTCCTGACAACCAACGGTCATGGAAAATTAAACTAATGAATAGAGGGAGGTGGTGGGCTTAATAAACTTACTGAAGTTTGAAAATAAACGTTTATTTCTGGAGTTTTTTACATTTAATGCAAAAGGTTTTATAAACCAGCGTTTTTTAAAATTTCTCCTCTAAGAATTCGAGACTTTGTGAAAGAAAATACGTGAAGCTTCTTATATATAATTTACGATACTACGACAGAAAATCATATGTAATGTGTATGATCTGCCGGGGCGGGTCGCTAGTCTTCTATGTACAGAAATCGGGGGTGTAAAATGTATTGCCGTTCTGAAGTATAATTACAAATGTTTGATGATTAAAATTGACCTAAATCCGTCCAGGATATGTCGTCACATACATCCCATAGGAATTTGTACACTTTGGGATGAATGTACTGCAGATTTTAATCAGGATGCTAAGATTAGTAATATTCCGCATCTTAATCTGTTCAACAGACTGTGAGTAATTCACAAACTAATACTCTTCCATTTCAACTTGACCTATTTACAGATTTACCTAGTCAGGTCATAAATTCTGTCACATGTTTAACCTAATATAATTAAAACAAGTTTATTTATTACGTAACTATTTATGTACCAAAATGAACTTAAAAGATTCTTATGAAACTAAAGTTTATTCAAAGTGACCTTCGTGATTTTGAATACAGGCCTTCAATCTGTGCGGCCAGTCGTCTATCGCAGCACGAACGAGGTCCATGTCAATATCGGCCGCTGCCTTAATCAAGGATGTCTTGAGTGACTCCAAATTGGAATGAGGCTTTGAGCACGCCTTTTCCTCCAAGTGTTTCCATATCTTGTAATCTAACGGATTCAAATCTGGACTGGAGGAGGGCCAGTCTTCGTGCCCGATGAAGTCGATTTCAAGCGCCGCCAGCCAGTCTTGTGTGCTCTCCGCTCTATGAGCTGGCGCCGAATGTTGTTGGAATACCCAGTGCCTGTTGAACATGGTATGAGAGACAGGTTCCACAAGGTTCGTCAGGACTGTATTTTGATACACAACTGCATTCGTTTTTACACCTTTTTCACAAAAATGTACATCTGTTAGTTAAGCCCCAATAAAAAATTCTCAACCATACCATGAGCGAGGATGGAAAATGACCTCGTTGTACACGCGGAATACGGTTGCTCGCTTCTTCACAACTGTGTGCGTACACCTTATCATTTTGTTTGTTGTAGCTCTCTTCTACGGTAAAAAATTTTTCATCCGATAAAAGAATTTCCCGATATTTTTTTCCCGCGTACCGCTTAAACAAAGCGCGGCATCTCTTCAGTCTCAGGTGCATTAGACGAGCATTCAAACAATGTCCTGTTTTTCTTCGATATGCCCGAAGCCCTAAGTCTTCATTTAACACCCTTTTCACCATGGTTGTGCTTAACCACATCTGAAGGGCCAACAGTTTCTGCTTACGTTTGGGATTTCTTTGAATTCGAGCCTTCACAGCTTTTATCACTGCTGGAGTCCTAACAGACCGAGGGCGACCACTTCTTGACATGTTATCTACACTAGAGTCTTCATTGTATCATTTGATGGTAAGATAAACAAATCTTTTGGTTATATTCAAATTTTTCAGCATATCAAAAACTTGAATTGGCGCGTAACCGCAACGATGCAACGCAATAACTGCAACACGGTCTTCTTTAAGCATCCACTTCATATTTCAAAATTAGTAAAATTCTAAAAAATTTACAGTTTTATTTTCATGAACAATTCGAAATTCGAATTCAATAAATTATTTGTGTCCAGCATTCTAAAAGAAAAGTTTTTACTGTGTAACAATATTTATGACCTGACTGTGTATATATTTTTTGTATCTGCTATGAGTAGTAATATTTTTACGTTAAATTATAAGTTAATTAAATACTACATATATTTAAATAAACTCATATATTGTGTACTCGTGTATGTGAATGTGTATGTGCTTATATATATGAATATAAGAAGTTATATTTTATGTACACTTTTTGAATTTATCATTTTGTATTAGTAATGCATAGTTTCATTCCATTGCACTTCTTATACTCGTACATATTATCTCTGTTTTGTCTAATAATTGACTGGTAGGGAATGCAATGTGGCATTACATCTGTCATCACACCAGACACACCAGAAAGCAAGGAATTACATTTATTTCCAGGTTTTTTGTCCAAAATAAGTAATATTAAGTAACATATTAGTTCTATGAAATCACTAATATTTATTTTAATTAACTTTCAAAAAAGTCACGCATTGCGTCTGCTTTGGATTATTTGTTGCCGATGATTTAAAATATTTCACATTACTTCTAAGATGCTTCTAAGCACCTGAGGAGTGCCTTATGCTTAACATCAGATAGTTTAGAAATTAACAATTAATGGGATAGAACCATCGTGACTGCATAATTTTGATTATTTTTTTTTGTAAAAAGCATGTTAAGTTTTACTTTTACGCTTTTCAAAAAATTACGAACATAGTAATATTTAAACCAAATTATATCCGAATCATAAAATAATTGTGTTTAAATAATAAAAAATGTGTTATTGTATATTGTATAAATGTGCAATAAGTCTCAATACAGTGGTAGACAGAGGTCTAAATAGTCAAGTCCTTTCGACCCTCCTTCCACAGAAGACATTTTTTGGGAAAACGTGACAGGTGGTGAGCCCGTCGCCGTCTTAATGTCCAAGCCAAACCATCGTACATCAGTTTTTTGAAAAAACCCATTGGGAGCTTGCTACCTGGGGATCGAACTCGGGTCCCTCGACTCGAATTCCGATCACCCAATCATTCGGCAATGGTGACTTTTTTTAATTTTTTTAAATAAATATCGAAAGAAGTATGTAGGGATCGTGACACTTGGCGATCTGTTCTCTCTGTCTACCCCGTCAGGGATTGTGCGTGAAGATAAATAATAATAATAAATAAATAAATATAGTTTAAATAATAATACCTTAAAGTGCAATAGATGGCACCTGTGAAATTGGCATAACAATAAGAATTAATCACCTTCTTTTGTCGTGAGAGGTGACTGATGGAAAAACCCTTAAAAAGGCACGGTAGCCATTGGCTTTAGGTAAGCTTTCCCATCGGTCGGTATAGATGGTGGGATAATCAAGTCGAAAAATACCTGACTAACATAAGACAGACCGGTGTTGGGCAGTATATGATACTTTTATTAAGAAAAAGGCTCTAATATCACTGCATACATTTTCATATATTTTGCAAAGTAGACTTTTTTTTTATAAACGTAACCCGGGTAGTCCTGTTACAACAGCTATACAATCTGAAGGTATCTTAAGACACTGGGACGCGTCGAACATAAGAAATTTATCAATGACTACTAATTTTTTCTATTGTACCAAAAAACGACGAAAACAATTAGGAAACGTTAAATAAGTTATAGATTTAAATTTTCTACACATTTCCATGTTGTATTATGCGAGATATACGATAAAATTCCGTAGCATATTTTACTGTTTTCGAAGATTGAAAGGAAAGTTTGCGTATTTTATTGTTTTCATATTTAATTTATTTTAATAAGTTATGTCAATTTCAATGCTAACATTTACATATGTACCTTCTTAGCTATTAAACTAGATTTTGGAACTACTTATTTTGTAATTTTTAAATTGGGGGTCATTGTAGAAGCGTGCTCGTCGTGACCCCTGCCAGCCCTTTTCAGGGCTGCAATTCTACACAGCTGCGCACCCATGCCAACGAGGGTTAGGGCGTCCCCCCAAGGCGACGCACACCAGTTCGTCCCCGTTGGTGTGAAATGCAGCGCGCAAAGCGGCGATGGGGACCGCCACCCGTCACGCACAGCCCGACACGGTGGAAGGTGGAGGACGGAGTGCAGAGTTGGCACGTGGAATGTTAGAGGAGGCATGAGAGATAAGACGAATGAGTTGATTGTAATAATGAAAGAAAGAGAATTAGATGTCGTGTGTTTGTCGGAGACCAAGCGGAAGGGCAGTGGTACTGAAGAGCTCCCTGGCGGGGCGTTAGCTCTATGGTCCGGAGTCCCGGAGAGCGAGAGCGCCTGCCAGGGAGTGGGGGTGCTGCTGTCGTCTCGGTTGGTCGATGTTATGACTGAATATAAGGTTGTGAACTCGAGACTTCTCTGGGTTCGCTTTAAATTGGGACTGGCGAAGTTATTCCTCTTGACTGTTTATGCGCCGGTGGCTTCGTCGTCCAGAGCTGAGCTGGAGGAGTTTTGGGAGAATGTAAGAGAAGTTCTAGACTTGGTTAGAGGAAACGAAAGAATTGTTGTATGTGGTGATTTGAATGGATGGGTTGGTACCGCTCGGCCAGGGTACGAGTCGGTGCTTGGAATGTTTGGCGATAAAAGGGTTAACGATGCTGGCAAGCTTATACTGGCTGTATGCAATGGTCTTCTTGTGACAAACACTATGTTTAGTCACAAGAAAATCCATATGTATACTAGAACAAGAGAGAATGAGAGAAGTATGATCGATTTATTCCTGGTGGATGACCGACTGCGAAAACAGGTGATAGATACGCGGGTGTTCCGAGGTGCTGACCTGGGAGCGGATCACTACCTAGTGATTACTAGATTTAGGGTCTGTTCGCGGGTTGGCGCCACCGGACGGCGATACCAGAACCACAGTCGGTCGGTAGCATCCGAAGCTGGAAGCTTCAGGAAGCGGACACTAGGAATAAATATCAAGCAAGGGTAGCCGAAAAGCTGGACAGCATTGGTGTTAGGAAAGAATGTGTGGAAGAAATATGGCAGAGCCTTAGAGATGGAATGGTTAGTGCAGCGGAAGACGTGTGTGGAAATGTGAAAAGAGGTAGTAGTAAAAGGGTGATGCATGGTGGAATGACGAAGTGAAAGAAGCTGTAAATAAGAAGAAGAAAGCATGGTTAGACTACTTGGCCTCTAGTAATGATAAGGATATGAGAGAGAAGAGGAAAGAAAGATATAAGCTCCAGAAAGTTCACACGAAAGCATTGATTGAGGAAGTGCGTGAAAGGAGTAGAATGGAAGCGGATTTGAAAGGTTGTCGCACAACTTCAGGAGAACTCCAAACTCTTCTGGAAAGAGTTTGAAGGACCCGGAGTGGTGCGACAGCCTTAAGAATGAATAAAGTGCTTTCGGGAACCAATGACGTCCTCTCAGAAAAATCGGACGTCATGCAGCGATGGAGCGAATTTTATAGAGAGATGTATGCGTGTGATGATCTTAGTGAGGGATCCGGGGTGACGCCGTGACTGGTACGCCAGACTTCGGACCTCGATGACACTGAGGTCATCAGTATGAAAGAGATTGAATGTGTGATTAGAAGTTTGAAATGTGGTAAGGCTGCGGGACTAGACAGAGTTACTGCTGAAATGGTCAAGTATGGTGGGCCACGCGTCTGGGACAGCTTTCATCTGCTCTGCAATTTGTGCTGGCGAACGGGGGCTGTTCCGGATGATTGGCGATCCGCGGTCATTGTGCCTTTATATAAAGGTAAAGGTTCACATTATGACTGCGGGTGCTATCGGGCGATCAGCTTGACCAGTTTAGCAAGTAAAGTTTACTCGAAGGTTTTGACACGTAGGATGCAAGAGAAATCGGAAAGATTTCTATGGGAGGCACAATGCGGATTTAGACCTGGAAGAGGATGCACGGATCAAATGTTTTCTCTCCGCATGATCACGGAGAAGCTTCTGGCTGCTAACCAGAAGATTTTCTGTGCTTTTGTGGATCTTGAGAAAGCATTTGATAAGGTTGTAAGGAAGAAAATGTGGGAACTGTTGCCGGGGTATGGTGTGGATGGTCGATTGCTAAGGGCTGTGCAGTCACTTTACTGTGACTGTAAAGCCTGTGTGCGGGTAGGGCATGACCTGTCACCCATGTTTAGCGTCCAAACGGGCGTAAAACAGGGTTGTGTCATGTCTTCCTGGCTATTCATACTGTATCTCGACAGCTGTTTACAGAAGCTGAAAGATAGCTGTTTGGGTGTGAAATTGGGTGACATAAGTAACTGGTTCGCTTTAAATTGGGACTGGCGAAGTTATTCCTCTTGACTGTTTATGCGCCGGTGGCTTGCCGTCCAGAGCTGAGCTGGAGGAGTTTTGGGAGAATGTAAGAGAAGTTCTAGACTTGGTTAGAGGAAACGAAAGAATTGTTGTATGTGGTGATTTGAATGGATGGGTTGGTACCGCTCGGCCAGGGTACGAGTCGGTGCTTGGAATGTTGGCGATAAAAGGGTTAACGATGCTGGCAAGCTTATACTGGCTGTATGTAAGGGTCTTCTTGTGACAAACACTATGTTTAGTCACAAGAAAATCCATACGTATACTAGAACAAGAGAGAATGAGAGAAGTATGATCGATTTATTCCTGGTGGATGACCGACTGCGAAAACAGGTGATGGATACGCGGGTGTTCCGAGGTGCTGACCTGGGAGCGGATCACTACCTAGTGATTACTAGATTTAGGGTCTGTTCGCGGTTGGCGCCACCGGACGGCGATACCAGAACCACAGTCGGTCGGTAGCATCCGAAGCTGGAAGCTTCAGGAAGCGGACACTAGGAATAAATATCAAGCAAGGGTAGCCGAAAAGCTGGACAGCATTGGTGTTAGGAAAGAATGTGTGGAAGAAATATGGCAGAGCCTTAGAGATGGAATGGTTAGTGCAGCGGAAGACGTGTGTGGAAATGTGAAAAGAGGTAGTAGTAAAAAGGGTGATGCATGGTGGAATGACAAAGTGAAAGAAGCTGTAAATAAGAAGAAGAAAGCATGGTTAGACTACTTGGCCTCTAGTAATGATAAGGATATGAGAGAGAAGAGGAAAGAAAGATATAAGCTCCAGAAAGTTCACACGAAAGCATTGATTGAGGAAATGCGTGAAAGGAGTAGAATGGAAGCGGACGAAAGGTTGTCGCACAACTTTTCCGGAGACCCGGAGTGGTGCGACAGCCTTAAGAATGAATAAAGTGCTTTCGGGAACCAATGACGTCCTCTCAGAAAAATCGGACGTCATGCAGCGATGGAGCGAATTTTATTGAGAGATGTATGCGTGTGATGATCTTAGTGAGGGATCCGGGGTGACGCCGTGACTGGTACGCCAGACTCGGACCTCGATGACACTGAGGTCATCAGTATGAAAGAGATTGAATGTGTGATTAGAAGTTTGAAATGTGGTAAGGCTGCGGGACTAGACAGAGTTACTGCTGAAATGGTCAAGTATGGTGGGCCACGCGTCTGGGACAGCTTTCATCTGCTCTGCAATTTGTGCTGGCGAACGGGGCTGTTCCGGATGATTGGCGATCCGCGGTCATTGTGCCTTTATATAAAGGTAAAGGTTCACATTATGACTGCGGGTGCTATCGGGCGATCAGCTTGACCAGTTTAGCAAGTAAAGTTTACTCGAAGGTTTTGACACGTAGGATGCAAGAGAAATCGGAAAGATTTCATGGAGGCACAATGCGGATTTAGACCTGGAAGAGGATGCACGGATCAAATGTTTTCTCTCCGCATGATCACGGAGAAGCTTCTGGCTGCTAACCAGAAGATTTTCTGTGCTTTTGTGGATCTTGAGAAAGCATTTGATAAGGTTGTAAGGAAGAAAATGTGGGAACTGTTGCCGGGGTATGGTGTGGATGGTCGATTGCTAAGGGCTGTGCAGTCACTTTACTGTGACTGTAAAGCCTGTGTGCGGGTAGGGCATGACCTGTCACCCATGTTTAGCGTCCAAACGGGCGTAAAACAGGGTTGTGTCATGTCTTCCTGGCTATTCATACTGTATCTCGACAGCTGTTTACAGAAGCTGAAAGATAGCTGTTTGGGTGTGAAATTGGGTGACATAAAAGTAAATTGTCTGCTTTATGCTGATGATGCAGTGCTTATAGCACAATCAGAGGCAGAACTGCAGGCATTAGTCACGTGTATGAAAGAAGAATGTGAAATTAATGGTCTCCGTTTGAATGCTAATAAAACTAAGGTTCTGGTATTTGAAAGGGACGAAGAAAGAACGAAGTGCGAAATTTGGGTAAATCAGGAATGTCTAGAACAGGTGAATGAAATTGTATACTTGGGGAGTGCGTTTAGCCGGGATGGAAGATGTGATTTAGATGTGGACAGGCGTGTCGCTGCCGGGAACAAAGTCAATGGTGCCCTGACTGCGTTAATCAAAAGGCAAGGCGTTATGAAAAGTGCACGCCTTGCAATACATAACGCAGTGTTGGTACCGACTTTGTTATATGGCAGCGAAACCTGGGTATGCCAGAAGAAGCATAAAAGCAGGTTGAATGCAGTGGAGATGCGATCTCTTCGTAAAATGTGCGGCCTTACCATGGCCGACCGAAAGCGAAACGAAGAGATTCGCAATATGGCAGGTTTGAAAGATGACCTTGTCTCAAAATGGATAAGGGCGTGCTTCGATGGTTTGGGCACGTTGAGCGAATGAGTGAAGACCGAATGGTGAAGAAAATATATAGCGCGAAAGTTAATATTAAAAGGTGTCGAGGTAGACCGAGATTAACTTTCGAAGACCATGTGAGCAAATTGCTCGAAGAGAGGAGGGTCAAGAGTACTCGGATACCTAGACGTGCATGTATGAAGAAGATGATGAATCTGAAAGAAGCGAAAGAAGTATGTAGGGATCGTGACACTTGGCGATCTGTTCTCTCTGGCTACCCCGTCAGGGATTGTGCGTGAAGATAAATAAATAAATAATAATAATAAATAAAATAAATTCCAATTAATTATCTAATTTCTATATGTAAATATTGAATATATATATTTAAGCTGTCTTTAAAAGTAATACATGTAAGCAGCAAACCAATTATTACAAATGTTGAAATCAATTATTTCATTGAGGCTTAGAGTGCGTGCCAAATAATTAGAACTACTTGTAAAAACATTTACCGATTTCAAAATTCTAGTATGATTATAATTTTTATTACCTCATCATGATTTTACAGTCGTTTTACTATATTTATATTTTGTGATATTTCGGTTTGCGTCCTTTGCTCTGAATAATTAGGTATGTTTTACGTTTTTTCTGTTTGGTCATGGTTACGCGGTTACTATTCATATATTTTTTATGGATGAAGAGCAAAATCGTTTTAACTGATTTATTTATTTATATAATTCATTAATCTTAGTAAGTGCACTCCCCCAGTTGCCTCAACCAGTACCGGAATCCTTCATATCGACATATTGAGCAACGTTGAGTTCCGCGGTCACTTGGAGGGGAAAGCCAAATTGGTCTCTAAAAAGCTTGACGTGCTCAGTAGAGCACTATAGCACTTCATGCCGGCCCACCGCTTGCAATTTTATAAAGCGCAGGTTCGGCCCCTCATAGAGTACTGTTCTCATCTCTGGGCGGGGGCACCCCAGTGTCAGCTCCTTCCATTTGACCGTATCCAACGAAGAGCGGCTCGAATCTTCTACGACCATGTTCCATCTGATCGGCTAGATCCCTTGGCTTTGCAAAGAGACGATGCATCTCTTTGCATTTTTTACAAGATGTATCACGGTAGAAGATGTAGTGTTCCGAGGAATTGTTCGGATTAATCCCAGCCGCTGAATTTCACCATCGTACCTTACGGCGTATTTTTTGTCTGCCACGAATTGCACTTTATGAAATGTGCTGCCGTCAGCGGTTTTTCCGGATCTATACGACTCAGGGACCTTCGATACCTTTATCTTTATTAAAAGCTGGCAACGCATCTGCTATTATCTGGTATTGCAGGTGCTCATGGGCGGTGGTAATCACTTACCATCACGTGAGCCACCTTCTAGTTTGCCTCCCTATTCTATAAAAAAAAAACGTGTTTACTGACACCCATGTACGCTTGCAACACTAGAGGGACTGTGTGTGTATTTACGTTTAATAAAGGAAAATATCTTCACGCCATTCTCAGAACAGAGGTAGAAAGAGGTACAGAAATTAAGCCCTTGCGACCCGCCTTCCACCTGGCATATTTGGGCAGGTGGTGAGTCTGTCGCCGTTTTTATGTCCAATCCAACGATATAAATCGTATATTAGTTTTTTAAAAAACTCATTGACTTTATTATCCAACTACTCGGCTATAGTACATAAAAATATAGTATATATATAAAAGAGAGAAAGGGCAGGGATAGGGGTGCGGACTTCCGGTTACATCACTCATCAAATGAAACGCAGAAGCTCAAGATGGCAAGATTGTGATCCTGCCTAGGTCAAGCTAGCCCCATCCATGCTGCGGCTGAAGCAACCACTAGACTTTACCACACAAAAAAATGTTTAGATTAGATCTCATTCAGCGTTTAATTTATTTTGATTAGTTTGAACGCTTCGTATTTATAAATATATGTTTATTTTCCTATAACTAGGATAAATTTTATAAGAACAGTAATGATCAGTAAAATATGACGGAACGGGGTAGTAGCTGAGATGTAGATCACATTACCCGAACTAAAAAAAGGAGGAGGTTCTTAATACGTTTCGGTTAAGACTTAAGGTGCATTACTTATCTTTTAAAGTTACCTCCTTATGATGTGGTCTAGTGTGCGTGAGCTCATGGAATATCGCTGACTTGTAAATATGCTCTTGACAGAGTTAATCAACTTCCTGTCTTTCATAAAATCGCCTTAGCGCTCTTAATTGCGTTTTCTTGCATTATTTACGTAAAGTTTTCACTTTCAACAGCTTTATTAATTTCTTTGTGACGACATTGCTATAGTTGAGGCACTAAAAGCTGTAACAACTGCATTGGCCTTAAAAACAAATAAAAAAATGAAAATATACTTTATTGTACACCTACAAAAAAAATTAATTAATTAATTAGAGACAATAAAAAGAAATGTATAATGGGTGGCCTTATCACTGATAAGCGATTTCTTCCAGGCAACCCATAAAAAAAAAGAAATAAAAACAAGTATAAGGTTCGGGTGTAACACATGCCACCAATAAGAAAAGTAAAACCTATAAAATTACAAAAAAAAAAGTTCAAATTATGTATAACTTATAATAAATACAAATAAAAATTATAGATACACACATGTATCCATATATACAAATGTACATATACATACATGAAATATATATAACAAACACGCTTACTAAGCGTATTACCTACCGTACCACTGGAATGAGTAGAAATATTAGCAAGTAGGCGATTTTGCTAAAATGGTTTTGTGATGCGTATATTGCCTTCTGATGGCTTCGTACAGAGCTAATTTGACATTTATCATTCATTATATGAGTCTTGAATAGACAACGAACTTTTATACTTTTGATTTATATTTAATTTACTTCGCTCTTACTGAATTTGTACCTGGGTGATTAAGATTACCTTTGTAAAAAATCCAACTCGGATCTCTTGTCTCGAATTCCAATCATCAAACCACTCGGCTATCGTGACTAGTAAGCTGTTTTGTGCCTATCTATCTTTGAATGTGCAATTTACAGTTAAGAAAAGTAAAATGTTTAAACTCAAAGTATGTTTCCTGCCCAGGACTCATATTGGTTGGTATATTCCAATTTATGCTTTTCTCCCATCAAGCAATATATAGCACATTGTCTTTGATCTTTGCATAGATTAATTTCCGCAAAGTATCTCCTGAGTTACTTTGCGGTTATAGAAAAGCATTAACTATTGTATTGTTCATAGCTTAATGAAAACTACATAATAAGAAGTGCTGAGACTGACACTGATGAATAAACAAATTATCATTGATTATTTTAGTGCTTACTACTAATATTGAATATCGAGTAAGATAAGCGAGGCGAGTTACCATTTTGCGCGAATCACTGAATAATGGACATTGTAAAGAGGGGAGTCAGATACCCGCTGGGACCACCCGCGAAGAACGACCACTACGTTTGATAGTGGTCGCGCGGGTGTGGACGCGTCTTTACCGTTTTTGATATGTTCAACAGCGGTATTGTCTCTGTCATTTATTCTTTATTAAATTCCCCGATACGATTTGACATCGCTCATGGAATATTTATGTTACTGATAGGCATGTGTTTTTTACAGCATTGAAACTAAATAGTTTGAATGCTGTAGTTTCAGTATCCTGTTATGAGCCAAGATTTTGCCACAGGAAGATTCACGATTTCTCGCATATTCGCGACCAAACCTGCACGTACCATCCTATGCAACCACTACCCGGAAGAGAACTCACCCTACTAACGCTACCAACTGAACCTCCAAAGTCACTTTGCAAACTGACCCCCCACCTTGAATGAGCACCGTCCCACCCGACATTCCGCGGGGGATATGCACTTTCTGTCGGCCTTTACTTCACCCATTATAAAGCGGCGGGGGGAAAAGAAAACGGAACATCATTATACAGACATTGTTTTCGTCCCACGTGAAGCCACATAAGCGGTACGGCCGGCCCCTACCTGAGTCGTGGAATCTAGGAAGCACGGCAAAACGCAACGCTTACCAACACTTCTCTTCTACTCGATCTCGCCTGTGGAGACCAAGGAGGCTATGTAGAAACAACTTCCACCACACTCCATGGACGTTGGAGAACAAAGCAGGCTTACCGCTTAACGCGGCTGCTTCGCTCCGTTCATCTCCGAAAATATTTAAAATATTTGTGGCACCTTCGTTGTTTCTGATTCCATTACACAAGTGCTTTCTCCGCTTACTTTGAGTCCAGAACAAGATATGCGAAGGTGTTCCTAACTATGTATATATTTATTCTATTTAAAGAATAAGAAAAAGAGTAAAAGTCACCATAGCCGAGTGGTTGGGTTATCGGAATTTCGAGTCAAGAGACCCGAGTACGATTCCCACTCGTACCAATGGGTTTTTCAAAAAACTTATGTACGAATTATATCGATGGCTTGGACATAGAGACGGCGACAGGCTCACCACCTGTCACGTTGTCCCGAAAATATCTTCGGTGGAAGGTGGATCAAAGGGACTTGTTACTGACACTGTTAGCCCAAAATTAAGCAGACCGGTGACGGGCAGCAACGAGGTAGGTACGATATCTGTGGTACTTTCGCCACTTAGCTTAACATTTATTACAAATCTTTCTTCTTGCAAGCAAGATTTGCAATAATCGCCCTTAAATTTGTGAAAATTTGTGAAATTTTAGGACATCTCCAGTAAGGAAGATTCCTCCACAATAACAATCAACATTTACGTGGTAAAGAAAATAAAATAAATAGACAGTTGTATATAAAAGTTGATCTATTTGTCTTCTTTACACATGAAAATAAAAAAGTATAGAATGGTATCTACTTCCACGCGTACGAAGTCGCGGTCAGAATGTAGTGTTATTAGTTTAAGTTTCTTAATAGTTAAACAAAGAGTATGGGTTTAGTTAATGAGTAATGGAATACTGTTGGAGTCGTGTGCTTTTAGGTAATAAAAGCGCAGTAAATTGATAAATCATTAAAAATATTAGTATTTGCATGTAGAGTATTTATTCACGACAGTACGTTGCGATTAAACCGAGTATAGTAAAGGGTTTGGTTGCTTGCCAGCACGAATTTTCGTGATCCACAAACCTATGTAATAGTGAAGCGTTCCGGTTATATGAACCACGGTGTAATTTTTTTAAGACAGTTTTTTTCAATTCTTTATAAATTATATGCTTAGTTTTTCAAGTGATATGGTTCAATATTTTTTATTGAAAATATGTTTTTAAGTAATAATATTATATATTTTTGTATAACATTATTATTGTGGACGCTAAGACGGCTAAGGCTAAGACACCAGTCACGTTGACCCAAACATGATTCGGTGAAAGATTGGTCGAAAGAACTTATTTGTTCAGACCTCTGTCTACCACAGAATTGGAAATGTGTGTAATGAGATTTATTATTTATTTTATGTTTTATATTAAATTATAATATATTCGTCTTTTGAAGAAAATAAAAAAAAACTTTTACCTACTGTAATATGCCTATTCTAGCTGTTTTTTGAACTGTAAAACAATTGTTCAATTGTTGACTTCCAAATTAAATTCCCCTTATTAATCCGCCTTCGATCTTTTTTCACTCCTCAAGGTTGACAGGCAGAGAATGCTTTAAGCATTATGCCCGCCTTTTGTACTTATATATTTTATAAGGTTCATAAAGTTAAATAAATAAATTATATTCTAGAAATAGATCGTAAAGTGATTCTGTTTTGACGCTGCCTAAGAGCAAATTAGACGCCAGCTTCGATATTTCATCAGCATCATTCCGTGTTATTGGTCCGCGGCGAACGTAAATTGCCGCGGCATCGGAGCTCGTTAGCGTTTCTGATAGATGACGCCCGCTCGTTTGTTGAATTTGTTGTAACACTCGCGGCCGCGTAAAAACTCATGGTTCGACAACGAGATGTAAATGGCCACTCCCCACGGCGATCTAAGTTAACAAGCCATCAAATAAATTCTTTGCCAGACAAAGATCTAAGGCCTTATGTTCGAGACCATTGCAGGTTGTAAAATAAATGTAGATTTTATGTCAAAATATTTCTAGGTAAAAAAAATGAAATAACTGAAAATACGAATCTTCATAGAAATCATTTAAAAGTGAATTGAAACAAATTTTTCTACTAATGTGTGGTGCAGCTAATTGTTGTCATTATTCAATAATCGTGACGGGCGCCTTAAACATTTCACGGCACAGTTTTTACACTTTAGCACTTCGAGCTATGTTAAAGCGCCGCCCAGTAAGACAACGGTCGACTATTTTGACGAAGACCGGTCACGTTTCGTCGATATCCATGAGAATATTTGTTTTTTACTGTGCGCCCGCCGTCGAGTAAAAATTGAAGTGTAATTTTATATTTTAACCAGTGCCTGCCCCCTTTCGTTCCGCTCGCCTTGAGTGATGGTTATCATAATTGGAGAGAGGGTAGGTAGGTAGGGGAACACTCAGTACAGCTTTGAACATGGCGATATGGGCGTGGGCTTGCGACGAATAAATTTTATTGCCCCTTTTCTGACCTCTAACTTTGCTCTCACATTTTCAGTATCCTGTTATGAGCCAAGATTTACTACTTATCTGTGTTAGCACCTGCGATAACTGAAATTAATCTTCGTACCTTCCGATTATAAGCATTATAGATCATAAATAATGTGGAAACAAAATGCAGATATTTTGAATACTCACGATAGTTGTCTCTTGGTAGAACTTCATCATTAAACACATTAAAATTCACCTTTATAAAGTATTAAATTTTTTATTAAAATTATGAAAATTATTTAATTTTCACTGTTATTAAAATTTTAATTTTTAACAAATTTGGAATAAGTAAAAGTGAATTTTGATGTGTTTAAATGCTGGTATATTTAAGATGTAATATGCTGGTATAGTAAAGAACATTTTCACCGTAACAAGGACTAGTAAATATATTTTTTGTTGATATGACATGATTTTTTGCAAACATATATATCCTAAATCTATTGAACAGTCATATTCCAACAAGTGCCTTGTCCGTAAGATTTCTGATAAAAGGTGCCCGGTACACTTTGTATAATTGTCATTAATTGTATTGCAACGCTGGAATATCGATACTGTTATCAGTGTGCGCACATGTTGCGACATGCTCGCGGTAAATGCAATGGTAAGATTAATAACAGGAACGCGTCGGGGCTCGCTATGCGACACGAATGATCACTGACCTATAAGGGCGGAAGAGATGGCCCGGATAATAAAGCATCAGCTCATTGTCTCGTAACTCAATGCCGTCGACGTAGAAATTGTTGGCTGCGTAGTCGCGCTTGGTGATTCACTGCCTTTATCTTATGGTTATTGGGCATGTTCGCTAATCGATTTTTCTGCTCCGTAATTTAGGGTTTATTAATAAAATATTTGTACTTTAAAGAAATCGAAATTTTTAAGTTATTATTCCAAGTTACAGCTCACAGAAACTGTAGATGTCGTATCTACAGTTTCTATGAGCTGTAAATATTATTAAGAGAAAATAGAGACAAGGGAAGATTTAGACTTTTTCACTAATAGGTATTGCTTCTTAAATAAAAAATGACTAACCGTATCGGTTTCGCCTAGACGGGTATGTAATATAAGGGGTATAAATATAAATCCCATTATTTAATGGTCGTTTTGCAGTACCAATGTATGGCAGTACCAATGAGTTTTTCAAAAACTTATGTACGAATTTCTTCGTTAGCTTGGACATAAGGACGGCGACGGGCTTACCACCTGTCACGTTGTCCCGAAAATATCTTTGGTGGAAGGTGGGTCAAAAGGACTTAATTGTCTAGACTTGACCTCTGTCTACCCCTGTATTGGGAATTGCGTGAATATATATTTTTTTATTTATTTAATCCATCTAAGCGTTTTAAGTTCAAGATTGAGTTTGACGAGTATGGAGATGAAGAAGTTATGTATGTATGTTATACATAGAAACCTCAGATGGTACATACAACGGTATTAAAATGTTAATAAAAAAACGGCATACAGACAAACACGCATATATTCAATGTGAACAACATGACATACATTCTCTGATTCCAAAGCAAGTGGTTAAAGCATAAAAAAATAAAATAAAAAAAGCGCTTGTGTTATGGAATCAGAAACAACAAAGGTACCACTGTTTGTGGTATCTTTGTGGTTTCTGTTTCCCGGACTCACACAATGTAGATCATCATTCATTCAATCATCAACCTAAAGATCATCATAGATCTTTATCTATGAAGGTAGATTGCAAAACCATTCAAATACCGGTATTTGACATTCCATTATTTTTGCATGCAAGTATAATTTCCTCGTGTACTTATCACGTTATAGCTAATGTGTTTGCAATTTTCTATTATATATAAAAATAATGGATATAAATCTTAAAATATTGTGGATAAGTACTCGTAACTATGTTTGATGGTGCATTCATTGTGCGCTGCGAGTAACCGTTAATTGTTTGTAGCTATGAGGTGTGGCAATTAATTGTGCAGGTGGTGAATGCGCCCCCCTGCCCTTATTACATCGAGGCGGAACCTGCATTCCCATTTACATATTTATTGCCTCCGCGTTACCTTAAGTGGGACAAACGTCTCTGTATTATGACAGACGTGAATTCAATTACATTGTGTGTTTATTCGTTCACGCGATGATGCACGAGTCATGCGTGTCACGTTTACGACATATTGAAAGCGTAAATGTCGACACGTACTAAAGTTTTTTTAAACTAATTTCTTAGTTTTTTAGACTTTGCCGCGTGTTTGTGGCATATGGTAAATGGGAGAACGTAAAAATAATATTCGTCATTAATAAAAAACTGTGTGAAAGATCGCCGTGATCACAGTGCGTTACTTGTGGGCCGTCAGAAAATTTTTGTAGAAACTTTTTAAGCTTCGTTCATATCTACTGACACCTTATGTGGCTCTTTGTATTATTACAGGCAATACGAAGATGAAAAAATTTACAAAAAAGGGGCTAGAAGATCTGGGTCCAAACTAGTCCCGAGTTCCATCCTTTTTATTAAATTCACGTATAAATGAACTTTGTAAAAAATGATTTCTTCCACTTCACAAAAATATTTTTCTATATTTCCACACACCCTATTGTTACATAGTGTTCTAAAACAGATTTGTGGGACCACAACTCAAATACCTTGTGGAGGGCTCTTATTAATAAGTTGCTTCAAATGTATGTGTATTGTTGGATGAACTTGAGAACTGTGGGAGAGTAAAAAAAAAAATTAAACTTACTAATGTTAACATATAAAATACTGTGGTAATAAATAACAAATATATACAATGATTTAATTGTTACGTATTTTCTGTGCATAAAGTTGAAGCATATAATACTCGTACACGTGTATAAAATATTAGCCAATTGGTTAGAGTTGTTCTCGAGACACCAATTATTAATTTATGTATGTATATACAAGATTAGCGCGTTTAAAGTAATAAGATATATTCATCAAACACATTTAATGTAAATAGACACTATAGCTGATTGGGTGGTGATCTTCGACCCCCAGGTGGTAGGCTCGTTTTTTCAAAAACTTATGTACGATTTATGACGTTGGCTTGGACGGCAACGGGCTCACCATCAGTCACGATGTACCAAAAATATCTTCGGTGGGCGGTGGGTCGAAAGGACTTGATTGTCTAGACCTCTGCATTGGGAATGGCGTGAAGATATTTTATTTATTTATTTTTAATTTAATTTAATGGAAGAAAAGTACTAATAACTGGTTTTTATTTTGTTTCTTAGGTTATTCATACTGAAATATTATACTTGTTAACATTATACCAAACTATGAGTCTTGTCTTTAGCAGTTTACTCAATTTGCTATATAAATATATGCAAACAATTTCTAAGTTACTTACGTGTCGCGAAATTTTCATTCTCGTTTGAGGAATCTTGAAAATTCAGTTCAGGGTACTTGTAGGTATGCCGCTCGAACTCGAATTAACATAGGTATGTTCATTTGATTTAAAGGTAAATTTAGTAACTAACATCTCCATGATCTAAAAATAAAAATCTAAAGTCACGATAGCCGAGTTGTTGGGTGGTCGGAATTTCGAGTCAAGAGACCCGAGTTCGATCCCCAGGTGACGGTATCAATGAGTTTTTCAAAAACTTATGTTCGAATTTCATCGTTGGCTTGGACATAAAGACGGCGACGGGCTCACCACCTGTCACGTTGTCCCGAAAATATCTTCGGTGGAAGGTGGGTCGAAGGGACTTAATTGTCTAGACTCGACCTCTGTCTACCCCTGTATTGGGAATTGCGTGAAGACATTTAATTTTTAATTTAAAATTATAACATCTACATCACTTTAATTTTGTGCACTTTTCAAATAAAAAAAATGCAACAATCGCCGTGTCACGTAGCGTAGGGTGTAAAAGTCTTCATACTGTTTTATTTTTATTGTTTGTACAGCACCCTGCTTTTAATCTATGTTGGTGGTCGGTCAGTGTTTAGAATAAGAATGCAATTTAATTAATTATTAAGTGGAAAAATTTTGACTACATATTATTATTTATTACCCTGTACGACTATTTTACAACAAACGCGTAGTGTTTATGTATTCTTTGACAACAGACTATTATGTCCTTCGCACGAGGAAGAAATTAAACCCAATAGTGATGACTGGTCGGTCGCACATAGAGTCGTGACCGCCAGTAGACTACAATGGGCTGTACGCAGCTTTCAACCATTCAAAGCAGCAGGCCCTGATGGTATCTTCCCTGCCCTTCTACAATGGGGAGAACACAACTGGCAAAAACCTTAATAACCCTTTACAGAGCATGCTTGGCCCTCCAATATGTGCCAACAAAGTTGAAGACATTGGAGAGATTGTGTGACAGAGAACTGAGGGAATCAGCGCTGGTTCATAAGCTACTACATGCGAATCAACATGCATACAGTACAGGAAAATCTACGGAGTCGGCACTTCACCTAGTTATTGGACGGATTGAAGAGACTCTAAAGAACAAACGTATATGCCTGGGAACCTTCATTGACGTGGAGGGAGCCTTTAAAGAACAAACTTCTGTAGCCTCAACACGGCCCTCGCCCGGCACGGCGTGGAAATAGCAGTGTCGGGCTGGATCACGAACTTGCTCCGGTTCAGGACAGCAAGAATTCCGGGTGAATCGCAGGCCGCTATCCTATCTAGAGGCTGTCCACAAGGAGGAGTCCTTTCGCTACTCCTATGGAACTTAGGCAAAATGAGAACTATTTCTACACTGTTGCGTACGCAGACGAGTTGGCTATCTTGGTTTTAACAAATCGGCCAGTATAGTCTGCCTGCGACCTTGCGCAAGCAGCGCTACGCATTGTGGAACGCTAGTGCTTAGAGCATGGACTATCAGCTAATCCAAACAAGACGGAAATTGTAATCTTTACCAATAAAAGATCGCTGGACAGACACAATTTACCCAGGTTATCTGGTACTGAGTTACGGCCGGTACCACAGGTAAAATATCTAGGTGTCATACTGGACAGCAATCTAAAGTGGAGTTCCCATGTAGATCACAAAATTTTATATTTTTACTTTGTATGCACAATCGGATTCGAATTTGTTGCAGTAATTATATAGCTGGTATAATTCTATCTAATATTACAACTTTTGGAAACAGCATACATGGACGTAACATTATTTTAGAAGTTTTATTGGCGTTTGCGCTAAAGCCGACGCATGGCTATAACATTATTTCAGAACACGTGTCGCATATAGATAATCTAATGCAGAGACGTTATGACGCATTTATAGTTTGAAATGTGTTTAGCAATAAAGGCAACATTTGTTAAAAATACTGAACGATATTTAAAAATGGATTTAAAAATTATTTTATTTATTATTTTATTTTGTCTTTTTGCAGTGGTCGGTGTCGAGTATTTGAAAAATAAGCTATCTTATTGTAAGCCTTCTTAAGTAAATTTTCTTCTCAATGCCTACGTAGTTGTGTTCTGGGAACATTGTCGCCTTTCGTCGGGTGCCAGTACCTGTCGGGGCAGCCCTATTCAAATGTCTTTGTGAAGCACGCCCGCGCGCCGCAGTCACCCTGCACGGATACTGAAATGTCACTAGCAACACGACGCAATCAATTTCGTATTTGTACACTCCGGTTTGATACTGTTTGAAATAGATTTATCGTATTGACGAGTTTTACACCACATCTTGGTGTGGTTTATTTCATCCCATCACACTACGTAAAACATTTCTTTATATATTTGCTTATTATGGTGATTGAATTCAAAAAATAAAATGATTTAATGTCTATGTACCTATTATATTCTTAGATTATTACTTACAGCTAATTTACTTTAGTTGACGTAACTATATATAGTTAAAGAAAATGAAGGCCAATTACAAGTTTTCAGGCATATAATAAAAAGAAAGTCAGGAAAAAAATAATTAAATATAAACACAACACACACAAACAACATGTAAATGACTTAGAGCGTTTACCTATTATACTAATAAATATCAATACGGGTAACGGTAAACTAATTAATAAAAGAATATAGACATAGTTACATTAAATTGATGAGAGCAACTCCTTAAGTAGGGGAATACTAGTATGAACAAAACTAATTTCTACATTGTGTGACATGATAGATCTTTTTTTAGGAGAGGCATATGTCCTGCAGTGGACTTTTATAGGCCGTAATAATTTCATAATTATTACGGCGTCTAAAAGTCCACTGCAAACTATCCCTGATATACATAGCTTGAATGAATGATCCTTCATTCAAGCTATGTCTATCAGGGATAGTTTAAAATGTGTGTAGAAATTAGGCACCTAGACATCAATTTATAATTTTCGTGTTATTTATTAAACATCACACCCTTCTGCTAACAACCGAAAGCCTCCAAATGTCGATATAATTACCTCATACTACAGTGACACTCAGCACTCGAGCTTACTGTTTGTTTTATATTTATTAGTCTGAAATTGAACGAACCGCCTAACTTCACCCATATGTACTCCCTTCACTTCATTTAACCGTATAATGATTTGTATACGCTTCGCTTAAAATACACTTGTTCTTGATATAGCTAGGCATATAAGTTTGTAGAGGAAAAGTAAATATTTGAAAATATCAAATTTTCAATTGCTGAGATTAAACATATTTTTACATACTTTTATTATATAACATATCTTTTTCTAGAAGTCACGATAGCCGAGTGGTTGGGTGGTCGGAATTTCGAGTCAAGAGACCCGAGTTCGATCCTCAAGTGGCCGTGCCAATGGGTTTTTCTAAAAACCTATGTACAAATTATACGTTGGCTTGGACATAAAGGCGGCGACGGGCTCACCACCTGTCACGTTGTCCCGAAAATATCTTCGGTGGAAGATGGGTCGAAGGGACTTAAATGTCTAGACTAGATCTCTGTTTACCCCTGTATTGGGAATTGCGTGAAGATATGTATTTATTATTATATTTATCTTTTTCTATTATTTAAAGATATTCGTACTTTTACGAGTAGTTAGATGTAACAAATTTCCTGTTTAATGGTTCGGAGATCGGACTCATTAGCATGGCGGGATCGCTGCGCTCTGTCTCGTTAGATTGATTCATTGACGCTAAAGGTATGTTACTATTCAAATGTTACTAGTAATTAGTACTGCTCTCGGTTGATATGTTGGAATGCTGAGATTGTTATGTAAGTTTTTATACTGGTCGGTTCAACTCTTAAAAAAGGTTTAATACTTTAAATATGGTTAGAATGATGATGTCTTTATGCATTCGTATGTGTGACTGGTTAATGATTTTAGTTACGGTAAAGGTAATGCTTTTAATGACTTAAAAGAATACAAGATACATTTAATCAATTTATAGATACAGTCACCATCTGTATCGTGATGTAACGATTCGTGGTTGTTTTTGTTGCTCTGAATAATATTGAGTTTGCATTCATTGCAATCGGATGGTGATATTTTCGCTTGCTAATCAATACCGCTAGCCGGCTAACTTACAAATGGATGGTGTGATTATGGGTGCTCGGATCTAGCCTCACGATAATTTAAATGATTTCCTTATGCTGCTGTTTACTTAGATAGCTACGATTGCACTCACGATTCCTTCTTATAGCAAGTCCATATCTTAGCAATTTGAATACGATTAAACTGTACCGAGATTTTCATAAATATCCTTTGCATATTATATAGTAAAGATAGATGCCTCGGAAATGTTAGTGGCGTAAAGTTGAAAAAGATTTATATTTAAAATATTTATAGCCACGATAGCCAAGGTGTTGATCGGAATTCAAATCAATAGAGACGAGATCGTTCTCCAAGAGAAAGGTTCATACTGTTGAGTTTTTCACAAATTATTTAAGACTTGTATCGTAGCATTGGCCCCTAAGACGGCGAAAGCTCACCACCTATCACGTTAGTCCAATAGTACCAATTTACTGAGGGTATTGGAGTATATCTATACACCTGTCACGGTGTCTCAAAAATGTCATCGGTGCAAGGTGAGCCGAAAGGACATTATTGTGTGGACCTCTGTTACTCTTGTATTGGGAATGGCATGAAGATGTTGAAGATACAGAAAAGATATGAATAGATGGACCGATATATTTTAATAAATATCTATATTGTACTCGACTTAGCGCTAAGTCCCAATCTAATTCTAGAAAATGTTGATATTCTAGATCGAGTTATAAACGCAACTTATAAACATAATGTATTTTATATTTTTGCACTCTTAACTGTGCCACGGTTCTACTTAATTTTAACAACCGAACAAATTATTTTAACTTGATTAAATCTTTTCCCTTGTGCTCTGAGATATTCACATGGGTAGAGAATCATAAAAAAACGATGGAGCCATAACCATAAATAGATGTAGAAGAAAACAAAAGTGTGATTGAAACATATACGCCGTATACTTGCAGCATCGTGCTGGTTTTACGTTGCTTCACGTATGCTGCACTTCAGTTCGCTTACCGCATGTCTTAGTTGTAAATTCAAACAATTTTAATTCTCCGCTAAGGTACCAGTATATTCAAGTGAACTTTGTTTTATTCAGTCAACTTTGAATGTATGTAGCGAATGACAGTAATTTTAAAATATAATTTCTAAAATTATTTCTAAGGAACCCAAGTTAATTCATTAGTTTACTGAATAAATATTTTGCTGTACGGGGCCCGCCCGCTGCGATTTCGATGCGCGTCTCTAGAGCAAACTGAAAGTGCACTATGCGATACGGATCTCACGTTTACTGCCGACTAAATAGCAGATAAATTAGCTAACCGAGTTAAATTAGTGCAGTTAGATAGCTCAAGATGGTTTTCTTATTTTCATTTTATGCTTCTGTGGCCAACAGCGTTCATCTCCGGAAGAGATACAAAACGTAATACAGCGTTATGTTGGCGAATAAACTTTTTTTTCTTGCTTCTTTTCTGATCCTGTATCGCTCGCACAGAAAAATCCTCGGTTTCCCCAAATAATTCAACGAAACGCAGCCAATTATTACATTATTATAATTTAAAAAATTCTTCCCGCCAATCGCAATACTGGGGTCAACAAAGGCCCGCCTTCCACCGAAGACATTTTTTGGGACACCGTGACAGGTGGTGAGCCCGTCGCCGGCTTTATGTCCAATAAAGTGAATAAAACCATTGGTCTCGTACCAACCTACCTGGAGTGATCGGAATTCGACTCGAGAAACTCGAGTTCGATTCCCATTCGGCTATCGTGCCAATAATAATTAAAGTAGTATATATAATATAATGGTATAAAGAAAATTGTTCATCTTGTTATTGAACAATTTCGATTAAATTACTTTCTGTCAGCAAATCCGAAAATTGATTTTCCGTTTTATTATGTTAAGATTTTTTGTGCTGAAAATTCATGATGGATCGTCACAAAATCTATGATTGATTCGTGCCGTATTATTCGCTGCTTTCATAAGAGCTCCTCCTAACGGTTTTCGCGGTGGCGGTTTTTCGCGCCCCTCCTAGCGATATGATTGATTGCCCGTCGGCAAACTTCATATGCTCGGGAGATCATTTTGTATTTCAGTCGTAAACAGATTACGTATGTAAAGAACCGTAACTCCCTTAAGTTTTCTCTGTACAATTTAGCATTAAATATTCATCATGACTGTGCATATCCATCTGTAACGATTAGGTAGGTTAAGTTTATTCTTACTGCTAAAATTTTTTCGGTTTTTTACTTGCCAAAAGCAAACAACAAGTATTTATTTTTCGCAAACAACATATATTTATTTATTGTGGTATGGATTTTCGACTGACTTAAAAAAGTACATTAAAATTAAAAAAAATCCATTACATGTACAAGGACATTCAAGTAAAATGTGAATTCTGTAAATTCCAAATGGCAAAAGTCTTCTCTCATATGTTATTTGAGAGATATTAGAGGGGAACGTTCGCCATGTCGGTAGCCTTACATTTGATAACATTTCAAGGCTTTTCCATTAGTCGTCGCTTACGATAGCCGTGGTAAGAAATGAGTAGCAAAGACGTACTTACGCCGTAACCACATTGTTATGTCCTTATAACTCATGTAGTATTTGGTTATATGTCCCTGCTTCTTAACAAATTAATATACTGTGTATTTCATAGTCGATTTAATATGCTCCCATTCCCTCACGTCTTCATATGGTAGTCTAGAGAAATTCTTTAAAAAAATAAAGAATTGTGAAGTGAATTGAACATTGAAGTGACTTATATATAATGTATGATTTGGTTATTGGATATTGACAAATAATAGCATTCAGAAATAATAATTATAAAGAAAATTTGATAATTATCATAGTTTAGTATAAAGATTTCAGTGCTGTTGTGGAGTGGTTACGAATATGTCACCCGCTGTCTGCCCATGGGTGTCGTAAGAGGATCAGAGAAAGATAACAGATGGATAGGAAGCCGAGAGATAGCAGGTGGATCATCTAGAAAAATACAAGAAATAAATAAAACAGACCGGTGATGTGTAGTAGCGTCTATAATGTGCAAGGTCCTGCGATCACCTATCCGTTTGCCAAGCGTAGCGATAAAGGTAGATCATTTCTTATGGGAGGCCTACATACTGCAGTGGTTTTTAATTAGTAGTTATGTATGTATTTATGTTTATTAACTGGTGCGCGTTTTGATACATAGGCTGGGAGCAAAGTAATAGAATACCATTTATCTAACAATGAGGCACCATAGTTAAATGACCCATATTGTTTTACCTCAACGTCCATTTTCATAGGCTACAAAATGTATGAAAGTTGAGAATTAGGGCTTTTGCAATGTTGGCTGACTAAACGTTTCGATCTAAGTTCTGTAACGGTTTCAAAATGTTAGAATTTGCGTGAGTTCTGTGTGATTGCCTCGACGATGTCTTATTGCCTGGAGCTATTAAATAAAATGTTAAAATTTGGTGTAAATTTACCAACAACTTGTCTCTTTGTATTAGTCACTGGCAAATTGACTTTTTTTTCAAATAGGTCTATTTTTTTCTAAAACTTTTCTTTTCGCACCAAATTGTGATATGATTGCTACGGTATAGTTGTCTGACGAATATAATTTGGTCTATTATTTCCTTCTGCCGAGTTTATCACGGCTAGAAGTAGCCGTGCATTAATTTAGGACAGATTGTGACTGGATTTGCATGCAGGTCAGTAAGATGGAACGCAAAATCGAAGTATTTTATGAATTTCTTGGCTTGATGAAGTTTTATAAAGAGTTCAAAAGATTGAAAAACATACTTATAGACCAATATACTGAAGGAGTTTACTATTTTTTTTCATGCAGTAAGTATGGTAAGTTATTGACATTGGTATAAGCTCAATGAGTGCTGTACTTAACTTTGGAATGGTATCTCCATGATCGACTTTTAGGTAGCGTCTTTCGAATTTGCCGGTTATTAGGTTTGGGGTCATTGTAGAAGCGTGCTCGTCGCGACCCCTGCCAGCCCTTTTCAGGGCTGCAATTCTACACAGCCGCGCACCCATGCCATCGGGGGTTAGGGCGTCCCCCCAAGGCGACGCACACCAGTTCGTCCCCGTTGGTGTGAAATGCAGCGAGCAACGCGGCGATGGGGACCGCCACCCGTCACGCACAGCCCGACACGGCTGAAGGTGGAGGACGGAGTGCAGAGTTGGCACGTGGAATGTTAGAGGAGGCATGAGAGATAAGACGAATGAGTTGATTGAAATAATGAAAGAAAGAGAATTAGATGTCGTGTGTTTGTCGGAGACCAAGCGGAAGGGCAGCGGTACTGAAGAGCTCCCTGGCGGGGCGTTAGCTCTATGGTCCGGAGTCCCGGACAGCAAGAGCGCGTGCCAGGGAGTGGGGGGTGCTGCTGTCGTCTCGGTTGGTCGATGTTATGACTGAATATAAGGTTGTAAACTCGAGACTTCTCTGGGTTCGCTTTAAATTGGGACTGGCGAAGTTATTCCTCTTGACTGTTTATGCGCCGGTAGCTTCGTCGTCCAGAGTTTTGGGAGAATGTAAGAGAAGTTCTAGATTTGGTTAGAGGAAACGAGAGACTTGTTGTATGTGGTGATTTGAATGGATGGGTTGGTACCGCTCGGTCAGGGTACGAGTCGGTGCTTGGAATTTGTCCATTGACTTTGTTCCCGGCAGCTACACGTCTGTCCACATCTAAATCACATCTTCCATCCCGGCTAAACGCACTCCCCAAGTATACAATTTCATTCAACTGTTCTAGACATTGCTGATTTACCCAAATTTCGCACTTCGTTCTTTCTTCGTCCCTTTCAAATACCAGAACCTTAGTTTTATTAGCATTCAAACGGAGACCATTAATTTCACATTCTTCTTTCATACACGTGACTAATGCCTGCAGTTCTGCCTCTGATGGTGCAATAAGCACTGCATCATCAGCATAAAGCAGACAATTTACTTTTATGTCACCCAATTTCACACCCAAATAGCTATCTTTCAGCTTCTGTAAACAGCTGTCGAGATACAGTATGAACAACCAGGAAGACATGATACAACCCTGTTTTACGCCCGTTTGAACGCTAAACATGGGTGACAGGTCATGCCCTACCCGCACACAGGCTTTACAGTCACAGTAAAGTGACTGCACAGCCCTTAGCCGACCTACTACCTTTATCGACCATCCACACCATACCCCGGCAACAGTTCCCACATTTTCTTCCTTACAACCTTATCAAATGCTTTCTCAAGATCCACAAAAGCACAGAAAATCCTCTGGTTAGCAGCCAGAAGCTTCTCCGTGATCATGCGGAGAGAAAACATTTGATCCGTGCATCCTCTTCCAGGTTTAAATTCGCATTGTGCCTCCCATAGAAATCTTTCCGATTTATCTTGCATCCTACGTGTCAAAACATTCGAGTAAACTTTACTTGCTAAACTGGTCAAGCTGATCGCCCGATAGCACCCGTAGTAATAATGTGAACCTTTACCTTTATATAAAGGCACAATGACCGCGGATCGCCAATCATCCGGAACAGCCCCCGTTCGCCAGCACAAATTGCACAGCAGATGAAAGCTGTCCCAGACGCGAGGCTCACCATACTTGACCATTTCAGCAGTAACTCTGTCTAGTCCCGCAGCCTTACCTCATTTCAAACTTCTTGTCAAGACCTCAGTGCCATCGAGATCCGAGTCTGGCGTACCAGTCACGGCGTCACCCTCGGATCCCTCACTAAGATCATCACACGCATACTTCTCTATAAAATTCGCTCCATCGCTGCATGACGTTCGATTTTCTGAGAGGACGTCATTGGTTCTCGAAAGCACTTTATTAATTCTTAAGGCTGTCGCACCACTCCGGGTCCTTCCAACCTCTTTCCAGAAGAGTTTGGAGTTCTCCTTGAAGTTGTGCGACAACCTTTCGTCCGCTTCCATTCTACTACTTTCACGCACTTCCTCAATCAATGTTTTCGTGTGTACTTTTGGAGCTTATATCTTTCTTTCCTCTTCTCTCTCATATCCTTATCATTACTAGAGGCCAAGTAGTCCAACCATGCTTTCTTCTTCTTATTTACTGCTTCTTTCACTTCGTCATTCCACCATACATCACCATTTTTACTACTTCCTCTTTTCACAGTTCCACACACGTCTTCCGCTGCACTAACCATTCCATCTCTAAGGCTCTGCCATATTTCTTCCACACATTCTTTGTCTACCCATGCTTGATATTTATCCCTAGTGTTCGCTTCCTGAAGCTTCCAGCTTCGGATGCTACCGACCGACTGTGGTTCTGGTACCGCCGTCCGGTGGGGGGTTCCGCAACCTGCGAACAGACCCCTAAATCTAGTAATCACTAGTTCCGTTCCCAGGTCACTCACCGGAACACTCGCGTATCCATCACCTGTTTTCGCAGTCGGTCATCCACCAGGAATAAATCGATCATACTTCTCTCATTCTCACTTGTTCTAGTATACATATGGATTTTCTTGTGACTAAGCATAGTGCTTGTCACAAGAAGACCCTTTTCCTTGCATACAGCCAGTATAAGCTTGCCAGCATCGTTAACCCTTTTATCACCAAACATTCCAAGCACCGACTCGTACCCTGACCGAGCGGTACCAACCCATCCATTCAAATCACCACATACAACAATTCTCTCGTTTCCTCTAACCAAATCTAGAACTTCTCTTACATTCTCCCAAAACTCTGGACGACGAAGCTACCGGCGCATAAACAGTCAAGAGGAATAACTTCGCCAGTCCCAATTTAAAGCGAACCCAGAGAAGTCTCGAGTTTACAACCTTATATTCAGTCATAACATCGACCAACCGAGACGACAGCAGCACCCCCCACTCCCTGGCACGCGCTCTTGCTGTCCGGGATTCCGGACCATAGAGCTAACGCCCCGCCTGGGAGCTCTTCAGTACCGCTGCCCTTCCGCTTGGTCTCCGACAAACACACGACATCTAATTCTCTTTCTTTCATTATTTCAATCAACTCATTCGTCTTATCTCTCATGCCTCCTCTAACATTCCACGTGCCAACTCTGCACTCCGTCCTCTACTTTCCGCCGTGTCGGGCTGTACGTGACGGGTGGCGGTCTCCATCGCCGCTTTGCTCGCTGCATTCCACACCAACGGGGACGAACTGGTGAGCGTCGCCTTGGGGGGGACGCCCTAACGCTCATGGATGCGCAGCTGTGTAGAATTGCAGCCCTGAAAAGGACTGTCAGGGGTCGCGACGAGCACGCTTCTACAATGACCCCCTAGGTTTTTTAGATTAGAGTAAAAACGACCTAAAGGTCCACTTAATCGTAATTGGTAAGTGACTACTGCAGTTTATCAAACCACTTCAATAGGAGAACGTTACAGGTTAGAAAAAGGACAGTTTAAAGAAATTTTCTGACTAGGCACTGTTGCTAGGCGGAAAAATTGAGAAAGTTTGGTACTGATATAAACAACTCCTGGGTTGGCAACCTTTAAGTAATACAATATTAGATGTGGATTTTGTAGTGTTTTCCTACGCATAAGTAAAGTGAGGATATGAATAAGATCCTTCTAGCGTCACAGATCTTTACAATTATATATCATAAAAATAGATTTTTAATGGTTTCAAAACATGTGTTGATACGTTATTTGGTAATGGTGCATATAATTGTTTATGTTTAATATATACATGGATGATAATGCATGGCACTTTTGGTGTTGATATACTATGCAATAATTGAATAAATACCTATAATTCTTTCCTAATCCCTTGAAATGTGTAACAGGTGACGAATGGGCTTCGACACAAATATATAAATTGAATGTCTCAAGTATGGGATATTTAAGAACGTACGTCTGATGACTATGTAATATTCATTCATTCATTCAGTTGGTAAATGTAGAAGTTCTTTGTTATCTTTATAGACGTAAACAGTAAGTGTTTTGTATGTGTGGAAAGCATTTTGTGTTCAGGTTTGAAAGGTATAAAAAGTAAGACACGTAGTATGATATATTTGTCGACTTGAAGCATGGAAACAACTTCCAAAAATTATCTAGTTACCAACTACGTGAGGTATATTGTAATGCTGCAAGTATACTTGCAAACACAAACAACTGTCTCACTATCATTTATGACGCGAATACTCATATAATACGAAGTGTTAGTAATTTGGGACTGAGGCCGGTATGGCATTTAGAAACCAAATTTTTTAATAGAAAAAGGAGGCAAACGATCAGGTGGCTCCGTGATGGCAAGTGATTACAGCCGCCCATGAACACCCGCAATACCAGAGGCATAGCAGATGCGCTGTCGCACTTACAGTGCCCCCCCCCCCCTCCCGAATTGGAGGAGAGGTAGAGGGGTGTGCACCTCCAGTTACCGCAGAAGTTTGTTAGACTTTTACTTCACGCCGGTCCATTCATGCAACAACAAAAGCTGATGCGTGACTCTACCACTGTTAAAATGTGTTGTTTAAAATAATTATTGACTTGTGATTTGTGTTCTGAATCTTTGGCATTCAGAATCGAAAGCCAGGTACGATCGTAAAGAACTAATTTTACTATACGAGTATAACTAACATAGTTTCGCGGGTGTAAAATGGAAAGTGAATAAGCATTCCTTTTTAAGTCAAACACAGAGCATATTTGAATTATATTTGCTCTTAAATGACAATGCTTATACCATTGAATGTACAAATAATGAATTTATTTGTTTGTGTGGTCATAATGAAGGAATCTATTTGCTGCATTGTTGGTGTTACAGCGGCGCGCGGCCCGCTGGCGATATTGCGATAAGGCTGGATATAATTGGGTTAGGCACGCTGTCGCTCACCGGAATAAGTACTAATTGCCATGGTTATGTGTTATGCAAACCGGTTTAATGGCTTCTAAAGTACTGGCTCTATTTATGTAACCTAGAATACTGCTGACTGGTTTGTACACTTTACTTGTAACTTTACTTTAGTGACAATGGAACTTAGTGACAAAGTATGCTTACTACTACTTACTTCACAGAGGGCGCTTGGTGTGCTTTCATTCATATATAAGTCTCCGTATTTAAAAACCTTTTTAAAAATATACTACATATCTAGATTTACATGAAATTTTGTCAGTGTACAGTGCATGACGTCAATAGTGAGTGGAAATGTTATTTACAGAAATGGACTGTCAATTATAGCGAATATTTTATAATCATAACGTAACGTACTGTGTGACTGGGTGATATAGTGAACAACAACATTGCTGTTATATATACTCGTATTTGTGGAACATTTGGAAACAAGTTCATTTAAACAATTTTGGTATACTAAATAGCACAATATAAACAAGTTATTTTCAGGAATTAGTGTATCAAAAATATGTAAAAGTTACTGTGCGGGTACAATAAACAAAGTAAATCATTGGTTAATATTGTGAATCATAAGCAACAAGACGATTTACTTAACTATTTACAACATTACGCATAACTGCAATTTTAGCCAAGAAAAGGAGCGTTAGCCTCACAAACAGTGATCGGTGGTTCCAGCCCTGGAGACGAGTTGACTTTTTGTGTTTTAAAAAGTTTTTAAATCTATAAATCACATACTCTTGAGAGCGAAATAAAAGTAACTTAATGAGTTTATGTAATGGTTGCAGACAAATTATAAGCGTAACAGACAAAATCTCCTGTTCTATTTGCGTGAATGAATATCATTATAATTGTGTCGTTATTACAACAGAAAAATACTGTAAGTTTTCACAAAGGTCTAGATCGTTCTGGAAATGCCCAGAATGCAAGTCAGTAAAAAAGATTGGAGACAATTCGGAGACACCAGTAAAGGGAAGAATAGATTCACCTCACTTAGAACTATCGCGCGACCAAATTTTATATTTTTTGAAGATTCCATAATTGCAAAGGTAAATTCTGTACTGGGTCTATCTATTAAAAAACATAATATATAAAAGACCAAAATTTTAGGATGTCTCAAATAGAGCAAAATGCACGTGAATGTAACATTGATCTTCAATGTCTTCCAGAGCACACTAAAGAAAATCTGCGAACAGTGGTCGTCCAGTTGGGTAAAATTGTGTCTTTTCCTATAGATGAAAAAGACATATTATCATGTCAAAGAGTAGCTAAAGTGGACCCTAACTCAAAAATACCTAGATCTGTTATCATAAAGTTGTCTTCGCCTCAGAAACGTGACGACTTTCTAAAAGCATGTACTAACTATAACAGAAACAATCGAATGGATAAGTTGAATACTCATCACCTAGGGCTTGGCGGCGAGAAGGCACAAATATATGTCACTGAACATTTATAGCCCTCTAACCGAGTACTCCAAATTGCCGCACGTGAATTTAAGAATGAACACCACGACAAATATTTATGGGTTCGTAACGGCAATTTTCATTCATCTATATTTATTTTAATTTTTTACTTATTGTTCCTTATTTAAATTTTATAGATCATATTATTGTTGCCAAAACTCTATGTAAATTGCTAGCACATACCCAAGAAAAACAAAAATTCCATTTTTTATTCAAAATATATTTGTTTAAGTTAATTGTGGATGACATTTCTCTCAAGATTATACTAGATAAACAATTGTTCAATTCTGTATTGGATTGTGTTTTATGTTGTATTTTAGTTAAACATAAAGCTTACAATATATGTAAATTTGCAAATTTTCTTTTGATAAATAATTCTGGGATATATATTTTTTTTATTTAAACAGCTATTTCACTTACGATTGATTTGCTTTAAGTGTTTTGTTAGTTTCATCATAATTTTGTGTCTGTAATGTTTGTTTAAGTTGCTAATTGTATGTGAGCTGTAGTGACCAAATAAACAGTTTATCTATCTGTCTATCTATCTACTGGATTACTACTGAAGTCCACTTCTGAGCATAGCTTAATTAAGAATGATTTACCGTCAGTTCGTTTCTTAGAATATCCTTCCTTAATTTGAATCCGGTATTTTTCCAGATTTTTATCCCGCCATTTGTTGGTAGCCATTATGACACATACTGAAAAAAAAAATTGTACACAGCCACAGTAGTTAATTAACACACTTTGTATGATGGTTTATTCTTGATCACATTACGCTTGCAATATTGTTTTATTGCGTCAATTTACACTGCTATATTAAAGATTTTAAAATTTTGTTTATTCGACTCTATTTAAAGTAGCTAACTTCGCTTTACTTAATTGCGGTTAGCCTTTATTGATGTTGTAATAAAGACGGAGTCATATTGCACATAATTTTTATTCCTTATTGGACATTGTGATATTTCCGTTAAAGGAACGATTGCGAGGAAAACAATGCGCACGAGCATTGTAACTCACGCGCATAAACCGATGTTGAAAACGAAATTGAATTTGGTTCGGCATGACATTTAATCGTGTGCTTAACTCGTCACGTTGCGTCTCGCTTCCCCCTTCTCTCTTAGATTGTGGTATTAATAGGGATAACTTGGTAAAAAGACGTCATGAATTTCATAAATTTACATCGTGAGCTACGAACCGACTCCGTTTGTGCTTGTGAGAGAAATGTGAGACCTTTTATTTTCTTGGCGGTTTAATCTTAATGGAATTGTTTCTCGCTGTCGGTATTGAAAAAGTCACGATAGCCGAGTTTTTGAGTCGGAATTTCGAGTCGAGAGACCCGAGTTCGATCCCCAGGTGGCAGCAGCAGTTAAAACGCAATTCTAGAATAATGCTAGTGTAGATACAAAATAAATGTCATGTCGTTTTTAATTGAAATAAGTTTGATCATGTAATTGAGAAATTGCTGTCTAGTAATAATTTGTAATAATTACTACAAATATTGTTAATCATTAGTAATAATTTAACTAGTAATAGTGATGAGCTATTGAACCGAAACGTGGTCCTTTACTGCAGGCTGAATAAGAATGCAAAATCAAAGTAGTCAGGGTAACCGTCCGAGGTGTATAAACGTAATATACGTAAATACATATAACTCATCCATAATTATCAGAATGAGTACAAATATCACTTGAATATTGTAAGTCTCGCATTATCGTGACATGCCCAAAGGCCTTACAAGTCCGAAGGCATGGGCAGCGAACAGGCACAAAACTGATTAAGGCGTATAATCAGGTCTGCAGTTCGGCAGAGCCTGCTCTTCCAATTTACGATGTGCCTGACCGACGCTTATCGCATGCGAATAATCTGCCCACGGCGCGCGGATCGCTCCGCACACATATTTTATTTTATTCGCGCTACTGTGATGTAATGAGCTGATAAATTGAAGAAAACCACCAATTAGTGACGACGAATTTATTGTTTCTACTTAAAATGTAGAAGCGCCGTGTTGGTAAATTAATATTAGGCTGCGTTTTTTTTTATCTATTAGCTTTAGTATTAAATTGACAATTTGATGATGCAATTCAGCTGAATGTCAATTAAGAATTCATATCGCGATGCAAATTATACAACTATGACAAGGTGTTTTAATCGTTATTGTTTTGTGATATTTGTTAAATATGTATAGGGCTGAACGAACGATCACTTTAATTATATTCTGGTTATTATAATTTGAATTTGGTCTAGCTTAGTTTGGGGAGTAAGGGATGAACGGAGTTTAACATCTATCCGACCCAATTGCCATCCTCATCGCGCTTGGCGCAGGGTGCCCGCGTTAGTGGTTCTTTTCAGAATAGCTAACGGCGGCGACCCGCGGCGGGTCGCGGCGGTGCTCCGTGCTAGACAACCGAGTAGTATTTTCCCAATAAAACCACCACCACCATGAATACGACCAGGAAAGATTGCGATTTGTTGGACGACCCGACTAACACTCGGCGCCATTCAGTACCCGGGCTGGATGGTGTGAAATATGCTACCGAAGCTCTTTCGAGAGATATCACCTTGCACAATAGTGCACCTTTATACACTGCACAGCTGATTACCGCAGGCAGGAAATCGCTGCGAGGCCATCACCACATTGCTACCTGGAATGTCAGAGGATTACTGAAACCAGGAAAGTTGACCTTAGTGGAAAAGGAAATGAGCAATTTAGGACTCAGTCTATTAGGCATTAGTGAAACTCATATGAGAGAGAAGGGACATTTTGAAACTGCTGAAGGCAATGTTATGTATTTCTCAGGTTGCGTTGACTCTAGTGAGCATGAAATTGCAGTTAAGGTACCCCCCAAAATGAACCGTTTCGTTCTTGGATATAATCCAATATCGGCCCGCATCATTAAAGCTAAACACCAAGCCCTGCTTAATGAACATCGTTCAAGTTTATGCTCCAGCAAGTAATATGCCAGATTCAGAAGCAGAAGTGGAACGTTTCTACAATAAACTGGAAGAAGTGTTGGAGGCAATCCCGGGTCGAGAGATGACTATGATACTCGGTGATTTTAATGCAAAAGTTGGGAGCACCAGAGATGACGACCATCTTCGGGATGTTGTCGGAAGTATGGCCTAGGAAATAGGAATGAGCGTGGCATAAGACTTCTAGACTTATGTGCTAACAGAAATCTAACCATCCTGAATACATGTTTTCAACATCATCCCAGACGTCTATTCATGCGGAGATCTCCAGGTGACAGGTATAGAAATCAAATTGATTATATTCTCTTGGAATCCCGCTGGAGATCATCTGTAAATAACGTAAAGATCTATCCCGGGGCAGATTGTGGTTCAGACCACAATTTACTTGTTGCTAGGTTTGCGCTTCGACTTAAGGCACCTCGAAAGCGTCCCAAAGCTCTTCCTAAACATCTAAATCCAACGGAATGCAAACTGCTTGAACAGTCTATGAACGATCGGCTGGCGGGTGTAATTGCGGACCAATACAGCAATACAGATGCTCTGTGGACTCACCTGAAGACTCTAATTGACGAGGCATTGAATGAGTTAGAAAGACTCCAGAAAAAGGATACTGAGAAATCAACATGGATATCCGATAGCACGTGGATGCTCACTCAACGTCGGAAGGACCTTAAGATTAAAGGACTACAGAGTCCAGAATTCAGAGAGGAATACCGTCGTCTTTCTAAAGAGATAGATGCGAGCTGTAAGACGGATAAGAACAACTTTATAGATGGAATATGCCTTGAAATTGAAAATCACATTCACAAATATCAGACTGCAGATCTCTTCAGGAAAGTGAGGCAGCTCACAGATAAATTTTACCGAACACTTGCGTAATTGAAGATGACGAGGGACGTCTCTTACACCAAATAGACGAGATCGCGGAGAGGTGGCGTTCGTATTGTGAGTCGTTGTATAGAAACCCAACGCAGAGTACCTTGGACACGGTTTGGAACTTTGAAAGACGTGAGATGGAACCAGATATCCTTCGTTATGAAATTGTAGCAGCACTTCGATCTCTCAAAAACGGAAAAGCACCAGGCCCCGACGCTATCACAGCTGAAGCTCTGAAATCTTTGCGAGATAGTGGCATTGATGTATTGCATGCCATATGCAATTTAGTGTGGGGTACTGGAGAATGGCCTGATGACTGGACAAAGTCCATAATACTCCCGTTACACAAAAAAGGTTCCACAAGACAATGCGACAACTATCGCACTCTGTCTCTCATTTCTCATGCTAGTAAAGTTCTGCTTCACAAACTGAACAATCGCATTCGGCATTATTTGGATACGCAAATACCTCAAGAACTAGTAGGTTTTGTGAAGGGCATAGGCATTAGATAACAGGTTATTAACGTGAGACAACTGATTGAAAAGCACGGGAACACAACGTACCAGTCATTATGTGCTTTATTGATTACAGTAAAGCTTTCGACTGCGTCAACTGGGAATCATTATGGAAAGTACTTGCAGATTTTGGTGTACCCAAACATCTGACGTCCTTACTGCAAACTTTGTATTACAACAGTCGAGGTGTTATCAGGATTGGTGAAGTCACATCTCAGCCTTTTCATTTTGGTAAGGGTGTGCGCCAGGGCTGCATCCTGTCACCGATTCTTTTCAACGCGTACGGAGAATATATTATGCGTCAAACCTGTGACAACTGGGATGGAGGTGTGCGTATTGGTGAGGCAAAGATCACAAACCTCAGATACGCCGATGACACGACACTTTTGGCCGCAAGCGAGACCGAAATGTCGACTCTGCTGGCAAAAATGGAGCTAATTAGTAACAAATTAGGCCTTTCCATCACACTCTAAGTTTCACTGGCTTACTGGGCTTGCAAATCGTTGATGAGTTTGTTTACCTCGGGTCCACTATAAGCAATAACGACTCATGTGAAACAGACGTACGAAGGCATTGAATGACATTGGAATGTCAAAAAGCGCTATGTTTCGGCTTCGGAAGATTTGGAGGAATAGAGGAATCAGTTTAAAGTCCAAAGTAAGACTGGTGCGGACTCTAGTCTTCTCTTTTTCTATATGGAGCTGAGACGTGGAAGATTGCCCATAAACCATTGCCCGTAAACATTAACACAACCTGGAAAAACTAGTGGTTACAGGAAAAGTAGAGGGCAATCGATCTAGAGGCCGAAATCCGACGCGTTGGTCCGACCAGATCCGAGCTGCGCTAGACACCACGGTGTATAAAGCGATGCACGTTGCCGAAGACAGGAATAGATGGCGTGCCATAATAAAAGAAAGGATTCTGGACGGTGGTGGTCACGCCCCTCAGACATGAGGAGTACGACTGAAGGAGGAGGAGTTTGCAATGCATGACAATTCGCTCCATTTAGAGCAGTCGAATCTATTCTGAGAAAATGCTGTCGGCTGTCTCATGTTCCACTGGTTCTAAGGTGCATATCAGACGGCGGGCATTTACCTGCAGTTTAGACTGAATTGGAGTCTGTATAATGGTAGTATAACATATTAATATGGTAACCAGTTAAACAACAGTATAATATTCCGAAAATTATACATACATACATACATAACGGCCTGTTAAAGCCAATGCTGGGACATAGGCCTCTCCCATAGGAAGGATTTGGCATAATCGCCACGCTTGGTAAGCGGATTGGCGATCGCAGTACCAGACCACTCGCACCTTAGACGCTGCTGCCCATCTTTGGTCTGATTATTTTGATTTGATACATTTAGGAGATGGTTAACCTGCCATTTATCAGTTGCCATAACAATATTCAAGGCAGTTTCCTTTAGTCGCCTATACAACTGGATTCGTTATGACAAACACATCATCTACAATCTATAAATGTCTCTTTGTTCTATTAAATACAATCATAATGTAATTTAATAAAGAGGTCACTGCAAACATACAGAATAAATTGGTACATGAGCAGTGTCGTGGACAATCATATCACGAAATAGTTTTGTCGTAATGGTTGTAAGATCTAGGAAGTAACTCCAAAATCATGTTATTGTTAATGTTATATTATTGTTGTTGTGGATAAGCCTAAGAATACGCTACTCCCAATCTTCTTATGGGTGTCATAACAGGCGACTAATGGAAAAATCGCTACGGCTACCGATATTTGTCGGGATAAACATCTGGTAAAATAACAGACTAAAATGAAATAGACCGGCGACGGTCAGCAAGCTTGCCAAAGTCGATTGTAGCTCTGCGAAATCCTCCCTTACTCAGTATTAAGTGCTCAGTAATTGACTAAAAAGTTTTTTGTTGTCAAATTTTGTTTGCAATATTGTGGCTAAAATTAGTAAATTTTAGCCACAATATTGCAATTATGTCAATAAACTCTCGATAGTAGTAATGTATACGCCAGAAAACGACGTAGCTGTACCTTTAAAGAGTTACCTCGATACCTTCCATCTTCGTCATCAGATCGCATAGATCAGCATATATGTGCCAAGTTTCAACTTAATCGGTTTGCTGATAAAAATTCAGTAGGTAAACAATCAATAACTTCCTATTTTTATACCCGCGCGAAAGTTTATTAATGGAAATTTATATGGTCCAACTTCGGAGTGTGCTCTATCTAACAAAAATAATTATCGAAATCCGACTAGAATAGTTGGATTTTAAAGTACGAAGTTACGCGTGGTCATACATAAAAATATTTGGGTTGACTATAGGGTTGAAAATAGTTCTCGTGTAAAAGCTCACTTTTTCAAATCGCTATAGTAATCTAACTTTTAACTTTATTTTAAATCAGTTTGCTAAAAAATTAGTAAAAAAATTTGCTGTCTCAGACTGGTGGCTTATATTGTGAACTTAAACTTTTATTTTAAAGGAGGTTCACTAGTCTATACAGTTACACATAAAATAAAATACATAAATAAATATCTTCACGCAATTCCCAACACTGGAGTAAACTGAGGTAAAGAGAGTCTAGACAATTAAATCCGTTCGACCCACCTTCCACCGAAGATATTTTCGAGACAACGTGACAGGAGGTGAGCCCGTCGCCGACCAAGCCAACGATATAAGTCGTACATAAGTTTTTGAAAATCCAATTGGTATGACCCTGCCTCCTGAAGATCGAATTCGTGTCTCTCGACTCGAAATTCCGACCACCTAACCACTCGGCTATCGCGTCTTACTTATCGCGACTTGAGTTTCACAAATACATTAAAATAAATAATTTAAAACAATTATTCATTAAGTTCATACTTTTAATGATAAATACATGAAACATAATAATCGTTTGTTGTCAAACAGTGGCACAGAATATGGAATATTGCCTTTAAAATAATTATTAAAATTGAATTGAAATTAAATTTTTGTGAATTTCAATTCAAAGCGTGAATTTGATATGTTTCTCTTTTTTTTAAACTACTCAAAAGTATTGACCAATATATTATTGTACACATGGTTAAAAGTGTATTGTAGTTCCATCTATTTGTCATCTATTTGTCAAGATTAAGACTACGTTACGATCGTGTTTTTAATTAAACATGTTTTTGCGCGCTAACAGAATGACATTGCATATTTTTTAGGGATATGTCCTTCATGCATCCATCTTTTCAGGTACGACGAAGGATAGAGATCAGTCATAATTAAACATATCCGGTATTTTTATGTCAATTTATTTGTCCTTTTATCCCGATTAATTAAGATTGATGGGCAAAATTCCACCATTTACACTGGTTATTTACCTCTTTAAATGTTTAAGAAACACTACATGGTCATTTCTCGTTTCAACTGGTAGGATTTCAACGCGTTTGGTCTTTTGTAAGACTTTTGCTTATTTTAGATGTCACAACGGTTTGTAAAAGAAGTATCTAAAATATTAGTTAGAAATGCACTCAGAAACCTTTGTCATTTATCTTATTTAACTTATCATTAATGTCACGATAGCCGAATGTTTGGGTGGTCGGAATTTCGAGTCAATAGACCCGAGTTCGATCCCCAGTTGGTAGGCTCGTACCAATGGGTTTTTCAAAAACTTATGTACGCATATCGTTGGCTTGGACATAAAGGCGGCGACGGGCTCACCACCTGTCACGTTGTCCCGAAAATATCTTCGGTGAAAGGTGGGTCGAAGGGACTTAATAGTCTAGACTCGACCTCTGTCTACCCCTGTATTGGGAATTGCGTGAAGATATATTTTTTATTCTTTTTTTAACTTATCATTACATTTAAAAATAACTCTAAATTAGTGTTAAATGTATTTTATATGTATTTTATTAATTCCTAAATTAATTTGCCCATCGAAACTCCACTACTAAACATCATCATCGCCGTCATAAAAATCTATCAAAAGCCCAGTGCTGAACATAAGCTCACATAGAACGGTCCTTTTTTCTACTTGGGGAAATACCTAACGTGTACCCGCCCCCGCGGGAGCAAGGGAGCGGGTGATGTCGGGCTCGCACCGACTAAAACCCCACGGTGTTCTACCTTCGCCTCATGTTGGCGAGGCCACGGGAGCTTTCGCACACATCCGCGATCCCTCACCGCATCAGCGGTGCGACCCCCGCCAGAGTCGCGGTGGACAGGGAGCATCGCGAAACGCAATACCAAAACTCCTCTTCCACTGCTACTCCAACTCGGCTGTGGAGGGCACGGAGAGCGGTGCGAAAGCAATGACGCATACACTCCCACCACAGCCCACCAGTACGCATCCGAAGTGGGCTGCCTAAGCCCTCTTGGAACGGCCACCTCGAGCCGCCCATAGCCCGCTAAGTTAGGCCGGCCTCCTCCATGTGGGTTTCTCTTGGTTCACTGGGGGTCCAAGCCACGTTTGCTAAGCCCCACCGCCACAACAAGGCGGGAACCCGTGGCCCAAGTTCTATGCCCCCGTTGTATGAGGGGCATAGAACGGTCCTGTCACATCTGCATCCATCGACACCCCGCAATATTGTGCAGGTAATAGCTCCATCTTGTGTAGTTTTTTTACGTTGTGTATTATATTACGCAGAAACTCCGAGCGAGAAAGGCCTATCCTTTCCATACCGCGTCGAGAAAGTTTGATTTTTGTCATACGGCCTGCAGTAAGTCTGTTTCTAAATAAAAAAAAAAACAGGTAAAAACTTTGAATTGCCATTAAATGTCAAAACTACATTTATTTCCTTGTCCATTTGATATAACCCCAGTACTGGCCTAAGAACTTTATCGAATCACAACTGTATTGCTAATAATGTTTTCTTAAACATACTGTCAATTATGTAGAATATGCTAAGCTAACGGACACCTCATAAGTTATTGTGCCAATCAGCTTTTATTGTACAAAAGCGTTTGAGTACGTGAGACGATTGGAGTGGAATATTTAATGGTCTATTAATACCACTCTTGATAGATGGTATAATTAAAGCAATCACTCTGTGTATCTTAGTAATTATCTGGGTACGTTTTTAAATTCATTTGTGATGCCGCTTCACAACTGGTCGAAGGCAGATTTCGTGGCAGGTCGCGATTATTCACGGTCGCGCCAACATATTTATGATCCGGTTCCTGTGATTGCAACTCCACAGAGTAGAGGACATTTTATTTGTTACCAATGTACGCGCGATTTCTTTTTTGATTCGGATAAATAATAACGGAGGAACAAGTAATGTGTAATAAATGAGTTTTAATATCTATGGCTATATTTTTAAGGTGAAAAAAGTTATTGTTAAGACAATATTATGTTTCAATTGTCGTTTGAACCGTCACAGTCTAAAAAAAGTCCACTTCACAACATAGGCCTCACCCATACTAACTTATTCGTATCTTTACGCACAAACCCTGACGGGGTAGCCAGAGAAAAGAGATCGCCAAGTTCCAGTCTGACCAACCAGTCAAGGACAACGTGACAAGTTGTGGGCCGGTCACGGTCTATATGTCCAAGCCAAAAAATCAATTGGTACGATCCTTAGGGGTCGAACTCTGGTCTCTTGACACGAAATTCCGATCACCCAACCATTCGGCTATCGTGTATCGTTGCTTCTTTCAAATTCATCATTTTCTTCATACATGGAAGTCGAGTGACTGAAAGACACTTGACCCTCCCCTATTCGAGCAATTTGCTCACATGGTCTTCGAAAACTTAGTGTCGGCCTGTGTCGGCACCTTTTAATGTTAACTTTCGGCTTTCACCCATTTCTTCAACGTGCCCAAACCATCAAAGCACTTATGTATATAGTCATAAGATCATCTTACAAACATACCATACTGCAAATATCTTCGTTTTACCCACATTTTACGAAAAGATCGCATCTCCACTGCATTTAACTAGTTTTTTTGTTTCGTCTGGCAGACTTAAGTTTCGCTACCATATAAGAAAGTAGGTGCCAGCACTCCGTATATATCGCACCGTATATATGACGTGCACTTTTCATTACATTTATGTAGTCAGGGCACTGTTTACTTTGTTTGCAGCCACGCCTATAAAATCTTCCATCTCATCTAAAAGCGGTTCCTAAGTATACAATTTAAATAATAAATAAATAAATATTTTCACGCAATTCCCAATACAGGGGTAGAACAGAGGTCTAGTCTAGACAATGAAGTCCCTTCGACCCACCTTCCACCGAAGATATTTTCGGGACAACGTGACAGGTGGTGAGCCGGGCTCCGTCTTTATGTCCAAGCCAACGAAATAATTCGTACATAAGTTTTTGAAAAACCCATTGGTACGAGCCTGCCACCAGGGGATCGAATTCGGGACTCTCGACTCGAAATCCCGACCACTCAAGCACTCGGTTATCATGACTTAAGTATACAATTTCATTCACATATTCTGCACATTGCTAATTTATTCCCTTTCCAATATCAGAATCTTACTTTTATTAGAATTCAAACGGAGACCTTTACGACTCATATACTGGTCGAGCGGTACCAGCCCATCCCTTCAAATCACCACATAAAACAATTCTTTCGTTTCCTCTAACCAAATCTAGAACTTCTCTAACATTCTCCTAAAAATTATCCAGCTCACTCTTGAACGACGAAGTTTTCGTTGCATAGGCAATGCAAATCAACGCAACTTCGTCAGTCCCAATTTAAAGCGAACTCAGAGAAGTATTGAGTTCACCATCTCATATTCATTCATAACATCGACCAACCGAGACAACTGAAGCACTCACACCCCCTTGCAGGCACTCCAGGCAGTGGAACCAAGGAACTCCTCGGTTCCACTGCCCTTCCGTTTGGTCTCCGACAAACACATGACATTCATAATTCTCTTTCTTTTAATATTTAAATCAATTCCTTTGTCTTATCTTTCATGAATCTTCTAAATTCCACGTCTTCTACCTTCTGCTTTGCTCGTTGCATTCCACTTAAATAGGGAAGAGTTGGTGTGCGTCGCCTTGAGGGCACGCCCTAATCCTTGTTGGTATGGTTTTGCACCTGTGTTGAATTGCAGCCCGATAAATGGGCTGGCAGGAGTCGCGACGAGCACGCTTATATATTGAACAACAGGAAGGATTAAATAAATTAAAATTACATTCGAATAGCAAAGCAACACTAAAGTCTGTTTAAAAATAAAAAGTAGTGCCCCGCTTTCGAAGCTATGGTAATGAATAAATGCTAAAAATTACAATTTCACAAAAAAAATTCTCAATCACAAATTTGTGATTCTCATTTTTGTTACATTACACTGTATAAAAATATAAGAGAAGATAAGCTTATGTTAAAGTAAGAATAAAAAAAGTGTAATGCGACTGCATGATGGTATTTAAAAAAATATACTGCGAATCTTAATCCAATTCAGTCCGTTATTTTCTTTGCTCCAGGCCTGCGTCGGCAATATAAAAATTAAAAGCGAGATACAGAATTGTCGTGACTGCTATCTTTGTAAACGACATATAATTATGTTAATTGAATTACCAGTCGTGTTTTGCCACTTGGTAAGGTGGCGTATTTTTCAATGTATTTTTATTTTTTTTAATTTTTTATTGGCTTTGAATTTTTTTTCGACATACCAAAAAAATATTTAGTTTCCATTCCTAGGTCGATAATCTCAGGAACCATAAAAGTGCCAGTATTTCCTATTCCTAGCGTATTCTGTTTAAAACCTTGAAGTAAGTTAATTTTTACTGAATAGTGAAGATGGAGAGTAATGTTTTTTTGACTAGTGACTAGACTATAGGGGTTGATCGTAGAAGGATTAAAATTTTTGGGTTGTATGCATTTTTGAAAGCTGTATCATTAAAAAATAAAAACAAAATATTCTGTCTAAAAAACAAAAAAAATAAGAGGTTAACATTTTGGAGTATGAAAAGTAGACGTTGACCGATTCTCAGACCTACCCGATATGTATACAAAATTGGATAGTTAGGTAGTCACTCTGCTTTTGAACTAAAGGACTAAATGGACGCTTATATGAATACTAGCTTATCTCGCAAACGTTGTTTTGCCATTTACAAAAATAGGATTTGATCGTAGAATGGTAAAAATTTAGGGATGTAAGTATTTTTGCCTGCTGTATCATAAAAATAAAAAAAACTATATTAAATCAGGGGTTCACCACCCTTAACATTTTAGAGTATGTAAAATAGAGGTTGACCGATTCTCAGACTTACCCGGTATGCGTACAAAATTTCATGAAAATCCGTCGGAGGAATTCGGAGGAGTTTGGCAACAAACACCGCGACACGAGAATTTTATAAGATAAAGTATTCTTTACATATACTCGTATTTCTTCACGCAATTCCCAATACAGAGATCTAGTCTAGACAATTAAGTCCCTTCGACCCACCTTCCATTGAAGATATTTTCGGCACAACGTGACAGGTGGTGAGCCCGTCGCCGTCTTTATGTCCAAGCCAACGATTTATTCGTACATAAGTTTTTGAAAAACCCGTTGGTACGAGCCTGCCACCTGGGGATCGAACTCAGGTCTCTCGACTCGAAATTCCGACCACCCAACCTCTCGGCTATCGTGACTTATAGATTTCTTTAGAATCTTTTTATTATGTGAGTGGTGTAGGGTATACTGATCATACGTAGTCAGATTTTTTTGTCAAATAATTGAAATTGCTACTTTATTGCAAAATGATTAAACACTAAAAATATATAAAGAAAATAATGAGGCGTATACATGGGTATATACTATGGTATAGTATAGTATTCAGTATAAACTGATAACTTCCGTAATTTAATAAAAGCATTTTATTGTAATAAAGTCGGCCATTTTGACCACGAGTTGAGTCATCACGACCCCGCCTTGCGTTTCCGCCACAGGATAATTAATATAACCTCACCACACCTTCGCCTTCAGCGGCGTTATTCATTTCACATGTCTTTTTACTTGCTAAGATTGTCCGAATATAGTAACAATTATCTTAATGCAATGTGTTAGCCATTGTTCAAATGTTGTTTTAAAGTAATTTTAGATGGGGTGACTTTGAATTTGTAAAATATAGTAAAATATCTTCTGGTCAGACAGATTCAGCCAATGAAATTTTTTCTTTTTAAGTTCAAATCAGATTCATTTTTATATATTTTCGAAAGGCTTCTAAATGAATTTCGATCATCATAAATACAGTTCGCTGTGTACGTACCTAGAATTCTCTCCCAGGCATTACAGAGCTTAGATGAAACGGTTGTAACTTCCATAACGAACGCCATTCAATATCGAAGTTTCACATGGAGCAAAGTCATACGAGCGCGGCAACCGGTAATGTAAAGAATCTTAATTCGTGTTGAGGCATTATTCGCGGCCATGTGCCTGATGGCGGTATACGTAGAAAGAAAGCATTGTGCTTTATTGCTGTACTTTTCAATTGCTCTTACTTTTAAATGTTTTGTGCCTCTTAATTATATTCTTCCTAAGAAAATATTGAATTAAATTGTACGTATTATTTTTACATACTTTCGTCAATGTCTATTTATTTTCAGACGAAAACAGCATAATCGATCGAATCTGCACGGCATTTACCAACTTTTTTTTACAGTTTTGCTGAGATTTTTGTCCTTAAGTAAATTATTGATATAATAAATAATAGTAATAAATGATATTGATATAAAAAAGTCGCAAATAATTGCTTAAACCAAAAAAATACTATTTCTTTTTGTTTCTATCCAGATACCACATTTTAGAACCTATATTTGATAGCTTGCTTTTAGTACGATATTGCAATATCGTATTAAAAGTGAATAAAGAGCTAAAGCTAAAAAGTAATAGGAAGATGGAATAAAATCTAGATGAAAACCAAATTGGAATTTATCGGTGAAAGGTACCAACGACCATTGAAGTTCCCAGTTCACATGTTATCTGGCTTATTACAGTCTCATGGACCATTTCCGATTTTCAGGATTCGAACACAACTTCGGAATTACTTTTTGCACGGTGCCGTTATCGCAGCGTCGTCACGTTGAAAAGCACCACCCTGCAGTATTCCCACTGCTCTTAGACCCTCTTCTTTAGTTAAATGTTGAAATACAATATTAAATTGTCGTTTAAAAGGATGTTTAAATATCGGTATTTAACAAAAAGATAACATATTAAAGATAAAAAGTTTATACAATTCAACAATTACTTTAAGTGTATAATTCGCTCCTCCTAGTGAAACTCAATTTTTACTGCCATAACATCGTACTATTTCAGTTTTTCCTTAAGCTTGTTTCTTAGATTTTAGTTTAATAATAATAAATAAATATCTTCACGCACAGTGCCTGACGGTGTAGCCAGAGAGAACAGATAGTCAAGCGTCACGATCCTTATATACCACTTTCGCTTCTTTCAAATTCATCATTTTCTTCATACACGCACGTCTAGTTATCCGAATACTCTTGACTCGCCAGTTTTTCATACGTGTTCATTTAAAAAGTAACTTAAGGTGTATTCTCGCAACTAGCAATCAAAAAAGTGTCGAGGTAGGCCGAGAATAACTTCTGAAGACCATGTGAGCAAATTGCACGAAGAGGGGAAGGTCAACAGTACTCGCATACCTAGAAGTGCATGTATGAAGAAGATGAATCTGAAAGAAGCGAAAGAGGTATGTAAGGATCGTGACACTTGGCGATCGGTTCTCACTGGCTACCGTCAGGGATTGTGGAAGATAAAATGCTAAGTGAAATGTCTTAGAAACTGTAAAGGCTACTAATAGATCGGAGCTGTCTCGAAAAAATATAACTGATCATCATTTTTGTTCGGTAGCAGAGTCCGAAGTGCAAGTTTTCTAGTACTGTGGTACTAGTACTTACTTTACTCTATCTTAGGGTAAAGTAAGACATAGCAGGACACTGATATTCTAACTAGCACAACACATTACATTCATTAACATTGACTTGCAATTCAAAAACGGTTATGTTGTTTTTTTGTCATGGCCGTTTCGTACGCTAGCGTAACATTATTTTTTGAAGATATCATATATATTTTTTTAAATAGGACGCTCAGTAATTCCAAATACAGACTATCGTTCAAATTTCATCAGATAAAGTTTATAATTACAAACCGAGGATTACGAGTTTGTAGTGAAGACGGATATACCCGCGTGCTCCTGATTTAAAGCAAATTGAACTGCGAGATTGGCGCTCGGGAACATCTCATTTGACGCCGCAACGCTTCCAATTGTCTCAGACCCTAAGACTTCGGGCTCCGTCTATTGTGCTTGGCGAGTTATCGCCGCTGTGTTATTAATACGAAACTAGTGATCCAGTTTCGTAAGATTGTATTGTCAGGTACGCCTTTGGTGATTTGGTGGCGGAATGCACGAGTGATTTTATGTTGTAAAAAGTATACGTATTCAATCATCAATGTGTTTATTACTTTAAAAAATATTTGTTTTAAAAATTAGTTTTTTGTTACAATATTCGAAATAAGAGAATTAGAGAGTTATATAATCAATTTTTTATCTTTAATAAATAAAAAAAATAAAATATCTTCACGCAATTCCCAATACAGGGGTAGACAGAGGTCGAGTCTAGACAATTAAGTCCCTTCAACCCACCTTTCACCGAAAATATTTTCGGGACAACGTGACAGGTGTTGAGCCCGTCGCCGCCTTTATGTTCAAGCCAACGATATTCGTACATAAGTTTTTGAAAAACCCATTGGTACGAGCCTACCAACTGGGGATCGAACTCGGGTCTATTGACTCGAAATTCCGACCACCCAACCACTCGGCTATCGTGACATTTTTTATCTTTCTTTTTTCAATATTGACATATACTCGTATGTCTAAAAGCAGCACCTATTAGTTAGGTTATTGAAGCCATCTTTATATTCTTACTCACATTGGTAGTACATAAACTCAAGAGCAATGAATTAGGGTTAGGTTAAGTAAAACTAAGAATGGTGGTATAATAAAAGTATAAACACAAATTGTAAACACCTTACGAACTTTAAATAAACGTAAAAATTTTAACTACTTTGTTGGGCGGTATAAGTACGTCAGTACTGCTCATTGTGAGGCCAGAATTCGGTATCAAACTTGGTTGTCACACGGCAAGCCTACTTCAGGTTATGTCTTCCTAAATATGTGTTTATAAAGAAAACAACAACAACGAACACTGTCGTTGTTCAAATAGTAAAAAACGATTTTGCGAATTATTGGAACATTTTCTTGGCTACGCTAGTCGCAAAAGTACTGGACAGTCTGCTTGATAAAATCAGCTAATCAATTAGCTAACTGGCTAACCATTTGGTTACAGACATGGCTTATTTACCGAGAACGCTTGCAAGAGACCAATTTTTGCGTTCTACCTAGATCTATGGAGAGCATTTGATTATGAATTGTTATGGCACAAGCTTAGATGCATAACGATTGTACCTGCAGAGGTTAAAAAAAGTCACGATAGCCGAGTGGTTGGGTGGTCGGAATTTCGAGTCGAGACCCAGAGTTCAAACCCCTGGTGGCAGGCTCGTACCAATTGGGGACTTAATTGTCAAAGGGAACAAAGGGACTTAATTGTCTAGACTAGATATCTGTCTCTACTACTAGATATTTATTTTATTTTTATGTGGTTTTGCCGAGTACTGCAAGTAATTTTATACGGCAACCTGGGGTGTAGCTATACCCAGTGGCATACAATGATCTACACATGCATAATAATATCGCATTCTGGGTGCTCCTGGGGTTGCCGTGCCGCAGCAGTATATTATGTTTACTTTTATTATGTTCACCGAGGCGCGTGTGGCTTGGCGGCTACGCTGGCACGCTTGCGAGCCATCTTCGAGGATATCTAGAGTGTGTTTCCTGTTCGACGGGACTCGCGCTACATATGTAAATGGGTTCAAACCCATGTAAAATAATAATAATATAGAGGTGTATAATCCCAACACTAGTTTGTCAGTTTGTAGTACCAACCATCTACTTTGCTTCATATAAGTTTTAATTATTATTCAATTATTAAGTTTTAATTATTATTTCTCGTAGTGGAATGGGAGAATTCCTCCCAACATCGTATAAGAAACTTGTTTTACAGCATTACCATTACCGCATAGTATAATTAACATGTTGCTTGAATATCATAGTTTGCAGTTTTATAACACAGAAATTATTTACATTATAAACACAGAATTATTTCTATAGGCTTTCATAATCAATAGTCACCGCCGACTACTTGCGCTGCGGGGTTGAGTGAAACATCTATAGTCATGAGGTAACCTGCATATCTAATTAATTAAAACTGCTTCATTAGAGGAGTCATGATAGCCGAGTGGTTGGGTGGTCGGAATTTCGACCGATCGGACCCGTGTTCGATGACTAATGGGATTTTCAACAACTTATGTACGAATTATATCGTTGGCTTGGACATAAAGACAGCGACGGGCTCACCACCTGTCACGTTGTCCCGAAAATATATTCGGTGAAAGGTGGGACGAAGGGGCTTAATTGTCTAGACTAGACCTCTGTCTACCCCTGTATTGGAATTGCGTGAAGATATTTGTTTATTTTATGTTTTATTCTCATTAGAATATGATGTCTGTAAAACTGAATTGCAGTGGCATTATCGGACTCTTTACTGTGAATCTAACATATTTGAAAAATTCTATGAAAAAAATTATTATATTCTAGCAGATACCCATGAAAATTCTCGATGGCCCAGTGGTTGGGTGAAATGAATTCGAATCTGATATTTCGAGTACGGTCTTCGTGGGGTTAGCTAGTATCTTTTTTGCTAGTATCTTTTGTTTGAGATTTATGTACGTAACACAAATGACGGTGATGTGCTCGCAGCTAAAATCACAACTGCTTAGATGTACGGTCGTGCGAGCTTATTTATCATTTATTTTATTTACATTAATAACAAATCTAATTGATCAAAGAAACTTTCAAATAATGGGATGTTTACCGACAGTATTGACGACACAGATTATATCCTGCAGCGGCGCGCTCGAGCCATTTTAATTGCGACCCCACCGGGCGCTCCCACGTTGATTTAAAGCAAATTGAATGCTTCGAGTGGCCCGCGTTACAACATCTAGTTGTACGTTCTACTTTGCCACCTATCAATTAACCAGAATTTTTTGGAGTACATGCACAGTTATTAAGCGAATAGTTTTAATATAGACAAATTTCTTTTGATCTAACAACATTGAATAATAAGCCGTTTAGCGAGTATAGTACCAGACACCACGCACTGTACTAGTAGACTTTGCTTTCCGTACCTGGTCTGCTTATTTGTAGGTTTCGTTTTTAAAGACATTTTAACTGTTTTTTTATCATTGTAATTCTTTTCAGTTTCAAGAATTTTTCATACCAGCTTTTCCTTTTTCTTCCGTCGCCATTTACGGAAGAAAGGGATCGATTATTCTTACCACAATGCAAAGAGGTAGTTGTAATTGAAAATCTCCAGAATTGAGCTGCTACTAATGGTACTTTGCAAAATAGTGTCGATAAAAGATTATTAATTAAAATTAGACGTCTTTTGCTTCTAGCAATGATTTCTTGATATTTGTTTTTTCTAAGTGTGATCAGATTAAGAATTATTACTTTTTATTAGTGTGTTTTGTTTCCTTGGGATTTATTTTTCTCACATTTTAAGGTTATAGTTGTATTAAGGTACCTACTACGTTCTTATCGCAGCTGCACTCACTTTCAACTAGCTTTAGCGATATATAAGAAGTCCTACCTATCTAGGACATCCTCAGATAGGTTGCTTTTAATATTGCTAGGCTTCTTATATTTTTGCTTATTTTTTAATTTTATATTTTGTCCTATAGGGTTTAAAAGAATGTGCCAATCCATCATCCTATACTATGTATAAGATAATGGATTGGCATATATGTGTACCGAAAAATATGTAGGTACCTCGCATATACGTCATGAATATGTCGACCATATCTGCATGATGATTTTAAGGTATATTCAAACTATTCCAGTAAGTTAGTTACATTTCCGTCTGTATTTTTTCATACTTCGTACTCCGATAATGCACGAGTTTCTAACGAGTTGTTCAAAAATTATAAAATATTATAATTACATATCAAATAAAACGCGACTAGTACGAGTTGAATTAGCGAGAAGAGAGTTCCGTACGAAGCTGTCACAATATTGTTCAGATTTCGTCTATTCACGTCACACTTTACATATCAGAAATTCATAAGTGCACCAAATTTCAACTTAATAGTTCTTTTCATAATAGGTTGGAGAAAAAGTCTTTTCGCATTATAATATGTGTGAACTTGTTATAAAATCTCTTAGGCTATACTATTTGTATCTAGCTGGTTTTGGTATCATTAAAAGTTTAAATTTTAAAGAAGATAATTTCCAATTCACATTAGGAAAATGTGTGATTTTTATTTATTTTTCGTGCTGTCAATGTTTGTGAATCTAATGAAGGAATTCGATACATTTTAAAATTTTCCTACAAAAAAGGTAAAAATGCAACGCAAGCCGCGAAAAAAATTTGCGATGTTTATGGACTTAGTGCGGTGTCTGTGAGAGTAGCACAAATTTGGTTTAAGCGTTTTCAATCCAGAAATTTTGATGTCAAACATGCACGTTGCTCTGGTCGCCCTATTACGGATAAAATTGATGCCATTTTTGAAGAGGTGGAGCAAGATCGACATATCAGTAATGACGACGTAGTTGAAGAATTGGGAATTGACCACAAAACAGTTTTGGCGCATTTGATAAAACTGGGTACACAAAAAAGCTCCATATTTGGGTACCTCACGAACTCACTGAAAGAAATCTAATTAACCGTGTAATCATTTGTGATTCTTTATTACGACGTAATGAAACCGAACCATTTTTGAGGAAGTGGATCACGTCCGACAAGAACGTGCGAAAAAGATCGTAGTCAAAGGCCGGTCAAGCTTCACAGACTGTGGCGAAACCCGGGTTAACTCGCAACAAGGTGATGCTGTGTGTGTAATGGCATTGGAAGGGAATTATTCATTATGAGCTGTTACCACCGGGTAGGACCATCGACTGAACTCTACTGCGAACAACTGATGAGATTAAAGCAAGAAGTTGAGAGAAAGCGGCCGGAATTAATGAACAGACGGGGTGTGGTACTTCATCATGATAACGACCTCACACATCTTTAGCCACTGAGCAAAAATTTAGAGAGCTTGGCTGAGTGGTGTTAATGCATTCGCCGTATAGTCCTGACCTTACACCTACAGATTTCCACCTGTTTCAGTCTCTTCAGAATTCTTTAGGCAATGTCAGGTTAAAATCACGAGAAAAAAAGAAAAGAAAATATCTTCACGCAATTCCCAATACAGGGGTAGACAGAGGTCTAGTCTAGACAATTAAGTCCCTTTGACCCACCTTCCACCGAAGATATTTTCGGGATAACGTGACAGGTGGTGAGCCCGTCGGCGTCTTTATGTCCAAGCCAACGATATGATTCGTACATAAGTTTTTGAAAAAACCATTGGTACGAGCCTGCCACCTGGGGATCGAACTCGGGTCTCTCGACTCGTAATCCCGACCACCCAACCACTCGGCTATCGAGATTTTTTCCTCACGAGAGGACTGCCAAAACTAATTGTCCTGGTATTTTGGTCAGAAGCCCTAAAATTTCTCTACCAATGGGATCATGTCCCTTCCTACAAGATGGCAAAAAGTTATAGAACAAAGTGGTACCTACATACTTTAGTTAAATGTAAAGAAACTATATTAAAAACTGTTGTGAATTTTCTTAAAAAATGCGAAAAAACTTTCTCCCCATCTATTATTATAGACCCAAAAAATGAAATAATTTTAATAAACTTTACTTGAAATATAATAAAATAGATTGAAGAAACGTCAAAAACTAACAAGGACACGGTGTTGTCCGCTGGCCGTGTTTTTTGTGTTGCCTCAAATTGCACTCCGCTCGTTAATTGGTCAAAATTGGACGATGACTAGCAGTTTCAGGCAGTGCAAAGTGCGCGCAACCTAATGACAAGGCGCAGCGATGGTGCCGGTGCTGAGTCAGCGTACTTGAACGCCGTTGGCGCCTGTCCTGCGTTTTCTGACACTTAGAAGTTGTTGTATCTTTAGCTCGATATCCATATAGCGTGAAGGAATATGAAGGGAAAAGAAATGAAGTCAGACAATTTGTTATACTTTTGAATACTCACGATTGATGTCCTTGGTGGAACTTTATCTTTAAACACATTTAAAGTCACTTTACATATATGCATACTTATTCCACATATATTTTGTTAATTTAATTTTGTTATATTTAATTATTTGATTTTGATGATCTAGCTAAGTGGTTTATTTATTCGTTATTTTATTTAGCTTCACCTGCAGTATATATACATAAAATATATTTAAAGATCTTCCCTTAACCTATGAACACAATGATGTACTTTTGCAGATGTATATTATAGTATTAATGCAATTTGAACTTATATGGTTATTTTAAATTCAAAATATAAAATATTACACTAATAGGGTAAGTGGCCGGTGGAGTATAGTAGAGAGTGTACTCTCCTACGGGCTATATGATAGTAGGCTATATGGAAAACAAACTGACTGATTATATTTTACTTACGGTGATTGGGATCATTGGTTGGGATAATTTAAATCTGATATAGGAAATTATATATAATAAATAGTACTTTGTACTAGAGTTGGACGGCTGTTTAAGGATCCCAATAAATCTATATTATAAAAGTTGTGCGATATATATATATATATAAAGTGTAAAGTGTAACCTTATTCTTTCAGCAAATCAATAATCCTTTTTTAAAAAGTGTATTTTATTCCCCCGCATAACAGTCTTCACGCTATTCCCAATACAGAGGTAGACAGAGGTCTAGACAATTAACTTCTTTCGACCCACCTTCCATCGAAGATTTTTTTGGGGCAACGTGACAGGTGGTGAGGTGGTGAGGTTTTTATGTCCAAGCCAACGATATAAATCGTACATAAGTTTTTGAAAAAAAAAAAACCATTAGTACGAGTCTGCCATTTGGAGATCGAACACGTGTCTCTTGACTCTACTCCGATCACTCAACCACTCGGCCATCGTGACTGAAATTAAGAAATAAAAATAATTCTGACGTTTCTCTTTATCGAACTTTATGTAAATTAATAAAAAAAAGAAAAAGTCACTGCTCTGTTAAATTGTGCTCTCAGCACCTCGTTTGATTATAATTCACTTAATCAAACCGTTCCGCTCGTTCACCATGTTAATTCAACGTCAGCATTGTTTTATTTTTGTATCAACCTATCCGGCTCGTAAGCTCTCGTTTGCACCTTGACGGCGCTACTGATTATATCCCCGACCCTAATTAAATATATTTTTTTGGTGCTAATCTCAACCCGTTTAAGTAATACCACGAGTTTAGTTATTGCATTTTTTAACTGTATTAATTTCATGACATTTCTTAATTAGTTATGAACTTGATAGATTTATCAATTCAGTCACTTTTTTTATTGTAAATTTTTGATGTTTTCGTATGGACTAGCGAGTTGATATCTATCCAAAATTTAGTTTGTTATTTTATAATATTTGACAACTTTCGAAATAAATTAAAACACTTTTGTGGTCTTTACGTTTCAAGAATTAATACTAAAAAAACAAAGTCCTTTGCTTTTATGGAAAAAGATAGTAAACGAGTAAATCGTTTGTGTTGCCTACGTTACGTAACGTTGATCTAATTAAGAAAGAAATTGGGAAAGGGGAAGCGGAAGAGAGAAAGGTTTAGGATAAGAGTCAGACATCTGCGGTTTGGCTCTGCCACGTAAAAATTTCTTAAAGTAATATTGTTTCCTATTTAAAAATTTTAGTGTTTGACTCTGCGTTAAAAGTCTGTTACACTTTAATTCAGTAAATACCGCAGTACTAATCTTTTTGTATAAAAGTCCCGTTTCACTTTATTCGTCCACGCTACGTAAGTTGCAAGCTGCTGATATTGCATCAGAAAATCCGAAAGATATAGCTGAAATGTTCAATGAGTTCTTTGGATCGGTTTTTGAACCCAGTTCAGTGAACATAAGTATGATTGACCTTGACCATTATGTTTCGAAACCAAATTCTCCACTAATAACTAGCTTAATTTTTTCTTTGCCACAAGTAAAAAGCCTTGACAAAATTAGATGCGTCGAAGGGTCCGGGGCCAGATAAGATAAGCCCATTATTTCTTATTAATACTGCAACCGACCTATCTCTACCTTTGGCAATAATTTTTAATAGAAGCATTAAGGAAGAAGCTTTTCCAAATTGTTGGAAATTAGCATATGTGAACCCACTGTATAAATCTGGATGTAGGAACAAAGTAGAGAACTACCGACCAATTTCAATACTTTCATCTATTCCTAAATTATTTGAATCCTTAATACATGAATCTTTATACGCTCAATTGAAACCGCACATTTCCCGCACTGTAACCACCTTAACTCCTTTCTCTAACTTCTTGTTCAAGGCCTTGGATAAACAGCTTCAAGTGGACGCTATATATACTGACTTCCTAACAGCGTTTGAAGGTAAGTAGACCATATTTAACGCAAGGTAGACCATATTTTACTATTGGAAAAGCTCGCTTATAATGACATTCGTGGTAATCTCCTTCGCTGGTTTAGATCATATATTGAAAATCGTTTTCAGGTTACAACTATCAATGGATACCATTCTAACACTAAACTTGTCTCTTCTGGCATAATTCAAGGTTCGTTTCTCGGGCATTACAATACTTACTTTTTATAAATGATAGCAATAACTGTTTTCAACATTGTAATATCTTAATATTTTCCGATGACCTCAAAATTTTCAAAATTGTTCAAAAGCCTCATGATTGTGCACTTATTCAAGAAGACCTCGACCGCTTTACTTCATTTTGTAAAAGAATAAAATCAAACTGGCGTATATTATGTAAGAAAATAACATTTTCACGAAAAATTCATAAAATAACTACAACATATCGATGAACATTGGTCATGAACTTCAGTCAACATCCACAATACAAGACCTAGGAGTGACATTCGATGAAGTAGTGATATTTAATGTTCATATCGATAATATATACATAATAAAGCTCATCAAATGCTTGGTTTCATACTTAGTATAAGTAAAAACTTCCGAAAATTTAAAACATTCATATTATTATACCAATCTTTAGTTCGATCACATCTTGAATACGCTTCTGTAGTTTGAAACCCTAAATATGTAGTTTATAATAACCAAATCGAAAAAAAATCAGAAAAATTTCTTTAATGCCATTTATTACCAATTAAAACTTACGCCGTTATACTACCACAATATTTAACGTGAACATAAGCAGTTATCTCTTAACATCAAGGTGAACCTTTGCGCATGAACTTTTCTATTCAATATCTGTAATAGTATGTACAACTGTTCAGATCTAGTTGACGAAGTTTGTTATTTTGTGCCCTGCAACACAATGTTCTGACGTTCTTCTAAACTCTTTTATATACCTACCTCATGAACTAATTCCGGTCTCAGAGAACCTATACGTAGAATTTGCCATAACCATAACGATAAGTTTTTGTCAATGGATATGTTTAATAACACCTAAATTAAGTCTAAACGAGAAATCATTAATGTTCTAAGAGGATCATAGCATTGTTAATTTTTAATTTATTTTCTAAAAACTATTTTAATCAACTGATTTTTGTTAGTGCCTCATTCTCTTTATTTTCTAAGTTTAAAATTCACACCAGATTGAGTCATGCATATTTTTTGTTAATCTAAGCGTATGTTCTCACGCATTCATCAGATTGTCGCAAGAGCAGGCCGAAACAGGCTAGGATCAGCTGAGGCGCAAGTTATAAACGTCAGCAAACGCTAGTTATATTTCTATCCACCGAAATTAAAATAGTAAACAATGTCATACTGAAAACGAATCACATGACCAGTTATAACAGTTTCAATAAGTTTTCTAGATGTAGTTTTAATTAGTTATTTTAACGTCGCGATAGCCGAGTCGTTGGGTGGTCGGAATTTCGAGTTAAGAGACCCGAGTTCGATCCCCAGGTGGCAGGCTCGTACCAATGAGTTTATCAAAAAGTTATGTACGGATTATATCGTTGGCTTGGACATAAAGGCGGCGACGGGCTCACCACCTGTCACATTGTCCCGAAAATATCTTCGATGGAAGGTGGGTCAAAGGGACTTAATTGTCTAGACTAGACCTCTGTCTATTCTAGACAATTAAGTCCCTTTGGCCTCTGACACCCCTGTATTGGGAATTGCGTGAAGATATTAATTTACTTATTTTATTTATTTATTTATTTATTTATTTATTTTATTTTATTTTATTTTATTTTATTTTATTTTATTTTATTTTATTTTATTTTATTTTATTTTATTTTATTTTATTTTATTTTATTTTATTTTATTTTATTTTATTTTATTTTATTTTATTTTATTTTATTTTATTTTATTTTATTTTATTTTATTTTATTTTATTTTATTTTATTTTATTTTATTTTATTTTATTTTATTTTATTTTATTTTATTTTATTTTATTTTATTTTATTTTATTTTATTTTATTTTATTTTATTTTATTTTATTTTATTTTATTTTATTTTATTTTATTTTATTTTATTTTATTTTATTTTATTTTATTTTATTTTATTTTATTTTATTTTATTTTATTTTATTTTATTTTATTTTATTTTATTTTATTTTATTTTATTTTATTTTATTTTATTTTATTTTATTTTATTTATTTTTATATATTTATTTATTTATTTATTTATTTATTTATTTATTTATTTATTTATTTATTTATTTATTTATTTATTTATTTATTTATTTATTTATTTATTTATTTATTTATTTATTTATTTATTTATTTATTTATTTATTTATTTATTTATTTATTTATTTATTTATTTATTTTAACGTCGCGATAGCCGAGTCGTTGGGTGGTCGGAATTTCGAGTTAAGAGATCCGAGTTCGATCCCCAGGTGGCAGGCTCGTACCAATGAGTTTATCAAAAAGTTATGTACGGATTATATCGTTGGCTTGGACATAAAGGCGGCGACGGGCTCACCACCTGTCACGTTGTCCCGAAAATATCTTCGATGGAAGGTGGGTCAAAGGGACTTAATTGTCTAGACTAGACCTCTGTCTACTCCTGTATTAGGAATTGCGTGAAGATATTTATTTACTTATTTTATTTATTTTAACGTCGCAAAATAACTATATCAGCGAAACCTCCATAAAATCTCTCTCCTAAAACTCCTCCAGTTCATCCCTGTACGGCGAAGGCACCACATAAACAACCAAAAGGAAATTCAGTTCCAACTGAAGTCGAACCGAGAGAAGTCTTGAGTTCACAAATTATTTGAATCCTTAATACATGAATCTTTATACGCTCAATTGAAACCGCACATTTCCCGCACTGTAACCACCTTAACTCCTTTCTCTAACTTCTTGTTCAAGGCCTTGGATAAACAGCTTCAAGTGGACGCTATATATACTGACTTCCTAACAGCGTTTGAAGGTAGGTAGACCATATTTAACGCAAGGTAGACCATATTTTACTATTGGAAAAGCTTGCTTATAATGACATTCGTGGTAATCTCCTTCGCTGGTTTAGATCATATATTAAAAATCGTTTTCAGGTTACAACTATCAATGGATACCATTCTAACACTAAACTTGTCTCTTCTGGCATAATTCAAGGTTCGTTTCTCGGGGCATTACAATACTTACTTTTTATAAATGATAGCAATAACTGTTTTCAACATTGTAATATCTTAATATTTTCCGATGACCTCAAAATTTTCAAAATTGTTCAAAAGCCTCATGATTGTTCACTTATTCAAGAAGACCTCGACCGCTTTACTTCATTTTGTAAAAAGAATAAAATCAAACTGGCGTATATTAAGTGTAAGAAAATAACATTTTCACGAAAAATTCATAAAATAACTACAACATATCGATGAACATTGGTCATGAACTTCAGTCAACATCCACAATACAAGACCTAGGAGTGACATTCGATGAAGAAGTGATATTTAATGTTCATATCGATAATATATACATAATAAAGCTCATCAAACTTATATAAGTTTCATACTTAGTATAAGTAAAAACTTCCGAAAATTTAAAACATTCATATTATTATATCAATCTTTAGTTCGATCACATCTTGAATACGCTTCTGTAGTTTGGAACCCTAAATATGTAGTTTATAATAACCAAATCGAAAAAAAATCAGAAAAATTTCTTTAATGCCATTTATTACCAATTAAAACTTACGCTGTTATACTACCACAATATTTAACGTGAACATAAGCAGTTATCTCTTAACATCAAGGTGAACCTTGCGCATGAACTTTTTCTATTCAATATCTGTAATAGTATGTACAACTGTTCAGATCTAGTTGACGAAGTTTGTTATTTTGTGCCCCGCAACACAATGTTCTGACGTCCTTCTAAACTCTTTTATATACCTACCTCGCGAACTAATTCCGGTCTCAGAGAACCTATACGTAGAATTTGCCATAACCATAACGATAAGTTTTTGTCAATGGAAATGTTTAATAACACCTAAATTAAGTCTAAACGAGAAATCATTAATGTTCTAAGAGGATCATAGCACTGTTAATTTTTAATTTATTTTCTAAAAACTATTTTAATCAACTGATTTTTGTTAGTGCCTCATTCTCTTTATTTTCTAAGTTTAAAATTCACACCAGATTGAGTCATGCATATTTTTTGTTAATCTAAGCGTATGTTCTCACGCATTCATCAGATTGTCGCAAGAGCAGGCCGAAACAGGCTAGGATCAGCTGAGGCGCAAGTTATAAACGTCAGCAAACGCTAGTTATATTTCTATCCACCGAAATTAAAATAGTAAACAATGTCATACTGAAAACGAATCACATGACCAGTTATAACAGTTTCAATAAGTTTTCTAGATGTAGTTTTAATTAGTTATTTTAACGTCGCGATAGCCGAGTGGTTGGGTGCTCGGAATTTCGAATCAAGAGACCCGAGTTCGATCCCCAGGTGGCAGGCTCATACCAATGGGTTTTTCAAAAACTTATGTAAGAATTATATTATTATTTATTTTTATATATTTATTTATTTTATTTATTATAAAAATAATAGAAAGATATATCATGTAAACAATACATGTGTACATGCTTTTTTTTTTTCAAACATTCACTTAACCATTCGTCGCAGTAAGGTGAATAGACTGTTAAAGATTTTACGTAAAAAATGTTACCTTAAAAAAGATTCAGTCTTAATATTTTTATTATTAGTTTAGTTTATTGTATCGGTAATCTCAACATGATGTAATCATGTGCAATAAATAAAATTAAAAGAAATATTCAATTCGAAAACTATTCTATAAACATCTGAAAGTTCATCGGCTTCGGACGAATGTATGCGCATGATTTAAAGGCAGCGCACCCGAGTGAACCGGTGATGTCTGCAGTCGACTCCGGAGGCACTTAATGTGGGCCTCGTTTAAGTAAACAAGCCCCACGTCTGCGCGTAGGCTCCATGTCTTGTTTTTATCTGTCTTAGTCCGCCGCTGCACGCTTGTTATCTTGTTATCCTATCTCGGCGAGATTGTGCCTTTTTGTGCAAAGTTGCCTGATATATGCACAAATATCTTTACTTTGCAACCACTATGTAAACGTATCTCTTTGCTATTAAAGGAATCAAGCCAAAGGTTAGTGACGATATATACAATCAGCCATACTGTTTGTTCCAATAGCTTTACTATACCGATGATTACAAGGTATGTTCGATTGGCTTTCGTACCATATTAGATTTTATGTGCTACATTTTCTGTTTCTTGATGGTGAGGAAGAATGTCGTGAGGAGGCCGTATGGATGATAGTTTTTAATATATTTTTCTCTCTTCACGCATACTCCCTGAAGGGGTAGCCTGCGAGAACATATTTCCAAGTGTCACGATCCTTGTCCTTCTAGAAATGAGACAAACACTCAGATTTTGCTCGGTATTTCCTTCAGATGTACAAATGAAACAATTAGTAACAGGCACAACTAATATATTTTTATATTTATTTATATTATATTTGGTAACATGGGACGTGATGTATTAACTGGCTGTGAAAGTGGATTCCCGATCAAAAGCTAGTATCTTCTGTAGTGTTTATTGTTTGCGGAGAGACGGCTATTGTTTGCGGATTGTCCACTACGAAGTTTTTGCACGTATTATTAGAAAATTCTATAAAATAGATTTATATAATCCATCTATCGAATGGATTCTATATCGCTGGAAATAACTATACCAGTAAATATGCAGTATTTGTGTTGTTTCGACTGTTATAGACTGTTAGCTCATCTTTCATCCTAATACTACAAAACGTTTTAATGGATTTTTTCGTATGAAAAAATATATAATTTCACATACAACTGAAAAGTTGTTAGTAGCCGAATTATTTTACGTCGCAATATATATATATATATATATATATATATATATATATATATATATATATATATATATATATATATATATATATATATATATATATATATATATATATATATATATATATATATATATATATATATATATATATATATATATATATTCATTATGTAACTATTTATATACCAAAATTAACTTAACAAAACATACATTCTTATGACACTAAAGTTTATACAAAATAACCTCCGTGATTTTGAATACAGGCCTTCAATCTGTGCGGCCAGTCGTCTATCGCAGCACGAACGCGGTCCATGTCAATATCGGCGGCTGCCTTAATCAAGGATGTCTTGAGTGACTCCAAATTGGGATGAGGCTTTGAGCATACCTTTTCCTCTAAGTGTTGCCAAATCTTGTAATCTAACGGATTCAAATCTGGACTGGAGGAGGGCCAGTCTTCATGCCCGATGAAGTCGATTTCACGCGCCTTAAGCCAGTCTTGTGTGCTCTTCGCTCTATGAGCTGGCGCCGAAACTTGTTGGAAATTCCAGTGCCTGTTATACCTAGACGTGCATGTATGAAGAAGATAATGAATCTGAAAGAAGCGAAAGAAGTATGTAGGAATCGTGACACTTGGCGATCTGTTCTCTCTGGCTACCCCGTCAGGGATTGTGCGTGAAGATAAATAAATAAATTAATTCTTTTTTTAAATAATTGTATCGTATTAAAGTTGTTTAATAAACAGGACCGAGCAAACGATTGTAAACGTTTAATGATAAAGTCGTTTGCTATATCTGCTGTTGCTTTTGCCCTTATCACCAAGCGTGATAAGAAAAAGTCACGAAAAAAAAGTCACGATAGCCGAGTTGTTGGGTGGTCGGAATTTCGAGTCGAGAGACCCGAGTTCGATCCCCAGGTGGCAGTACCAATGAGTTTTTCAAAAACTTATGTACGAATTTCATCGTTGGCTTGGACATAAAAGGCGGCGACGGGCTCACCACCTGTCACGTTGTCCCTAAAATATCTTCGGTGGAAGGTGGGTCAAAGGGACTTAATTGTCTAGACTTGACCTCTGTCTACCCCTGTATTAGGAATTGCGTGAAGATATTTATTTATTTATATTTATTTACCAAGCGTGAAATTTTTTGACGACCGGCGGTCGTCAAACACCCTTTTCACAGTGGTTCTTCTTAACCCCATCTGAAGGGCCAACAGTTTCTGCTTACGTTTGGGATTTCTTTGAATTCGAGCCTTCACAGCTTTTATCATTGCTGGAGTCCTAACAGACCGAGGGAGACCACTTCTTGACATGTCATCTACACTAGAGTCTTCATTGTATCGTTTGATGGTACGATAAACGAATCTTTTGGTTATATTAAAATTTTTCAGTATGTCAAACTTGAATTGGCGCGTAACCGCAACGATGCATCGCAATAACTGCAACACGGTCTTCTTTAAGCGTCCACTCCATATTTAAAAATGAGTAAAATTCTAAAAAGTATGTAGTTTTACTTTCATGAAAAATTCGAAATTCGAATTCAATAAACTTTTTTGTGGCCAGCATTCTAAAAGAAAAGTTTTTACTATGTGACAATACTTATGACCTGACTATGTATATGTACTAATATCTCACCATGTCTCTCTCTATATACTCTCTCTCTCCGTAGAATACTAATGAAGCTTAATTAACGTGATAAAGCATAAATCCATTGGAGCTCTGTAGGTGCAGTTGTTATTAAGTTGCATTAAAATCTCCGCAATTTCGCATAATAAGGAGACCGGCACCAGAGCCGAGACTGTGGCCTTTGTGAAAGCACACTTTGCGGTAATTGTCGAGGCGTTAAGCGTAGTAAATAATGTAAAAATGTTTTTCTCTATACCGCTTCTTTCAGAAAAGTACAGGCTCCTCCGACCATTTTCCGCTAAGTTAATACCTCATTACTTTTCTTAGAATATAGCTTTTATAAACGCCAAGCGACCGAGAAAGGAAATTCTGTTACAATGTCGGCTTTTGGCTTTCGGACTAGGCTGTTCCGTGTACCGTATTTCCATTTTAGATAACTTTCTTTTTTTAAATAATTGTATCGTATTAAAGTTGTTTAATAGACAGGACCGAGCAAACGATTGTAAACGTTTAATGATAAAGTCGTTTGCTATATCTGTTGTTGCTTTTGCCCATATCACCAAGCGTGAAATTTTATGACGGCCGGCGGTTTAAAAAAATATTTTACTTTACGAGTATATCTACTGTCTGATGTAGTCGACAATGTTTGTACATTATTTCTTGTGTCTCTATGGGTTAGTATACATGATTATATCTAAGGACTTAACACAATTGTATTATTAATAATTAAAAAATAATTAAACGGCGTGGAAAAAGATTATAGTGTTTCGATCGGCACCGCCTTCAAACAAATCAGTAAGTTTTAATACTTAAACACATCAGTACTTACTGATGTTAATAAGTTAATAAATTAGTATTATTTGGCATTACAATTACGAGTATGTTCAGTTAAGGTAGGTTGTTATGTCGCTGTTATATCGGCACCTAACATCCACTTTAATTAGACGTTTGTGTTTGAATAATTTTTTTGTTACTTCAGCACTTATCAACAAACTGGTTTTGATGTGGTTTTCGTTTATTAAAAATAAATATCTTCACGCCATTCCTAATACAGGCCAATTAATTCCTTTCGACCTACCTTCCACCGAAGTAAATTTTTGGGACAACGTAATTTTCGTAGAGATTATAAAAAATATTTTTTTTGTTTTATTGTGAATTAATTTTGTACATTGAGAATATAAACTGAGTAACTTTATTATAGAAGTATAAAACCACTATCAACCTGTCACTAACGACGGCGATTCCGCACTGAAATTGCCCAACGGCATTTGCATAACGCATTCACTAACAAGACACGTTCGGCTACAATTGCGTTCGCGAAAGAACCCTACTCAAACAACCCATTTCTATTTCAGCTCGCAAGCTCTTGTTTAATGTTCAGGCCGTACAACCGCCTCGACTAACACTTAACGCTTTTTGCATACGAAAATCGTCCAACGTTTACCTTCCAGTGTCGTCGGTTATTACGGTATTCTGTATTCAGCTAGTGTGCGTTGAAGGTCGCCCTATTGGTTCCGATAACTATATACTTCCTTGTACTGCATTCAAACGACTGTTACCTTATTCTTAGTTTGTTCATGTTTTTAACATATAATTTTGACAAGTACTATAATATTCCACTTAAGAAATGTTTAGGAATTACCATTAGAAATTACCAAGGGCCTCATTAATTGTTACAATGTGAAAGAAAAATACTACGAGTCCTATTCTATTACCAAATTCTGATTTTCTGTATCCATTGCTCTGGTTAGCGATATCATAAAACACATGACATCTAAATATACATTAATCAATAATCTAACTTTCAATATCCTGTGCTTGTTGTTGTGCCTACCTTATTAACCAGAACAACTTCTACAACTTAAAAAAGTCACGATAGCTGACCGGCTGGGTGGTCGGAATTTAGAGTCGAGAGACCCGAGTTTTATCCCCAGGTGGCAGGCTCGTACTAATGGGGTTTTTCAAAAACCTATGTCCGATATATTATATCGTTGGCTTGGACATAAAGGCGGCGACGGGCTAACCACTTGTCACGTTGTCCCGAAAATATCTTCGGTGGAAGGTGGGTCGAAGGGACATAATAAAACTAGACCTCTGTCTACCCCTGTATTGGGAATTGCATATTTGAATTTGAACTTCTACAAGACCTTAAAATGCTACAAAATAGCTCATAAAAGAAAATCTCAGATGGTCATAAATGGTTAAACAAACGACCGCGTTTTATCCGGGAGTTAGAATGTAGACTAGGAACAAGAACGATTAAATATAAAAACTGTGGCGCATTTAATACCATTAATCCACGTCAAGTTAAATGTATTTATAACAAAGCTAGAACTTAATAAGTCGAGTCACGGTCGACGATCGAACCTGAACGGACCTAGTGAAACGTCTAATCATTGTGTGGGTTGCCGTAATTTAAGTGGAGGATCGTTTCTTTCGTTTTATCTTAATTTATTCATTTCTAACGCAGCGATCACTAATGCTGCTGTGACCACTTGTCAGTTTCAATAACAAGGCGCGCGTAAACGAGTTAGAGCACCTGCTACTAAGAGGTATTCTTAGTTAAGTGATGCATACAATAGCTAATTTCCTTTATAAAATATTTTACCATTAGTGATTTTTTTTTGATAAAATTTGTTACTTAATTTGACAGATTTTAAACACAATTCGCTGAGCTCGCTGACTGAGAAAGCACTCTCAAAGGCCATTAAATGATTTGTCATATCAAGTGACTTTGAAAGTCACGATAGCCGAGTGGTTGGGTGGTCGGAATTTCGAGTCAATTATTTTAAAATCAATCAAAATCATTTTAGAACTGGGTCAAGAAAACCTTATTTACACTTTAGTTTGTAAATTTGTCCCATAAGAATCTTACATACAAAATAAAAAATGTGGCATGTAAGTACACATGCGCTGGGATTTATATATTCGATTTCGGTAAAATTCATGATAATAATAAAACTAACGATGGTAAAAGTCACGATAGCCGAGTTGTTGGGTGGTCGGAATTTCGAGTTTTCGACTCGACATTTAGAAAATCTTGCTTCTATATTGCTTTGAATGAGACGAATTTTAATTTACTTTTTACATACTTACGTCACGATAGCCGAGAGACCCGAGTTCAATCCCCAGTTGGTAGGCTCGTACCAATGGGTTTTTCAAAAACTTATGTACGAACATCCTTGGCTTGGACATAAAGACGACGACGGGCTGGTGGACGGACAGGTGGTGACCTGTCACGTTCTCCCGAAAATATCTTCGGTGGAAGGTGGGTCGAAGGGACTTAATTGTCTAGACTCGACCTCTGTCTACCCCTGTATTGGGAATTGCGTGAAGATATTTTTATGTGACTTTGGATCAAGTGACGTTTGTTCCTGTCCGTAATTATGTGATTCTTATCACATAATTACGGACAGGAACAAACGTTATCCAAATTTGCCGAACCCTCTTGGGTTCGGCAAATTTGGATGAATATTCTGTTCACCAAGAAATTCCGACCACCCAACCACTCGGCTATCGTGACTATTATAAAATTAATAATATATATTATAAAAGCGGCAACCAAAAATCTGTACAATTTTACTCAAATAAGTACATCGAGGTACATGTGCGACAAATAATTAAGGAAATATCAATTTCATAATTATGTTATACTATATAACGAATTAGAGATTCTGTACATCACACTAATACTTTTTTAGATTAAATAGCATTTTCGTCATGGTTTCTGATAGTTGAAAAAAACTACGCAAACAGTTATTTATTAAATAACATACGTCAGTTAGTTAACGCTTACCTATTTTAGTCGCTTTAGCTTAAATACTATTAGGTATAAAATTAAATTTTAATCACATGAAACATTTTCGATCGTCGATGCAGGCTTTAAATTATCCTATTTATGTATATAGTTGTTAGTGGCTATTGAACCTAGTTTGCGGTGTAGTTTTTTCTTTGTACCACAATATCCATCACTTAAAACAAATAACGACATAATATTGTTGAAACAACTAGTAATAAGCAATGTCGACAATCGCGTGACCATATCTCCGTGATGGATTGCGTGCCTCAGATACGATCCCCGACTGCCGCCGAATTTCATGAGAATTTTATTTAACAAGCTCAAGGCGCTAACCTCACATTCTCATTTGAAAATCATCAAATTATGTTTCACTCGAGAGGCGAAGTTCGGTCTGTTTATTTAATTAGAATAACGTTTTGTTTCTATTATGCTGCTATTAACTTTATCTGTTCTGATCTTTCTTTCTGATCTCTGAAATAGATTGCAATGCTAGTTTACATGTTGAAAAATGTTTGAATTGGAAGAAATATTTAGTTCGTATCGGTCGATGACTGCAAAATGGTTTTAGCTGTATTAATTTTTAATTTGGTAAAGACCAGAAAATTTAGTAAAATAGAGTAACAAGTTTGTTGAGCTGTCTTAAAGAATAAAAAGTATATATTATGAGCTTGTTCTAAACTCTCACATTTTTTGTTTCAAAGACATTCCGATCCTGTTTATGTAAGACTCTTAGTACTTTTAATTTAGCACCATCTAGAGATTTTAATTCTAAAAACCACAATTTTTTCTAACAATCTAAGTCACCACCAAATGGCAATTTTAGTAATTAAAAAAAAACAAGATTTTCTACTATATGTTTGAACCTTAAAAATGCAAGTACTTGCTTCGTACACACACTAAACTTGTAATTTCGTTCCAGAATGATTTAGACTGAACGGTAAAAGAAAATATATAGTAACTTTTTATGTTATGGTATGCGAATTTCAAGATTAGTGGTTTAAAGTAATGTAGTAAGTATGTAAATAAAATAAAATATCTTCACGCAATTCCCAATACAGGGGTAGACAGAGGTCTAGTCTAGACAATTAAGTCCCTACGACCGACCTTCCACCGAAGATATTTTCGGGACAACGTGACAGGTGGTGAACCCGTCGCCGTTTTTCTGTCCAAGCCAACGAACATAGTTTTTAGAAAAACCCATTGGTACGAGCCCGCCACCTGGGGATCGAACTCGGGTCTCTCGGCTATCGTGACGTAAGTATGTAAAAAGTAAATTAAAATTCGTCTCATTCAAAGCAATATAGAAGCAAGATTTTCATTCAAAGCAATATAGAAGCAAGATTATCGGTGTGTTTCCATCCTATAGGATGGAAACACACCGATAATCAGAAAAGTACAATAATTGGCAGTGAGTAGTTCGTTGTTATTGAAAAAATTACTTCGCAACCCGCCGCATGCAAATATAAAAAGGTATATGTTACCTGGTCTGAAGAGAAGAAGAGCACCACCCTCCCTCTACACCACCACTACACTCAAACCAGGTAACATATACAAGGCATTCTCAAGCGAGTAGACTCTACGATGAGCGACCGCTAGAGTCTACTCGCTTGAGAATGCCTTGTTTTGAGGCGAAACACGTGTCGCGTTTTCGGTGGTGGTATATGTTACCTGGTTTGAGTGTAGTGGTGGTGGTGGTGCATACAGAGGAATTAGTGCATGCATCTGTGGGAGGGAGGGTGGTGCTCTTCTTCTCTTCAGACCAGGTAACATATACCTTTTTATATTTGCATGCGGAGGGTTGCGAAGTAATTTTTTCAATAACAACTTTACAATGAATTTCCGCAAAGTAACGCCTGAGTCAATAAACTATCAGTGAGTAGTTCGTTCGTATACAACACCTGAACAACTGTACTAATAGTTTTTTGGCCAGTACGTTGATTTCTCTTAACATTTCACTTCCATTTTAGTAAAACAATCAGATTTAGATCACAATTAAAACCAAAAAAGTCGGAAATAGTTATAATCTGCGTGCGCAATCGCTGCGGCGAGAACTGAATCTGCCGTTGTTACAGAGCTTTAAATTATGGCGCGTCATGAAGCTAGCGACGCTCGATGGGTCCCGAAAGAATTATTGCAAGTCTCGGTGCATCTCCCGTTTCGCACGCCCGCCTCACATTGTTATTAAGTTCAAAGGTCGCTTTGTTTATGAGTCGACACCTTGGAAAAGTAACACGGCGGAACCACGGCAAAAACATTGCTCCAGCGAAACCGATGACGCTATTGATAAGGAAAATGTTGTTCTTGACACTTGACCCGATCTTTTCTATTAAATGTGAGCTTGTTAAAATTATCGTAAGATTAATCCGAAACCTTTAAAATCAATATCAGTTTATTAAGATATATTTTTTCGTAAAACGCAAAGGCGTGTTATGGCAATCATCCTTATCATTTTATTTTTATAATTCAGTGATTATGATCACAGCCGTATAAGAAACATCTAGAAGAATCTGTTTAGATTACATTATGTTATTTGCGTCCTTCATACAACATTATACATTATACATTTATTTATTTATTTATTTATCTTCACGCACAATCCCTGACGGGGTAGCCAGAGAGAACAGATCGCCAAGTGTCACTCTTTCGCTTCTTTCAGATTCATCATCTTCTTCATACATGCACGTCTAGGTATCCGAGTACTCTTGACACTCCTCTCTTCGAGCAATTTGCTCACATGGTCTTCGAAAGTTAGTCTCGGTCTATCTCGACACCTTTTAATATTAACTTTCGCGCTATATATTTTCTTCACCATTCGGTCTTCACTCATTCGCTCAACGTGCCCAAACCATCGAAGCACGCCCTTATCCATTTTTGAGACAAGGTCATCTTTCAAACCTGGCATATTGCGAATCTCTTCGTTTCGATTTCGGTCGGCCATGGTAAGGCCGCACATTTTACGAAGAGAACATTTTACATTATACATCATACAACATTATACAACAAGTGCATAGCAAGCTACCGGCCGTTTAACTCGCTCCTTGACCGTATACCTAACAATATACAAGAATAAAATAAATTATTATAAAAGAAGAAAATTATAACCTAAAAGAAAATCAACCTTGGGACGTGGGCGCAGTCTATTTCTAGTGGCTTCGATTCGACCACCATCAAAATCTGCTTCTGCTTCATGGAACTCGTCGTCTTCCTCCGACCGAGGAGACACGGGGTTCTCTACTTCGTCACTTTCCCCTCGACGTTGCCAACTTTCTCGCTCTGCTGTGGAAGCTAGGCCGGGTCCTGTGGTAGGCGGTGGTGGAAGCGACGACGACGGTGATTGTGATGGTGGGGATGGCGATACCGGTGGCGATGGTGGTGGCGTAAAAGGTCATGAATGGGCCGGCTCGACCGGGGAAGGAATTAAACTATTAAAACAATTAGGAATGACAACGCCCAATCGCCCAATGCACGAGTTAGACGTGAAACCCCATACGATTCCGAGGCATTAAAAGAAACTGTCTTAAGAACTGTTCCCCTTTTAAATGAGCAACAAAATTATGCCTATGAAACTCTAATGAAAGTAGTGAACGATGGAACTGGCGGATTTTTTTTCTTAGATGCTCCCGGTGGGACTGGGAAAATGTTTTTAATATAATTGATTTTGGTAACAATTTGATCGAAAAATGGGTTCGTACTTGCATTTGCTTAGTCAGGTATTGCGGCAATGTAATTTGATGGCGGTCGAGCAGCTTATTCCGCATTCAAGTTGTCATTGAACATGCATAGAAATGAATAAAATGACCAACTTGTAACCTTTCGAGAAATTGTGCGATGGCCCAAGTGTTGCAGCAGAACAAACTAATAGTTTGGAATGAGTGCACTATGGCACACAAAAAATCTTTGGAAGCATTAGACCGCACGTAGCAAGATTTACGAAAGAACCAAAACCGGTTTGGTGGTGGAATGATTTTATTTGCAGGTGATTTTCACCGAACACTCCCAATAATACCACGATCAACGCCAGCTGACGAACTTAACGCATGTTTAGTCGTCCATTTTATGGAAAGACGTTAAAACGCTCAAATTAAATATGAACATGCAAGTCGAATTGCAGAACGACTAATCTGGAGAAATTTTCTCCAAACAATTGCTCGGTATTGGTAATGGCAAAATACCTGTTGACTCATCGTCTGGATACATCATATTTCCTACCAATTTTTGTCACTTTACTGAAACTAAGACCGAACTTGTCGAGAAGGTTTTCCCAAAGATTGCTCAAAATTACACAGATCATGTATGGATGAGCGAAAAAGTTATTTTGGCTGCAAAAAACGTTTCTGTCAACGAAATGAATTTTCAGATTCAAAACAAAATAGCTGGCGACTTAATGATATACAAATCGATTGATTCCGTTACCAACCAAGATGATGTAATCAACTATCCAACTGAGTTTTTAAATTCGCTGGAATTGCCTGGATTACCACCTCATAATCTGCAATTTAAAATCTGATTTACAAGCTTGTGTTTGTTCCTAGTATTTACATTATGCTGATTGAAATTTCGAATCAAGAGATCCGAGTTTGATCCCAGGTTGTAGGCTCGTACCAATAGGTTTTTCAACTTATGTACGAATTATATCGTTGGCTTGGACATAACGACGGCGACGGGCTAACCACCTGTCACGTGGTCCCGAATAACCCCGGTGGAAGGTAGGTCCAAGGGTTTTAATTGTCTAGACTAGACCTCTGTCTATTCCTGTATTGGGAATTGCGTGAAGATATTTATTTTATTATTTATTTTACATCAGAAGTTTGCTGAAAGTATTAATGTTTTGTTACTCATACCTTAATTTTTAATATATACCTAGTCAGGTCGTAAATTCTGTCACATGTTTAATATAAAATAATTGAAACAAGTTTACTCATTATGTAACCATTTATATACCAAAATGAACTTAACAAAACATAGATTCTTATGACAATAAACTTTATTCAAAATGATTTCCGTGATTTTGAATACAGGCCTTCAATCTGCGCGGCCAGTCGTCTATCGCAACACGAACGAGGTCCATGTCAATATCGGCGGCTGCCTTAAACAAGGATGTCTTGAGTGATTCCAAATTGGGATAAGGCTTTGAGAGCCTTTTCCTCCAAGTGTTGCCATATCTTGTAATCCAACGGATTCAAATCGGGACTGGAGGAGGGCCAGTCTTCATGCCGGATGAAGTCGATTTCAAGCACCGCCAGCCAGTCTTGTGTGCTCTTCGCTCTATGAGCTGGCGCCGAATCTTGTTGGAAATCCCAGTGCCTGTTATTGAACATGGTATGAGAAACAGGTTCCGCAAGGTTCTTCAGGACTGTATTTTGATACATAACTGCATTCGTTTTTACACCTTTCTCACAAAAATGTACCTTTGTTAAGCCCCACTAAGAAACTTCCAACCATACCATGAGCGAGGATGGAAAATGACCTCGTTGGACATGCGGAATATGGTTGCTCGCTTCTTCACTACTGTGTGCGTACACTTTATCAGTTTGGTTGTTGTAGCTTTTGTTCATCAAAGCGCAGCATCTCTGCAGTCTCAGGTCCATTAAACGAGCATTCAAACGATGTCCTGTTTTTCTTCGATATGCCCGAAGCCCTAAGTCTTCATTTAACACCCTTTTCACCGTGGTTCTGCTTAACCCCATCTGAAGGACCAACATTTTCTGCTTACGTTTGCGATTTCTTTGAATTCGCGCCTTCACAGCTTTTATCTCGGCTGGAGTCCAAACAGACCGAGGGCGACCGCTTCTTGACCTGTCATCTACACTAGAGTCTTCATTGTATCGTTTGATGGTACGATAAACGAATCTTTTGGTTATATTCAAATTTTACAGTATGTCAATAATTTGAGTTGGCGCGTAACCGCAACGATGCAACGCAATAACTACAACACGGTTTTCTTTAAGCATCCACTCCGTTTTTAAAAATAGTAAAATTCTAAAAAATTTACAGTTTTTCATGACCAATTCGAAATTCGAATTCAATAAACTTTTTTGTGTTCAGCATTCTAAAAGAACAGTTTTTACTGTGTGACAATGCTTCTGACCTGACTGTGTATATATATTGAGAGGCTAGTGTTAAAAAATTAAGAACCTTATTTTTCTTACAGCATATGCTGCAGAGCTTAACCTACTCGCAAGTTGGGATATATGGGGACCCCATTGAAGCTTTGCATCAAGAGTTATTCCAAGAAAAACTGCCGTATCCACAAAGCTCACCTCATACTCATTTATGTTTGTGTTGAAATCTTTATATTGAGTCTCATTGCTATTTAAATGTATTATTTACTATTACTATTATATTAAATTATTGGTATCGAACCTATGGACTATTTTGACATAGCATCATTTACCTCAAGTGTAACAACAAGTCGTTTAACAAGATTTTAAACATTACAGAGGTATCTAGTAAGGAAGGTAAATCATTAATATTAATCAGAAAAAGAAATGGACCGAGAATCAAGCCCTGCGGTACGCCCATAGATACCGTCGATCCAGAGGAACATGCACCATTGATTACCACTGTTTGAATTCTATTACATCAATAAGATTTAATTAGGTCAAGAGCCGTATTTCTGACACGGTAATAGTGTAATTTCTTGATAAGTGTTTCATGATGATTGAAATCAAAAGCTTTAGAGAGATCACAAAAGACACCCAAAGCATCCTCTGATCTCTCCCAAGCCAGCATCGGTTGTTGAGCGAGCCCTAGTAAAACCAAACAGATTGTGGTGTAATATTTAGTTTAAATAAAAATATCTTTACAGTTGAGTAACTAAATAATTTTTTCGAAAATTTTTCTTAGTGTTGGTAGTACCGAAATAGGCCTTAAGTTAGTGGGGTCAGAAGTACTGCCAGATTTAAATAAAAGTATTACTTTACTTTGCTTCATGTGATCAGGAAATACACCTGACTCTACACTGCTATTAAATATTATAGACAAATGAGATGCAATTAAATCTGTTATCGAAGCAATTACTTCAACGGACATTAATATGAACCGAATATTAGTATTTTGTAGCCTCTCAAGCTTATTTAATTGGTTAACAGTTAAATCTACAAAGCTTGTGTCAGCGTAATCAAGAATAGGAAGGAGAAGAGTCTGCGCATAATTTTTGTAGAAATGGGAACTTGGGTAACTCAGTGAAGTCGATCAGTCGATAATTCGCGCCGCTGCAAATTATAATCTGATTAGCTCAAAACAGCGCTTGCGTTATTGTCGTTGCCACTTCGTGCGTGTTTGATATAATTTTCTTGTCGGGCCGTTAGAATGCCGGTTGGCTAGCATGATGGAATGTTAATCAATTAGAGAAATCCTTATGCAACAAGAATATGAGAACTAAGTACAAAGTCATAATTTATACCCATGTGTTTAGAGAAAGCGACGTTACGTTTTTGGTACCATCGCAAAAACTATTTTATCGAAATGAAATGAAATAAAAATATGAAATATCTTCACGCAATTCCCAATTCAGAGGTAGACAGAGGTCAAGTCTAGACAATTAAGTCCCTTTGACCCACCTTCCACCGAAGATATTTTCGGGACAACGTGAAAGGTGGTGAGCCCGTCGCCGTCTTTATGTCCCAGCCAACGATGAAGTTCGTACATAAGTTTTTGAAAAACTCTTTGGTACTGCCACCTGGGGATCGAATTCGGGTCTTTCGACTCGAAATTCCGACCACCCAACAACTCGGCTATCGTGACTTTTACCATCGTTAGTTTTATTATTATCGTGAATTTTACCGAAATCGAATATATAAATCGCAGGGTATGTGTACTTACATGCCACATTTTTTATTTTGTATGTAAGATTCTTATGTGACAAATTTACAAACTAAAGTGTGAATAAGGTTTTCTTGACCCAGTTTTAAAATGATCCATCAGTCTGACGTTGGGCGGTGACACACGGTCACGTGTCACGCGTCCAGCCTTGAGATAAAGTAAACAAATGTAACACATACTTATATTATATGAAACATTCCCTGTGTCATGGTAACTCAATGGTGACAATATATTTATACATTCTAGTAATGTGCCATTTATTATAAAGGAATAACAGATGGTCATGTATCATTGTCAAATAGAATAATTTTGTAATGTTATATTTGTACCTTTAGCAAATTGTTCTAAGCGGGGTGGGTCAAGAGTATTCGGATACCAAGGCATGCATGTAAGAAGAAAATGATTAATCTGAAAGAATTTGAAGAGGGAGGTATGCTGGTATCGTGACACTTGGCAATCTGTTCTTTCTGGCTACCCAGTCAGGGACTGTGCGTGGAGATAAATAAAATAATAAAAAAATGTTTTACCTTAATAAATTGTAATACGAGAGTCATTTAACTACAGGCTCTCGATGTCGCTGTTATATTTGACAATGACACATGACCGTATATTATTCCTCTATAATAAATGGTATATGACCACATTTTTCCTGTATGACGAGAGAATAGCATAGCGCATAGTGTTTGATCGACTTCGACGATCGATCGGTTGCGATGGAGAGGATTCAGGAAGTGCAGAGGTGACGGCCGAGAAGAATCAGATTCTTAATTAGGATCAGATTCAAAAGATATGTTGTTATTTTTGGTCTTTAGCGATTCAATGAGTACAGTAGAATCACCTCGTGGTGCTAGGTGCCGGTTTGACACTGTTATCTCTCCGCATTTGTAAAACGAACGCGACTATGTTGTGAATTAGGTTCTATTTTGTCTACTTTTTCACTTTTAGTTTGTTTTATTTGAAAAAAAAATATCTTCACGCTAAAAATATCTTCACAATACTGGGGGAGACAGAAGTCTAGATAATGATCCTACATTTCACCGAACTTGGTACTTTCGATCCACCTTTCACCGAATACATTTTTTGGACAACGCGAATGGTGGTGAGCCTGACGCAGTCTGTTTGCCAACGATATATATCTTAATATAAGCATAAGTTAATTAAAAGCTTATCATTTGGGCACGGGTCTCTTGACTCGAATTTCGATTACCCAACCACTCGACTATCGTGGGCTTTTATTTGGTAAAAGTAGAATTATCATAAAAATATAGTAGCACTTCACGCTTTTTTTTTACAATAAATGATCTTTGTCAATCGCATCTCCCTTATCCTGAACCTAAAAAACCGTTTAATAAAAATAAATGGAATTTTTATGACTATTGGACAAAATTTAAAATTCTCCTTTTTTTCTTTTGTGTTCGTGTATATACTTTATTTTTATATTATGTATTGTAATAAGAGAGTCATTAAACTACAGACTCTCTACGTCGTTATTCTATTTGATGTGAATGACTCATGACAATATGTTATTCCTCTACAATAAATGGCATATCAGTATATTCTTCCTGGGAGAGAATGGGGGAGAATAGCATAATGCATAGTGTTTGTTCGTAGTAATCAAAAATAGTATATTTTTAATTACTACAAACAAATACAATGCATATGAGAGAGCAATGAATCCGGGCTACTTTAAAAAACCTGTAAATCTCGGAAACTAACAATGCTAGCTTGTAGAAAAAAATGTGTTTAGTAGACAATAAAATACTCCTTAAATTAAGGTATTAAAACTTCTTAGTTACTGCAAAGTTATGTCATAAAAAATCAAATTTGAAAAAGGGAAACATCCGAAGATGGAACTATGAAATTATTTATTTATTTATTTATTATTTTATTTATTTATTTAAGCTTCAATACACAGTGTAGTACACATGGCGGACTTAATGCCAAGTGGCATTCTCTACCAGTCAATTATTATTATTGAGTATTGTTGATAATTATTATTGATTTTGCTCTTGTTTCTAATCTGTCATTTAAGTGGGTATATATACGCATATTGATAGTGTTCAGTATTTATTATTCAACCTGTAATCATGTTGGTTACAACTGAAGAATGCACTAGAATCCTCTCAATGCTGGAAACCGGCCGGAGTCAGCGCGATACAGCCAGGACTGTCGAAGTGTCGTTGTCAACAGTACACGAGGAAACTGGCAATGACCTAGGTCGACCAGGAACAGGCAGATCTAGGTATACCGCAACATGAAAAGAGCGATACTTGTTGAACATCATGCTTCGTAATCGCTTTCTCACCGGAACTGAACTTACAAATCGACGCCTCGGAGGAAGTAGCCCCAGCGCATGGACAAGAAGACGACGACTTGCTGAAGCTAACTTGAAACCACTTAGACGTGCAAATGGCCTTAACTGGAGAACCAACAGAACCATTTAAATCGGGCTATTGAAGATGGGTCGAAAGTTATGTTCTCCGACGAATCGAAATGTATGCTCGACAAGCACGATGGAAGACAAAGAGTGTATAGAAGACCCGGGGAAAGTTTCAAGGCAGCATGCACAGAAGAAAAAGTACGGTGTTAAATCTGTACTTAATTGGGCTGGAATTTCATCGGAGAGTCGCACAGAACTAACTGGTGTTCATAGAAAACGGACTTTTAGCTATCGAAAGATACGAGAAATCCTTAATGAACACGTTCACAATCCAAATTAGGCAAACATGGCCCAAGTTTGGCCAATTTGAGTGAGAATGCTATTTTTATGCATGATAATGCCCGATCTTGATGCTTGGCATTCCACCACAGTGCATTTTTCGCGGAATTTTCTGCCACGCACTTGCACTTTATGGAATGTGCAGCAGTCAGCGGTTTTTTCGGACCGATACGACTTAGGGACCTCAAGAAAAGAGCCCATACCTTTCTCAAAGGCCGGCAACGCATCTACTATGCCTCTGGTATTGCGGATGTTCATGGGCTGCGGTAATCACTTACCATTGCATGAGCCACCTGCTCGTTTGCCTCCCTTCCCTATAAAAAAATCTCATACAGATTTGAATGATTACCTTCAAGATATGTACATTACTCGTATGGATAAGCTAGGGAGATGGGTAAAACAATGAAACCCTCCCCCAATCTGGCTTCCTGGGCTCAAAATTGCTCCCAGAGAGGAATGGGAGAATATTTACCAAAATCGTAAAAGAAACTTGGTGTACAACATGCCGCGTAAACGCAGTAATGGAAGTACGAGGAGGCAATACAAAGTATTAAAATTCAAGAAAATGCCATGTTTCCTAATTTCTTTTGAGTTAGAAGATCAGCAGTTTTTTTTCTTTATGTAATTTTTAATAAATAAAATGTAGTAACTTATAAATTTTATTATTTTAATTTAATGGGTATTGTATTGTCTACTAAACACCGTTTATTTTATTAAGCAAGCATTCCTAGTTTCTAAGATTTATAGGTTTCTTTAGGTGACCCGCATTTGTTGCTCTATATAATATACTCGATATTTAAGAAAGTAATTAAAAAAAATAGAAAAACACGTCCTAATAGCAAACCGAACACAAAATTAAAGTATACATATTAATTCTTTTTTTTCGGATTTTGTCCAACAGTCATATGAAATCCATACAATTTTATAATAACCCTTTTATTCTTTGGTTGAAATCTGTTTTTTCTGTAGTTGCTTATAAAAACAAACGGTCCGTTATGGTTTCTTGTATTTACGCGATTACTACACATTTAAAATAAAACGATTTTTGGATTTTATCGCGTTTTTAATTAGTTTTTACAAACAATTTTTATTTCCCGACGTTTCGAATGCTTTACAGCAACCGTGGTCACGGGGGGAATAGTTTGTAAAAACTAATTAAAAACGCGATAAAATCCGAAAATCGTTTTATTTTAAACGGTCCGTTGTTAATCGGATAGTCATGATGTATACTAACTACACTTTGATATTTAATTATTTAAATATTCTGCTATTGTCATGATATTTGCTCGATACATTGTTTTGTTGCACGATATGAATGGTTCGGTTTTTAAAGACATCAGGTTAGAGATTTGCCAATTTCAGTTTTCATCGTTAGTTATGATTTCTACTGAATCGATCACAAGTGTAGATTACAGCAGAAATGGAACGATACAAAAACAAACTATCTGAGTTAGGGGAAAGGGAAACTCACTGAGCTATTAATTTTAAACTTAAACTAATCTTAAACATATCGGAATACCGCAATGGCTTCGTTTTTCTCGACCATATGCAAAAAAAAACTCTTTTTTTATTATAAATGATTACCTCTTTGTTCTGCGTGCGTCGTGCGAAAGAGATGCGATGATAGTTTCACATGGAACGAGTTGAAACCATCAATTTACGAGAGGCGGGGGAGATAAAGAAGTCGATCTCGTTCCAAAGATGAATCTGTGCTTCATTCGGAGCTTGCACTGCAACTATTGCTACTATTTAAAATGCTGTTTCTAGTTGCGATTTTTTTTTAGAAAATGGTCGCTTAGTTATAAATAAGTAATTTTGTGTTTAGAACAACATACAAGAGTTAGAGAAAATGCCTCAGAACCAGAAAATTCAAGTGAACTATACTTTAAATTTCATGCTCTACTTTTTTAATACTTTGGAAAATTATGTACCATAGAACCGTTTGACGCGTACTGCGGTGGAAAAAGTCTAGCCACCTATCCGAAAGAAGGGCGTGAAAAGCAGATTGAATCGAATGTCTAAAATTTGGGCCACCTCATGAATAGAAAATTCTTTTCTAGAAATTTTAAAATAGAATACTATTATGTACTAGTAGCTATTTTTAAAAACAAATTTAAATGATATGGTATTCCAAGTCTGGAATATGTAAATAGTTGTCTCCAGTTACATATTCCAGTCTTATTTCATTTTATTAATTTATATACTTGTAGTGATTAGTAGTTACATTAATTTTCATTGCATAATGAGTTTCTGAAGTATACATAGTACATAATAATGAGACCCGAGTTCGATCCTGTACCAACTAGTTTTTTAAAAACTTATATACGAATTATATTATAGGCTTGGACATAAAGACGGCGACGGGCTCACCACCTGTAACGTTGTCCCGAAACTATCTTCGGTGGAAGGTGGGTCAAAGGGACTTAATTGTCTAGACTAGACCTCTGTCCACCCCTGTATTGAGAATTGCGTGAAGATATTTTTTATAGAAGGGTAATGGTATATATTGAACTATATTTCATACGATTAGATTTTGTTCTTTTATGGAAAAAAAAGTTGTAATTATTTTATAATTGCCGTTTATATAACACCTGAGTAACCGATTTAGATCAACTGCATAGTTTTCACAAAGGAAACGTCAAATATTTCTATCTGTATTGATAACTGTACTCTGCTCTATCCTTTGATGTGAGCTTTTATCGTATTCAAGGACTGTTGCTAGCAGTTTATTTTCACTTGTATTCCTCTTTCTACTGCCATCTTTTATTCACTTCCTGTAGTTTGTTTGGTTAATGGCTTTTGATGTCGCAATTGATTCTGGTGTCGATAAATACAATTTAAATATATGGTAATATTAATATTGCTTTTTACATTTGAAATAAATTACCTCTGTATGTTGCTCGTTTACAAGTTAATAAGTGGACAAGTCTGTGAATCAATGTCGTAGCTAGGCATTTTATTAACCTTTTCGATAAATTTTTATTGTTTAAACAGCGACCGCAGCGTTGAGGCACGTTCGGCAAATAGAATAAATAGGTGGTTCCTGGCCTATAGCCCTTCTTCCTAAGGCACGCTTGCTGCAAATATTATTTGTCGCTATGTACTTAAACATTTTAAAATACCCGTTTTTCTCTTCCATGGTTACACTTTACACAATAGTGTAAATACATACTATTGTACATAATCTTGTTCATTTCTGTAGCTGTCAAAGTGGAGCCTTAATCTGCTGTACAATGGCCTAATAGACCGATGCAAATCTACGAATACTACAGAATACTGGCGTAATACTAGCGGATATTTTTCTCTTCTGTGTTGTGTTCGAAGAATGAAGTAATCGAAGACTCATACTTTTATTCTTCCCATACCTTCCTCTACTCTCATTCTTCCCATACCTTTGCCTTCCCTTCAACTTTTATCTTTATGTGTAAATACCAAAAATAAGTTCTTTCTTTTAAAAAAGCAAACAGAAAGTCTGGTGAGCCATTGTACTCTAAGTGTACTTCTATGTGTATGTAATCTGTCCTGGATCTGGGTCATGAATTGAATTACTTTTTAATTTATATAAGAAACTAAAATACTATTTTTTTAAACGTATAAATATGTTTGTAATTACATATAGTATTTAGGCATGCTATGTCATATATTTAATGAATTTAGTCACGATAGCTGAGTGGTTGGGTGATCAGATTTCGAGTCGGGAGACCCGAGTTCGATCCCCAGGTGGCCGGATCGTATCAATATGTTTTTTCAAGACTTATGTACGATTATATCGTTGGCTTGGACATAAAGACGGCGACGGGCTCACCACCTGTCACCTTGTCCCGAAAAATGTCTTCGGTGGATGGTGGGTCGAAGGGACTTAACTGTCGAGACTAGACCTCTGTCTATCCCTGTATTGGGAATGGCGTGAAGATATTTTTTTAATAAATATTCCGTCTTAGAATTGTAGTAGACAGAGAGTGGTGCCATTGATTAAATAGAAACAAGTTCTGTGATCCGAGTCCGTTCAAGTTCAATAAGCTGGACTTAGCATTGATTTTGGGTTCGTTGATTACGGACGTCGGCATTGACGCATGTCGGCTTAAATTGTCTGTCACTTTGCAGTCGGCGACACCTACCACTTTAATCTCTATTCCCTATGAGGAACACGTGGTTTCACGCATCGGCTAAAGTCATTTATATGCAAATCATTTCTACTTAGATTAAATCGTGACTATAATACTTCGAACACAACATAAATCCTTTAAAGTATTGAAAAGAGTAATTTCATTTGCCAATGGGCTAAGCATTAAAACCTTCTTAAATTCGTTGATTGACTTCATAGAAGGAATATAAGTCTGTACAAAGAATAAAGAAAAATAGGAATATCTTAGTAAGGAACTTGTGTATATTTTCCCAATTTAAAGATAATCTGATATTATTTTTTATGCTGTTTTTATCGCTTGTCAAGTTACAGTGACTTGCGGTGTTCGCAAGAGAGCTTACTCTTTGTGCGTAAGAACAATATTGCCGGCGTCTTGATAAATAGGAACAACTGTTGGAGCAACAATGAGGCCCGTAAGGCGATACTCGCGCTATCGACCACAGGATTAATGACCGCCGCATCTAAAAGAATGGACTATAATATTTATTATCTGATAAGCACTGCTACTGGGCAATTCGTGTGCCTCATGTAGTAGAGTCTCGCTGCATCGATTACGCATAACTCATCTTTTGTCGACCTGTTATTAGAATACTCTTTTAAAAAAATTATTATTTATTAGCTGAATGAATTAACACTTTACACTTTGTATATAACTCGGATAACCTTTAAAACATTGTTGGGATCCTTGCCGTCCGACTCAGTACTATAGACTCTTCAGACAGAGTTTATATTCTTATTAATTTGTTGCCATCCGACTCAGTACTATAGACTCTTCAGACAGAGTTTATATTCTTATTAATTTGTTGAGTCTACTAGAGGAGTAGTAGGGTCAACCGTATCCCTTACATAACTGGGATTTAACAGACCGATATCAATGTTCAAACCCATTTTTACTTTATTGATATTATTAATTGTTATTACATACATAATATTATTATATTATTAGAATATAAAGACCAAAACAATCTACTTTTAAAAATATGTAATCTAATTTTACAAATTTTTATAGTCAGATTTGTTTCTTTTTTACTTTGATACAGGCCGTTAAGGCCTGCCAGAGACACACCGCCTTGTTTAATTTTGGTCCAGGATTGTTCAAGATAGTTAATCAATAAAAATTAATAATTAAATAATTTAAGTCACGATAGCCGAGTGGTAGGGTGGTCGGAATTTCGAGTCAGGAGACCCGAGTTCAATCCCCAGGTGGCAGTCTCGTATGGTTTTTTCAAAAACTTATTTACAAATTATATCGGTGGCTTGGACATAAAGACGGCGACGGACTCACCACCTGTCACCTTGTCCCGAAAAATGTCTTCGGTGGATGGTGGGTCGAAGGGACTTAACTGTCGAGACTAGACCTCTGTCTACCCCTGTGTTTGGAATTGCGTGAAGATATTTTTTAATAAATATTCCGTCTTAGAATTGTAGTAGACAGAGAGTGTTGCCATTGATTAAATAGAAACAAGTTCTGTGATCCGAGTCCGTTCAACTTCAATAAGCTGGACTTAGCATTGATTTTGGGTTCGTTGATTACGGACGTCGGCATTGACGCATGTCGGCTTAAATTGTCTGTCACTTTGCAGTCGGCGACACCTACCACTTTAATCTCTATTCCCTATGAGGAACACGTGGTTTCACGCATCGGCTAAAGTCATTTATTTATATGCAAATCATTTCTACTTAGATTAAATCGTGACTATAATACTTCGAACACAACATAAATCCTTTAAAGTATTGAAAAGAGTAATTTCATTTGCCAATGGGCTAAGCATTAAACCTTCTTAAATTCGTTGATTGACTTCATAGAAGGAATATAAGTCTGTACAAAGAATAAAGAAAAAATAGGAATATCTTAGTAAGGAACTTGTGTATATTTTCCCAATTTAAAGATAATCTGATATTATTTTTTATGCTGTTTTTATCGCTTGTCAAGTTACAGTGACTTGCGGTGTTCGCAAGAGAGCTTACTCTTTGTGCGTAAGAACAATATTGCCGGCGTCTTGATAAATAGGAACAACTGTTGGAGCAACAATGAGGCCCGTAAGGCGATACTCGCGCTATCGACCACAGGATTAATGACCGCCGCATCTAAAAGAATGGACTATAATATTATTATCTGATAAGCACTGCTACTGGGCAATTCGTGTGCCTCATGTAGTAGAGTCTCGCTGCATCGATTACGCATAACTCATCTTTTGTCGACCTGTTATTAGAATACTCTTTAAAAAATTATTATTTATTAGCTGAATGAATTAACACTTTACACTTTGTATATAACTCGGATAACCTTTAAAACATTGTTGGGATCCTTGCTGTCCGACTCAGTACTATAGACTCTTCAGACAGAGTTTATATTCTTATTAATTTGTTGCCATCCGACTCAGTACTATAGACTCTTCAGACAGAGTTTATATTCTTATTAATTTGTTGAGTCTACTAGAGGAGTAGTAGGTCAACTGTATCCCTTACATAACTGGGATTTAACAGACCGATATCAATGTTCAAACCCATTTTTACTTTATTGATATTATTAATTGTTATTACATACATAATATTATTATATTATTAGAATATAAAGACCAAAACAATCTACTTTTAAAAATATGTAATCTAATTTTACAAATTTTTATAGTCAGATTTGTTTCTTTTTTACTTTGATACAGGCCGTTAAGGCCTGCCAGAGACACACCGCCTTGTTTAATTTTGGTCCAGGATTGTTCAAGATAGTTAATCAATAAAAATTAATAATTAAATAATTTAAGTCACGATAGCCGAGTGGTAGGGTGGTCGGATTTTCGAGTCAGGAGACCCGAGTTCAATCCCCAGGTGGCAGTCTCGTATGGTTTTTTCAAAAACTTATTTACAAATTATATCGGTGGCTTGGACATAAAGACGGCACGGGCTCATCACCAGTCACGTTGTCCCGAAAATATATTCGGTGGAAGGTGGGTCAAGTGTCTAGACTAGACCTCTGTCTACCCCTGTGTTTGGAATTGCGTGAAGATATTTATTTTATTAATAATTTACCTATTTTAAAATTTCTTATAATTTTCCATTAAACATGTTACGACACGGGAAATAAGGGGGTCGTGTATTCTTACGCCGATACCAAACTGCGACGCTTTTTTGCTGGGGTTTCTGTTATTAAATAAAATATTAAAAAGTTAACTAAAAAAATCAGCCCGTTTCAGGGTTATTTCAAATTTTTCACTTCCTCAATAATATTGAGTAAAAACATTAACTTTAAAAATTTTAATCCTGAAATCATAAACAATTCCATGAATTTTCTTACTATAAGTTCAAGAAATAAAAAGCATTCAAACTAATCAGTTTGGACTGCTTTTATTCTATAATAGATAATGAAACGTTCCGCCCACGAATCCAAAGCGATCTTAGGAGAGTTAATAGTCACGTCGGAAGATGTGTGCTTGTGTCCAGCCAGAAATAAGAGGCCTCATTTCTGATTACAAATTTATACATCGATATTTTAATATAGTTATTGTCACGCTAATCACTTGATGTATTTTCGTGATTAGCTTTTCTTGGATCACAACGCAACTTTTATTGGTATTTAACCAATAATTTACTTGTCATTATAGAAGTCTGTTAGTGGTTGTGACAAATTTTATTTTATTTATGAAGTATGTTTTAGTTACTTAACGGCATGTAAATGCAGGATATTTGACTTTGCTTTCAAAATGTGGCAACCAAGTGGCGTCTCAGAGAGAGTCTCTTTATGGGAGAAGCCAATGTCCTGCATTTGACTACAGTTACATCAGAGGCCATTAAGTAAGTAAATTATTTTTTTGTTCAGAGGGTGCTTCCTTCCGCTATCTGTTCGGCACTGTAGGAATAACTACAGGTATGCGAACCTGAACCGCTCTAGCTTCTGCTGTCATGACCCTTCTCCTGTGACAGTGACAGGAACCTTCAAGAAAAGAGCCTATCTTTTTCAAAGGCCGGCAACGCATCTGCTATGCCTCTGGTATGTGATTACCGCTGCCCATGAACACCCAGTTCATGGGCAGCGATAATCACATACCATCACGTGAGCCACCTGCTCGTTTGCCTCCCTTTTCTATAAAAAAAGTAGTATTCCATTCCCATTTTCCCTCACAAATACCCAATAAGGCGAAAGTGTCCCGCCAACACCATCTGGCAATCCCGGCTAGTCACAAGACCTACTAATATAGCAGCTTATATCGGCGTTAGAGGTCTCGCCAACGTCCACATCCTCCTCCTCTATCCTACCTCTCTTCGATTGTAGCGGTCCTCCGTTCCATTGGACTCCGGATGGCAGTGCATCTGTGTTAGCGAAAACATTGACGTTTTAATGAATCGTGCACTATAATATCTCCGGCGCAAATGACTTGGCTATTGTCACGGTCTCCGATCAGATATAAAGTCCAGTGGCGATGGGCAGAGGTAGAGAGGTCTGTTTGTGATGTAACCAGGCTTTGTTTGATTCCTGCACGCTGGCGGCTCAGGAAGAGGTCGCTTCGCACTGCACAGGGCTGACAGTGTGATTCGGCAGCACCCTGAATGACAAAGCAGCTCTTCGGGGAGGGGACTAGAAAAGGTGTCCTAAAAAAGGCTCAGCCCTATCATATCACCGTGGTCGTAACCGCGGCCATCTCTGTATCTAGCTTTACGCGGTCGAAAGACACAATAGCATAGATTGAATTTTACGCACAATCCCTGAAGGGGTAGCCAGAGAGAACAGATCGCCAAGTGTCACGATCCCTACATACTTCTTTCGCTTCTTTCAGATTCATCATCTTCTTCATACATGCACGTCTAGATATCCGAGTATCCGAGGTATTTGCTCACGTGGTCTTCGAGTTAGTCTCGGTCTACCTCGACATCTTTTAATATTAACTTTCGCGCTATATAGTTTCTTCACCATTCGGTCTTCACTCATTCGCTCAACGTGCCCAAACCATCGAAGCACGCTTTTATGCTTCTTCTGGCATACCCAGGTTTCGCTGCCATATAACAAAGTCGGTACCAACACTGCGTTATGTATTGCAAGGCGTGCACTTTTCACAACGCCTTGCCTTTTGATTAACGCAGTCAGGGCACCATTGACTTTGTTCCCGGCAGCGACACGCCTGTCCACATCTAAATCACATCTTCCATCCCGGCTAAAACAAGCACTCCTCAAGTATACAATTTCATTCACCTGTTCTAGACATTCCTGATTTACCCAAATTTCGCACTTCGTTCTTTCTTCGTCCCTTTCAAATACCAGAACCTTAGTTTTATCAGCATTCAAACGGAGACCATTAATTTCACATTCTTCTTTCATACACGTGACTAATGCCTGCAGTTCTGCCTCTGATGGTGCAATAAGCACTGCATCATCGGCATAAAGCAGACAATTTACTTTTATGTCACCCAATTTCACACCCAAACAGCTATCTTTCAGCTTCTGTAAACAGCTGTCGAGATACAGTATGAATAGCCAGGAAGACATGACACAACCCTGTTTTACGTCCGTTTGGACGCTAAACATGGGTGACAGGTCATGCCCTACCCGCACACAGGCTTTACAGTCACAGTTAAGTGACTGCACAGCCCTTAGCAATCAACCATCCACACCATACCCCGGCAACAGTTCCCACATTTTCTTCCTTACAACCTTATCAAATGCTTTCTCAAGATCCATTCGCTTTCTCGCGGAGAGAAAACATTTGATCCGTGCATCCTCTTCCAGGTCTAAATCCGCATTGTGCCTTCCATAGAAATCTTTCCGATTTATCTTGCAAACTTTACTTGCTAAAAAAAAGTAAACTTTACTTGCTAAACTGGTCAAGCAGTCATAATGTGAACCTTTACCTTTATATAAAGGCACAATGACCGCGGATCGCCAATCATCCGGAACAGCCCCCGTTCGCCAGCACAAATTGCACAGCCGATGAAAGCTGTCCCAGACGCGTGGCCCACCATACTTGACCATTTCAGCAGTAACTCTGTCTAGTCCCGCAGCCTTACCACACTTCAAACTTCTAATCGCACATTCAATTTCTTTCATACTGATGACCTCAGTGTCATCGAGGTCCGAGTCTGGCCTACCAATCACGGCGTCACCCCCGGATCCCTCACTAAGATCATCACACGCATACATCTCTCTATAAAATTCGCTCCATCGCTGCATGACGTCCGATTTTTCTGAGAGGACGTCATTGGTTCCCGAAAGCACTTTTTTTCATTCTTAAGGCTGTCGCACCACTCCGGGTCCTTCCAACCTCTTTCCAGAAGAGTTTGGAGTTCTCCTTGAAGTTGTGCGACAACCTTTCGTCCGCTTCCATTCTACTCCTTTCACGCACTTCCTCAATCAATGCTTTCGTGTGAACTTTCTGGAGCTTATATCTTTCTTTCCTCTTCTCTCTCATATCCTTATCATTACTAGAGGCCAAGTAGTCTAACCATGCTTTCTTCTTCTTATTTACAGCTTCTTTCACTTCGTCATTCCACCATGCATCACCCTTTTTACTACTACCTCTTTTCACAGTACCACACACGTCTTCCGCTGCACTAACCATTCCATCTCTAAGGCTCTGCCATATTTCTTCCACACATTCTTTCCTGACACCAATGCTGTCCAGCTTTTCGGCTACCCTTGCTTGATATTTATTCCTAGTGTCCACTTCCTGAAGCTTCCAGCTTCGGATGCTACCGACCGACTGTGGTTCTGGTATCGCCGTCCGGTGGCGCCAACCCGCGAACAGACCCCTAAATCTAGTAATCACTAGATAGTGATCCGGTCAGCACCTCGGAAAACTCGCGTATCCATCACCTGTTTTCGCAGTCGGTCATCCACCAGGAATAAATCGATCATACTTCTCTCATTCTCTCTTGTTTTAGTATACATATGGATTTTCTTGTGACTAAACATAGTGTTTGTCACAAGAAGACCTTTTTCCTTGCATACAGCCAGTATAAGCTTGCCAGCATCGTTAACCCTTTTATCGCCAAATATTCCAAGCACCGACTCGTACCCTGGCCGAGCGGTACCAACCCATCCATTCAAATCACCACATACAACAATTCTTTCGTTTCCTCTAACCAAGTCTAGAACTTCTCTTACATTCTCCCAAAACTCCTCCAGCTCCGCTCTGGACGACGAAGCCACCGGCGCATAAACAGCCAAAAGGAATAACTTCGTCAGTCCCAATTTAAAGCGAACCCAGAGAAGTCTCGAGTTCACAACCTTATATTCAGTCATAACATCGACCAACCGAGACGACAGCAGCACCCCCACTCCCTGGCAGGCGCTCTCGCTCTCCGGGACTCCGGACCATAGAGCTAACGCCCCGCCAGGGAGCTCTTCAGTACCGCTGCCCTTCCGCTTGGTCTCCGACAAACACACGACATCTAATTCTCTTTCTTTCATTATTTCAATCAACTCATTCGTCTTATCTCTCGTGCCTTCTCTAACATTCCACGTGCCAACTCTGCACTCCGTCCTCCACCTTCCGCCGTGTCGGGCTGTGCGTGACGGGTGGCGGTCCCCATCGCCGCTTTGCGCGCTGCATTTCACACCAACGGGGACGAACTGGTGTGCGTCGCCTTGGGGGGACGCCCTAACCCTCGTTGGCATGGGTGCGCAGCTGTGTAGAATTGCAGCCCTGAAAAGGGCTGGCAGGGGTCGCGACGAGCACGCTTCTACAATGACCCAGGTTATAGATTGAAGATCTCAAAAACTCATAATATGACGTTTGCTACGTGGAACGTGCGTATCCTCTCTAATCGCGAGAACAACCTCTACCCTCCTTGTAAAACTGCTCTCGTGTCCCGAGAACTTCGACGTAATGGTGTGGATATCGCTGCTCTCAGTGAAACGCACCTGACTAACAAGGGGGAGAGGGTTGAACGACTGGGCGGGAATACTTTCTTTTGGAAAGGAATCACGTCGACAGACGACGTCGACGAGGTCACGATACTGATTTCACTCGGCCCTAAGAAACTGTACTGAACTTGACTGCGACTGAATTATGATATTTTTTATCCAGATGATTTACCTTAAACGTGTACTAAGAGTACACTGAGGATTACGAATAAGTGTGATGTTCGACCAAAACTCAATTAAATGCACCGAGTTGACACTGTAGAGAGCCGCAGGTGTCTATGGGAAGAGCGGCCGTGCGCATCCGATCCGTGCCGCAACTAATCGCTGCTTGTGACGATAACTACACGAGTTACACTATATAGTAAGGTCTGTTACAAATAGACGATCAATCACCCTTCGTTATCAAAAAACAGAAGGTAGCTCTCAGAATATTGCTGCATACATCGTACTCTTGTTTGAAGAGTGGCTACTCTTCAATCAAGAGAGCGATGTGCGAGTGATTTTTTGAATAACATCACAAACACTGCTCTATTTTTATGTCTTCACGCTATTTCCCATACTGGATTTGGCAGAGGCCTAGACAATGTCTTTTTGACCCACTTTTCACCGAAGCCTATTTTAGGACAACGTGACAGGCGGTGAGCCTGTAGCCATTTTAATGTCCTAGCTAACCGTACAAAGTTTTTATACATACATCACATAAATAAGTACATTGAAATGTCCATACCTCGAGTACAAACATTCATATTTATCACAAATGTTTCCCTCTTGTAGGATTCCAAACCAGAACCCTAAGCTTCCGAAGGCTAGGTCACTACCAACTTGGATATCGAGTTGTCGTTGTCAAGATCACGTACAATGCTCTGATCCCAAAGTAAGGAGCTAAAACACATGTGTTATTGCATCTGAATGAACCAGACCAGACCAGACCTGAAAAAATGTAGAAAAAGTAGTTTCCTACATGGACCCGTCCGGGAATCAAACTCGGGATTTCTGAGTTGGTGACGCCTACTCGTTCACGGAGGTCGTCAAATATTTTAATATTTATTATTTCATCAAGTACAAGGGATTGAATGCATTCTAATAAAAATCTACCGACAGTTTATTTTAAGGAATTATTAAAATACAGCAACAAAAGCCACCATGCTATTCATGGAATCTTTTCCTGATGAATTCCTGAATCTGGGACAATATGGAAATATGGTATACAAAGGTCCTGGGTATTAAAGTCCTTTGGACCCTCCTTTCACCGAAGACCTTTTTCGTCGTATTTTTGTCACAACGTGACAGCTGGTTAGGCTGTCTTTATGTCCAAGCCAACGACTTAAATCATACATAAGCTTTGAAAAAAATTAATTGGTACGAGCCATCCGCTGGGGACTAAAATCGGGTCTCTTTACTCGAAATCGGATCACCTAAACCTGTCGGCTATACGGATTTTCCTATTTAAATTTTCCTTTTGTTTTATGACTTGTAATACGAAGTGTCGGAATGAATGTCTTCATGTCAAAATTAAATTTGATTGATGTACAAATTACTAAAGTAACTGTATTTTAGTAAAAGTTCTTTTGCCTTTTTCATCAAATATCTTTAAATAGGACTTTATGTCTTACATCGGTGAGTTTGAGGTCGTTGCGTTATCTTATAACGCGTCTTTAACAACTATATACTCGTAATTGCCCATCTTCATGTTTCATTTTCACTTTTGTATTTTTATTTTTACGGCATAGTAGTCCTGTGACGGCATTCTTCTTAATTAATTATTACGATGGACAGACACTTTTACAATGCTTCCATTTAAAAGTGGGACAAAAAACAAATGACAGTACCTTAGTAATAAAATCGGACTTAGGGAGAAATAGAGTCATGCTAAACCTTTCATAAATAAATAACTCGTTAACGGCCTCTTAATGTCCACTGCAGGACATAGGCCACTCCCTTAGTAGCATTTGTAGTAATCGTCACGCTTTGCAAGCGGACTGACGATCGCCGTTTCTGACACCTCGCACTGTAGAGGTTGCTGATCATCATCGGTGTGCTTAATTTGGTCTTGTATTACTTAACTCGCTATCCGTTGTTAGCCATTGCCATTTACAAGGCTTTTCCCTCAGTCGCTTTTTACGTGTTGTATGGAGGGGGAGGCTCCCGGTAAATTTGTCATTAATAAGTAAAATCTTCAGTTTGAAATCTGAATTTTTATGTAAATCTATGAGATTGAAGTAGAACAAAAAGAAAGGATTCATCGACGTCAAAAGTAAATCGATCGTGCGCGGCGGTTCTCGCGGTTCGCGCGATGCCTCTTTAATTGATAACCTCTTTGATAACCGGTAATATTAATATAAATAAACCCATTATAGTTTCTTCATTTATATTGACTGCATTAATGACTATTGTGTTCAAAATTTAAACGACATTTGTGATGCCGTCGCATGACGTCTCAGAAAACAAATGGAGTAAACTTTAGTATGAATGGGTTCACTTGACATGGCCCGTTCGCAGTGTAACGTGCGAAGGAGGCGTGGGCTTAGATTCATATGGTTAATATGTAAGTGATGAGCCGGTATTTTCATAATCAAATATTTCCTTTTCAAAACAAACTAAAGATAGACGGAGGTGAAGAAAATGTCTGCGTTGCCATTTGACACTTTGAAGTTCAGAATCATTAAAAATATCAGATACCGTTCGGTTGTATTAAATAACATCCAAATGCAATAGCTGAATTATTATTAAATATATATATATATATATATATATATATATATATATATATATATATATATATATATATATATATATATATATATATATATATATATATATATATATATATATATATATATATATATATATATATATATCTTCACGCAATTCCCAATACAGGGGTAGACAGAGGTCAAGTCTAGACAATTTGACACAAACCCTTTGAAACCCTTTGACACACCTTCCACCGAAGATATTTTCGGGACAACGTGACAGGTGGTGAGCCCGTCGCTATCTTTATGTCCAAGCCAACGATGAAATTCGTACATAAGTTTTTTTGAAAATCTCATTGGTACTGCCACCTTGGGATCGAATCCGGGTCTCTCAACTCGAAATTCCGACCACCCAACAACTCGGTTATCGTTTATTATTATTGAATTATTATTAAATATATATATATATATATATATATATATATATATATATATATATATATATATATATATATATATATATATATATATATATATATATATATATATATATATATATATATATATATATATATATATATATATATATATATATATATATATATATATATATATATATATATATATATATATATATATATATATATATATATATATATATATATATATATATATATATATATATATATATATATATATATATATATATATATATATATATATATATATATATATATATATATATATATATATATATATATATATATATATATATATATATATATATATATATATATATATCTTCACGCAATTCCCAATACAGGGGTAGACAGAGGTCAAGTCTAGACAATTTGACACAAACCCTTTGAAACCCTTTGACACACCTTCCACCGAAGATATTTTCGGGACAACGTGACAGGTGGTGAGCCCGTCGCTATCTTTATGTCCAAGCCAACGATGAAATTCGTACATAAGTTTTTGAAAATCTCATTGGTACTGCCACCTTGGGATCGAATCCGGGTCTCTCAACTCGAAATTCCGACCACCCAACAACTCGGTTATCGTTTATTATTATTGAATTATTATTAAATATATATATATATATATATATATATATATATATATATATATATATATATATATATATATATATATATATATATATATATATATATATATATATATATATATATATATATATATATATATATATATATATATATATATATATATATATATATATATATATATATATATATATATATATATATATATATATATATATATATATATATATATATATATATATATATATATATATATATATATATATATATATATATATATATATATATATATATATATATATATATATATATATATATATATATATATATATATATATATATATATATATATATATATATATATATATATATATATATATATATATATATATATATATATATATATATATATATATATATATATATATATATATATATATATATATATATATATATATATATATATATATATATATATATATATATATATATATATATATATATATATATATATATATATATATATATATATATATATATATATATATATATATATATATATATATATATATATATATATATATATATATATATATATATATATATATATATATATATATATATATATATATATATATATATATATATATATATATATATATATATATATATATATATATATATATATATATATATATATATATATATATATATATATATATATATATATATATATATATATATATATATATATATATATATATATATATATATATATATATATATATATATATATATATATATATATATATATATATATATATATATATATATATATATATATATATATATATATATATATATATATATATATATATATATATATATATATATATATATATATATATATATCTTCACGCAATTCCCAATACAGGGGTAGACAGAGGTCAAGTCTAGACAATTTGACACAAACCCTTTGAAACCCTTTGACACACCTTCCACCGAAGATATTTTCGGGACAACGTGACAGGTGGTGAGCCCGTCGCTATCTTTATGTCCAAGCCAACGATGAAATTCGTACATAAGTTTTTGAAAATCTCATTGGTACTGCCACCTTGGGATCGAATCCGGGTCTCTCAACTCGAAATTCCGACCACCCAACAACTCGGTTATCGTTTATTATTATTGAATTATTATTAAATATATATATATATATATATATATATATATATATATATATATATATATATATATATATATATATATATATATATATATATATATATATATATATATATATATATATATATATATATATATATATATATATATATATATATATATATATATATATATATATATATATATATATATATATATATATATATATATATATATATATATATATATCTTCACGCAATTCCCAATACAGGGGTAGACAGAGGTCAAGTCTAGACAATTTGACACAAACCCTTTGAAACCCTTTGACACACCTTCCACCGAAGATATTTTCGGGACAACGTGACAGGTGGTGAGCCCGTCGCTATCTTTATGTCCAAGCCAACGATGAAATTCGTACATAAGTTTTTGAAAATCTCATTTGTATATTTCTGTCTCATTCTTGTCCGGCTTCATCCTATATATTTCTTTATTTGTGACTTACCTGTCGTTTTTTCGGTTGCTTCTGGTTTGAAATGATAACGATGCTAAAGAATTTTCACTTAAATAAAAAATTAAATCATATCATATTTCTTAATAATGCATTATAGCGCCTTGATGTAATAATATTCATTACACCTAACGTAGTTTAGTCACCCATTTACTTATTATTTAATATGCACTTAAACATTAACAAAGTACCTATATTTTCAAACATTATCCCTGAGGGTTAGCCGAAGAGAACAGTTCGCTAAGTATCACATACCTATTCTTGTACCTATTTATATTGTACCTATCTTGCTGTTCTATACAGTTCTATAGACATTTTAATATAAAATTATGTCGTTGCACAAAAATAATAAATAGATTGTTACCTGGAGTAGAACAGCATAACCCGCAATCTCTTTCACAGAATCAAGCACAACTTCCACACCATAATGTATGATTGTATGATTGCATGTATCAACTTATCTACTGTGGGTTCGCCGGTTGAATTTCGAAGAGTTGTAGTAAAATTTAGACTTTGCCCTTAGATTCTTCCATTGACACCCACAGGAAGAAATGGGTGGATATATTCTTATGCCGAACCCGCACTACACTTTAAACTATAATATTGAAAATATACAAAAATCGATTTTATACTAATTTTAAGAAAACAAAATGAGTGACCCTGCACTTTTATAGAGTAACAAAACACTTGTAATGGGAAAATCTAAAAGGTCATCATCAATTTAGGGAACAGTGTCCAAACGAGCTTTATCGCACTTTTATAGATGTTTTATTTTATTTTGTTGCGTCTTTCGGAGAGTACGAACAAAGTTTTACCAGTTTTCACACATTAAAATAAATGTTTTCATATGGAGAAATTAAAGTTATATCATATTATTTAAAAATGAGTTAAGGATAATGGTAGCTTACTAAAATTTCGTGGTGAAGTGTAATCATAAAAAAGAAATTAATAAAACTAATAATTTAATTGACACTTTAGTTTATCTTATTACTTTTATGAAATTAATTCTTTTCATTCTTTTATAAACAAATAAAAAAAGCGTGTGTGCGATTCACACACGATAGAAGTGAAACTTCTGTAAATTGACAAAAGAATGAGATGAATACATATAACAAGCGTAGGATAATTACAAAGTTTATTTATAAAATATTTGTATATTTCTGTCTCATTCTTGTCCGGCTTCATCCTATATATTTCTTTATTTGTGACTTACCTGTCGTTTTTTCGGTTGCTTCTGGTTTGAAATGATAACGATGCTAAAGAATTTTCACTTAAATAAAAAATTAAATCATATCATATTTCTTAATAATGCATTATAGCGCCTTGATGTAATAATATTCATTACACCTAACGTAGTTTAGTCACCCATTTACTTATTATTTAATATGCACTTAAACATTAACAAAGTACCTATATTTTCAAACATTATCCCTGAGGGTTAGCCGAAGAGAACAGTTCGCTAAGTATCACATACCTATTCTTGTACCTATTTATATTGTACCTATCTTGCTGTTCTATACAGTTCTATAGACATTTTAATATAAAATTATGTCGTTGCACAAAAATAATAAATAGATTGTTACCTGGAGTAGAACAGCATAACCCGCAATCTCTTTCACAGAATCAAGCACAACTTCCACACCATAATGTATGATTGTATGATTGCATGTATCAACTTATCTACTGTGGGTTCGCCGGTTGAATTTCGAAGAGTTGTAGTAAAATTTAGACTTTGCCCTTAGATTCTTCCATTGACACCCACAGGAAGAAATGGGTGGATATATTCTTATGCCGAACCCGCACTACACTTTAAACTATAATATTGAAAATATACAAAAATCGATTTTATACTAATTTTAAGAAAAACAAAATGAGTGACCCTGCACTTTTATAGAGTAACAAAACACTTGTAATGGGAAAATCTAAAAGGTCATCATCAATTTAGGGAACAGTGTCCAAACGAGCTTTATCGCACTTTATAGATGTTTTATTTTATTTTTCATCATTTTATATATTATTTTATGTAGTTAAATTGGTACGAGCCGTCCACCTGGGGCTCGAACTCGGGTTTTTGCCTCGAATTCCGACCACCCAACCGCTCGGGCATCGTGACTATTACGTTTGTATGTATATATTATTATTTATCTATGAAAGTATATTGTAGCATTGGCTTGGACACTAAGACGCCGATAGGCTCACCACCTGTCACGTTGTCGAAAATAAGCTTCGACAAAAGGTTGGTCGAATGTTAAAGTCTCGTTTTATGACATTTAACACTGGCACTGCTGACTTCAAACTGTTCTTTAGCAAGTTAATAATGGAAGAAAATCTGACCTATTTGATTGACAAACAGAATGAAGAAATTGGGACTTTAGATTTGAATTAATATTTATCTTGATGACTGCACCGCAGATGACCACGCATACGATTAATGTGAATTATTCACATTGAGTTTCTAATTTTCAATACTTGAAGTGAACTCCTTTAGCGGCATTCAGCGATTTGATTGAGAAAAAACTTTTTTTATACTCTGTGTTTTTTTATATTTTGTGTATAATCTGTGCATTGTTTTGATTGTGTTTTCGATAATTATTATTTGAATTGATAAATTATAAAATCACTATGCCATTTAATGGTGAGTATTAAATAAACTTATATGTTTAAGTAGAAAAATAGATGACAGCAGCAAAGTCCTGTTTTCGAATATTTCCAACATTCTTCAGTTATTATACTGTTTTATGTTTTCACTTCTGTCGATAGTTCTGTGACTGCCCCTGTTTTATTTCTAAGACAAAGGGCTACGACTCTCCGCAGATATTGACATGTGGTACGCCAGCTGCCTCAGATGTTCCATTTAATTTGACCCTGCTTGAAGTCTTAACACCTGCGATTTTTTTATCATCAAGCTCTTGCTTTGGAGTGAGTTACGCGCACGCACTTTAATAACATATGTTACAAAGATAACCTTAGGAGAACTGTTTGTAGTGAGATACGATTTTCATAACAAATGAGCGTTTCGAGAATGCTATACAATTTTTAAAATCGCTGTATTTTTAGGCGATGGGTCCGGTTATGTCAGACACAAGGATACATCGCGCAGTATATTCCTGAGTTTTACACTCACCAAGTTTTGAATACGGTTAAGTTTTACAAAAAATCCTACAATTTCAGCAACGTATATGCAAATGTCAGCTCACGTGACTGATTGTACGACTGGTACAGGGAACATTCATGTATTTACATTAAATTGAACCGAAATTGGATCCCGTTGTTGTAATATAATATATATGCAAGCCTCGATGTAGTATATATGCAAGTCTCGATGAGTCGTGTCGAAGATTTGACAAGAAAATAACCGAATATAATAAAGAAAATAAAGAAAACCGAAGTTACACTATACACTGTACAGGGTCCCGTTCGACATCAAATTCAGCAACGACTCGCTTAAGCTTGTAGACAAGTTCAAGTATCTGGGCAGCACTGTACCATCATTGATGTAAGTTCAAGTATCTAGTAGTAAGTAGCAATGTTCTCGCACGTTCAGCACAAAAATCGGTTACGTCAGTTACCTGCGAGCACACGAACGACGCTCGCTATAGTCCTAGTCGCTGTGGCCGAAATCGGTCGGGATTCTATATATGTATATATATAGAATCCCGACCGTATTGTGACACGTGTGCACCGCTCGATATTTACGATTTTCATTTGTTACGGATTATGCACGTAAATCCCTAGTTCTTATTATAACATTAATTATATATTTATAACTTATTATAACACACTAAATTAAGGGATCATTTTATCTTATAACAATTTATTATAACAGTGATAACCTTTTTCTCCATTTGTTTGTGTTAGTGTCGCGATAGCCGAGTGGATGGGTGATCGGAATTCGGGTCAAGAGACTCGAGTTCGATGCTCAGGTGGTAGGTAGGCTCTTACGAATGGGTTTTTTCAAAAAATTTTGTATGATTAATATCGTTAGATTGACATAAAGTCAGCGTCATCCTCACCACCTGTAAAGCTGTCACAAAAATGTCTTTGGTGGAAGGTGGGAAGAAACGTCTTAATTGTCTAGACCTCATGTTTGTTCTTATTCATTTGTTTATTTTCATCAGACAAACTCGATGTTTTAAGAAATGACATTTGACATATAAATTTTAAATTTCGATGTTGAAAACATTAAGATTAATTTTGTTTTCCTATTGCTTTAAAATATGTTAGGTAATGAGTTCATGATATCCGAGTGGTTTGGTGGTCGGAATTTTGAGTGAAGAGACCCGAGTTCGATCCCCATGTGGCAGGCTCGTACCAATGGGTTTTTCAAAAACTTATGTACGAATTATATATCGTTGGCTTGGACATAAAGGCGGTGACGGGCTCACCACCTGTCACGTTGTCCCGAAAATATCTTCGGTGAGAGGTGGGTCTAAGGGACTTAATTACCTAGACTAGACCTCTGGCTACCTCTGTATTGGGAATTGCGTGAAGTAAAGTGTTTGTCATGCGGGGGATATGCTAAGAGCAATTACACAAAAATATTAAATAATTGAAATTTTATTTTCTACGCTTAAAACGCTGTTTTCTTCTCAGTAAATAAAATATCTTTACGCAATTCCCAATACTAGGGTAGACTGACAATTAAATACTTTCGTCTACCTTTCACCGAAGACGTTTTTTTTGGGACAACGTGACATTCTGCTCAGTACCTTTCCTGTTTTGTCTTCTGTAAACTAGATATGTAAACTATGCGAAAATAAGCACAGGAAAACATGCTTTAAAAATCATAGAGTTTTTTGTTTGTGGCGTTGAACAAATGTTGGTCTTAAGCAAGGTAATACCGATTGTGTATGTGGCTTAAGATATTTATTATCATTAAGAATTACAAAATAATTCACTAAACTTGAGAAAAAAAAATACAAATGTGAGACAATATTATGATTTTGATTATAGTTTCAGGTACTCGCATTGCTCTTTATTATTTTCTTAAACGCCGAATGAACTAATAGAATTTTTATTTACTATGTCTATGCGTTCGCGTCACCACCATAACCAGCTTTGCCTATAATGAACTTTGCCTGTAACCGACATTAAATATTGTTTTAGTACCCCTTTTATCGAACTATATGAGATTACCTGTTCTACCTTGTTAACTGCGAGTTTCAATCTCCGGTGATGACTAAACCGTTTCATAATATACCCATGGTAAATTATGAGGAAATTATTGCCGAGTTGATTAAAACAAGGATCGTCAAGCGACGTTTTATGTTGCGTTCAATAAATTTATGGCCGAAGTTATAGTGTAGGCTATGTAGCTCAGCTGGATCGAAAAACTGAAGCGTTTGACAAAAGTAACGAGATGTTTAACGGTAGAAGAAAGAAAATGTGACTGTGACATACGGCCAACTTAAGGAAATATCAAATTATTATAAAAATAATCTTTTATTTTTATTAAGTGACCTATCTATTAAACCTTCGTTTATTCATTGACCTTTGGAGTTTTCAATAGACATGTTAGTTAACTTCCAATAACATGATAATCATAAACAGATTTTCGATAGAATGCGCGTTGAATTTTTTTTTCTTTTGAGGGGTATGCGTGAGATTAATAACACATGTTACAATCGATCTTCATATTTATTTATTTTTAAAAATAGTTATAACATCTACTTTTTTAAATTTTTGTGTGTATATAATGTGCATGTGCATTACAATATCTGCCAGCAATAAGTAATCCTTTGCATATTTCCTCAACAACTATTCAATAGTGACTACAAGTGACAATATGGACTCATTGAAGCAATCATTTTCAACCATGTCTGAGATTTTCTACAATAAAATGGATGAATTTCATAGAGATTTAGATATAAACTCTGCCAGTAAGACGTCAGCAACCACTTCATCAATAGCCGCCGATTTTATGTCTTTCAAGACTTTAATTATTACTGCACTGAACCTTGCAGCAACAAATGGAGTTTCTCAGACTGGAGATTTCGCCACGAGATGCGAAGAAGGCGTAAAATACTACTCTTCCATGGCATGCCAGAGACGAAAGCGGATGACCTTATTGGTCGCGTGAGCACAGCAGTTGCTGAGCACCTAGATCTGCCTAATTTCTCAAGTGCCAGCATAAAGTCCACCTATCGCTTTGACCGCACATCAGAGAACAGAGCCAGGCCAGTTGTTGTAAATTTAGCAGATGCTGCAGTTTGTGATAAGGTTTAGTTCGCGAAATCCAAATTTAAGGGTACTCACGCAGTCAGAGTTCTTGACACTTTCTCGACACTGTGTATTTCTAGAGGTTCGAAAACGTTTTGGTGTAACAAATTGCTGGACTCGCGGTGGTTGCATACAGATTATTGGCTTCGATGGAGATTGTCACCGGGTTGAGTCATTGGGCGAACTAGATGCTATTCCTATGCCGTCGCCTTTGCCTGGGCCTGCTGTAGCGAAATCGCCGGTTCCAATCATTGAAGCCTGTTCGAAGAGCTCAAATATTAAAACAACTGTTATGCATCCTTAACGTGTAATTAAGAAATAGTTCATTGTAGTTTCTTACACTATTTAGTCAGTCACTAATTGGTATTTCTCTTTTTAATTATGAGTTTTAAATTAAAGTGAAAAAATTATTTAGCTAGTTTAAGGTACACAGTATCAATTTATTTAAAAAGTTTTATTGTTATGTTTAGGTTAGGTAATTGTTATTGATCAAGTTATTGTGTAATAGTCAAATGTCATTGTCAATACATCAACATTGCCAAAAAATGCTTAAATCACATCGGATAATTTAAACGATAGCCATAGACAAATTTTTAAAATTTTTGGCACGGTAACCGGAGGGTATTGACCAGTTATTTCTCTCTAACTGTAGGTTCTGTGTTTATTTGTTTTCTTCTTCTTAAATATTTTGTGATTATTTAGCAATTTCATTTTTTTTTTCAAATTGGAAATCTCTGTGTGAACATCACTGTCTAGAAAAATTTCAACATGATACATATCAATGCTCAGGGTATTTCTGCACATTTTCCTGATATGCATTCGTCTTTCAACAACAAAAACATCCATGGTTAAAACCTTGTCTATCCTCTTCATCTTATGCTCTTCCTGGCTTTCACCTCTTACGGAATGATCCTACTTTACGTGTTGGCGGAGGTCTTGCCATATGTCTTCTTTTTCATAAACCATTTGCAATCATAAGCGTATCAACAACACAGGAAGTTCGGCGGCAGAACATTTATTTATTGAGGTTATTCTTTCCAATCTTAAAGTTCTACTTGGTGTGTACTATAATCACAATCTTACTATAGGCTATTTTCCCGGATTTGAAAACCTCTTAGATCTGTTTTCCACAATATGAACATTCGATTATCATGGGCGATTTTAATACTTGTCTCTTAAAAATGGCTCTAACTCCTTTCGACTCAATTTTATATTAAAGGCATCAAACCTAAACATTCTTCCTCTTTCTGCAACACACAGCTTTCCAAACTGTACTTCATCTCTTCTTTATCTTATTATTGTTTCTTCAGTAGACTTTGTCAAATGTTCGGCAGATGCCTTTTCTTCTTACGATATTTGTCATACAAAATACGTCCACCCAAAGCTAAATCAAGAATTCTTCTCCAACGTAATTTTAGTCGTATGGATTTTGATCTTTTGCGAGGGGATGCATCCCAGATTGATTGGGCTGAAACCCTTACTGGTGATAACATTGACGACCGGGTAGAAATTTTTAATTCTCTTTTAGTCAAATTGTATGATAGCCACGCTCTGATACGCCCTGTAAGAATCAGGCATCTCCCTGCTCCTTGGCTTACTGAGGACATAAAAATTTTGCAACACAAAAAGAACATAGCTAAATATAAAAACAATTCTAGTGAATCCAATCGTATAAAGTACAAACATATTCGAAATTGATGCAACAGGATGTGTAGAGATAAACAACGACGCCATATCCATAAATCTATACTCGAGGAAAAAGACTCCGGAAGAGTATGGAAATTTTTGAAATCTCTTGGGGTTGGGAAAGCAAGTAGGAATTTTCAATCAAATTTTAATCATAATGATTTAAATGAGCTTAACCAGCATTTTTCCTCGTCCTGCATTATTGACAGTACCAGAAAAAAAAAACATAAATCCAATTTTAGCTTTACCTACCTCTGATAATCCCGCATTTGTTTTTAGTCAAATATACTATAGTGATGTTAAGGGAAGTATTATGGAAGTCAATTCTGTTGCCGTTGGTTCGGACTGTATTAGTCGTAAAATGGTCATTCCTCTCCTTGATTTTCTATTTCCTGTCATTGCGTCTATCTTCAATCATTCTATTAACTCCGGCTTTTTCCCTTCTCCCTGGAAAGATGCTCAGATAATTCATCTCCCTGAAAAAACTAATCCATCTATTCTCACCGACTATCGACCTATCTCTATATTACCATTCCTGTCTAAAGTTTTTGAACTAATTGTTCAAATGCAGCCTTTTAAATCCATTTTAATCCGGCTTCCGTCCAGGTCATAGTACGACTAATGCTTTTGTAAAAATATCTGATGATATCCGCTTTGGTATGGATAACCAGTGTGTAACAGCTTCTAGCAATACTTATTTCTCTTAACATATCTCCTACGGTCGTTGATTGGTTTCATAGTTACTTGCATGGGCGCCGGCAACGTATTTGGATAGAGGAAAATTACTCGCACTGGTGTTTGATCTTTGCCGGGGTACTGCAGGGTGGCGTGTTGTCTCTTTTTCTCTTCTCAATCTTTATAAGTTCCATCACTCAGCAGTTATCTTCTCTCTACCACCTATACGCTGATGATCTTTAAACTTTTGCACAGTAAAAATTACAGAATTTAACCAAAACAATCGATTTACTAAATAATGATTTAGATACCATTGTCGATTGGAGCAAGGCTTACGGGCTAAAGGTAAATCCTTCTAAAACACAAGCCATTATTATAGGAAGTCAAAGGCTGGCTTTACGAATCGATTGGAACTCCTTCTATTGTTTTTGATGGTGTTCGGTTACAATATAAGGACACAGTTAAAAATCTAGGTGTTGTATTTGATAAATTTTTCTCTTGGATTCCTCATGTTAGTGAAGTGAGCAGGAAGATGTTTGTGGCTGTTGGTTCTCTCCGGAGATTGAGAAATTTCTTACCTATAACGACTAAAATTGCGCTGGCGGAATCTCTCCTTTTACCAATTCTTGATTACGCTGATGTACGTTACTTAGACTTAAGTATGGAGCAAATGAAAAAACTTGGGCGCATTCAAAATTTATGTATACGGTTCATATTTGGCCTCCGTAAATATGAATATGTTTCTCAATTTCCAAACCGGCTTGAGTCCCAATTCAACTTCGCTTCAACTTAGCAGGAATATTCATCTACTTTCACTTTTGTAAATAAATAAATAAATATAAATATCTTCATGCAATTCCCAATACAGGGGTAGACAGAGGTCAAGTCTAGACAGTTGAATCCCTTTGACCCACCTTCCACCGAAGATATTTTCGGGACAACGTGACAGGTGGTGAGCCCGTCGCCGTCTTTATGTCCAAGCCAACGATGAAATTCGTACATAAGTTTTTTTTTTTAAAAACTCATTGGTACTGCCTCCTGGGGATCGAACTCGGGTCTCTCGACTCGAAATTCCGACCATCCAACAACTCGGCTATCGTGACTTATATTCACTTTTGTATTCTGTTCTATTCAATTAATTAGGTAAAGGGGGTTGTTGCCCTTTACCTAAAAGAACGATTCGAGTATCTCTGTGATTCTCATCCCGACCGTTCTCTCCGCTCCGATGATAATCTTTTACTGAGGAATCTTTCTCACAGCACTTTCTTTAACTCCATATCCTTTTCCATTGAAGCTGTTCGACTTTGAAACTCTCTCCCACTATATAAGATTTAGAATAACGGTGGGAGAGAATCATGAATGAGTTTTTGTGGACTTGTCACTGTGTTTCCGGCGGTGTCGGTCGGTCGCACGGCGGCGTGGAGAATTGTCGTACGCGTCGGACCGGTGGGCACCTGATCGCCAGTTTCTTCACGCTCCAGTGGCTATTACTGATTGAAAGTTTTTAAAAATAAGCGATTATCATGAGACCGTATAGTATTGTTGCATCAACCAGCTTCTTCTAATCCTTTACCCCGCATTTCATGTCTTTCAAGAATTCTGTTTCGGATATCGGTCTATACTCGTATATATACGTCTTATAATTTAACGGTCTTGCTTGCTAGTTTTAATTGTATGAAATTATGCATTACTTTTTAAGTTAACTTTAAAATAATCAAAGCTATTTACTAAAAGTTATCACATAATTACTTTCAATGTTTGACATGTAAAATATGTGTATTACACAATAGCGATGAGTCTCGATAGACGAGTGGTTAATCGGAATTCGAGTCAAAAGTCCCGAGTTCGATCCCCAGGTGGAAGGTTCGTAGCAATGGGTGTTTCAAAAACTTATGTACGACTTACATCGTTAACTTGGACATAAAGAAGGCGACGGGCTCACCATCTGTCACGTTGTCCCAAAAATATCTTTGGTGGAAGGTGTCTAGACCAAAGGCGGGAAGGCATTTATATTTATTTATTTATTTTACACAATAGCAATTTGGATAAGGAAAAGTGTGTTGAATTAAACTTCATTTCCTTTGAATTAAAATGAACTTGTCATTTCCTTTTTATAAAAATAATAACAGTAATTTAAAAATACTGCATAAATTAATTATTTTTATTTAATAATAAATTTTTAAAAATAATATCTGCTAGCAACTGAACTTGTGCAAATATTCACAGATAAAAAACTTTCAGGCCATAATTCTATACGGACTCATATAGTAATTAATCATATAGTAATTAAGATGTTTTTCATCTAGATATTATAATTTCATATAGTTTGTGCAAAGCCAGGTTAGTAAGTTTTAATGACATTAACGCAGATAACCTTGACTACATTAACCAGACTACTAGAGTCTTAGTAAACACTGTGATATCTTACGGCTAGTATTCGGCTTCACAGTGACCAGTGCTGTACATTTCATGTCTGATCACAGAGTGCGGCGAAGCGGTTTCAAACGGAATAGACATATCATCGATTGATTATGCTACTTTGATGTTGATCAATCGTCGTGATAATAAAATCGTTCTTTACAAAACGACGTTCTATGTATACATACGTTAAGCAAACTTTGTTTTCATACTGATACTATTATGTATGTTCCTTCCTTTTAAAGATGCTTAGTTTATTTTTGATTCGAAAAATATTAAAATTATGTAATATATTATGTGCTGTGCGTATTATGCTATAAACTTATTTATTTAGTATAAATGCGAACGTTTCTATTTGACGGAATATGGGTTTCAGGGATTAAAGTGAATTCACACAAATATTCTTTCAGATTAATTATGATATTAATTTATCGAATAATAAAAATTTTAATCGTCTTATTTCATAACCGTCTTTTCTTGTAACCTGTAAGTGAGATTCACTGAGGACTTAATCATCTTGAACATTTATTTTACTAGATTTGTATGCATAATAAATACAATTTTAGTTTACCGCTGTTATAAAACAATAACGGAAACACTTCTTTTTAGCTTTAGGCTTTGTTGTAAATAAATTTTGTAGACATATTTAAAATTTTATATTTTTACGCTTAATGGACTTATAAATTCCATTTCCACTGTTAAGAATTCATACGTGGGTCGAAGCGTTTGATATATAGGTTCATTTAAATTAATATATTAGATACGGTAGGAGCCAATATAATGTAATTTTCGTATAGAATGTTCTGATTTAACACACATTTTGAATGATTTATCGTGTACATATCGTATTATTTTTTACAAACTACATATCGTGTACATATTTTAGCGGTTTTTTTAGGGACCTTCAAGAAAAGAGCCTATGCCTTTCTCAAAGGCCGGCAACGCATCTGCTATTCCTCCGGTATTGCAGGTGTTCATGTTCGGCGGTAATCACTTACCATCAGTAACTAACAACGCAGTAAATGAAATAAGTTATTCTTGCTTAAAGATAATAGTAGCTGGTATAGAATTACTGAAGCCCAAGAATATTGGCAATATCACAGGCATTGCGAGTGCATTGCTTAAATTAAAGGAAAGAATTGGAGAGTGGAAAGGAGGCAAAGAAGAGACTGAGAAGGTGATTTCTACCTCTGGATAGATTACTTACTAAAAAAATAAAATATCATCACGCAATTCCCAATACAGGGGTAAACAGAGATCTAGTCTAGACAATTAAGTCCCTTAGACCCACCTTCCACCGAAGATATTTTCGGGACAACGTGACAGGTGGTGATCCCGCCGCCGTCTTCATGTCCAAAGACCAAGCCAACGATAAATTCGTACATAAATTTTAGAAAAAACCCATTGGTACGAGCCTGCCATTTGGGGATCGAACTCGGGTCTCTTCCGAAGTTCCGATCACCCAACCACTTGGCTATCGTGACTCTATTAGTTACTATAAATCGAAGATCGGAGGATAAAAGGTCTCTAACTAATGCCGGTGTTCTGGGAGGCCCTGAATTACTTCGGTCGAGCCAGCCGATTCATGCATAACCTAAAACCTTTTAAAAGAAATTCAGTTTATCACAAATAGAATAAGGGTTAGCTCTTCTTTTTTTCTATTCGAGGAGGGATCAAAAAGTTATGAGGTCGACATGCTCCTTGGTAAGAAAAAAAATTTATAACGGCAGTCATAAACCAGATATATATTTGTAGTATTAAGAAACAAAAAAAAATCTTTGATTCTCTTTTGTTTTTGTCTTTTTTATAGAAGAGGGAGGCAAACGAGCAGGTGGCACACGTGATGGTAAGTGATTACCGCCGCCCATGAACATCTGCAATATCGGAGGAATAGCGGATGCGTTGCCGGCCTTTGCGAAAGGTATACGCTCTTTTCTTGAAGGTCCCTAAGTCGTATCGGTCCGGAAAAACCGCTGACGGCAGCTCATTCCACAAAGTACAAGTGCGTGGCAAAAAATTCCGCGAAAAACGCACTGTGGTGGAATGCCAAGCATCAAGGTGATGTTGATGAAATATTTGGTTATGCCGTAAGGTGCGATGGTGAAATTCAGTGGCTGGGATTAATCCGAACAATTCCTCGGAGCACTCCCCGTAGTAGATCTTATAGAAAATGCAAAGAGATGCAACATCTTTTCGCAAAGACAGGGGATCTAGCCGATCGGATAGAGTATGGTCGTCGACAATTCGAGCCGCTCTTCTTTGGATACGGTCAAAGGGAAAGAGCAGACACTGGGGTGCCCTCGCCCAGAGATGAGAACAGTACTCCATGTGCGGTCGAACCTGCGCCTTATAAAGTTGCAAGCGGTGGGTCGGCTTGAAGTACTGTCGTGCTTTACTGAGCACGCCAAGCTCTTTAGAGGCCAATTTGGCCTTTCCTTCCAAATGACCGCAATACTGAACGTTGCTCGATATGTCGACGCCTAGGATTCCGATGCTGGCTGAGGCAACAAGGGGGGTGCTCTCAAAACGAGGTGATACGACGAAGGGTTTCTTTTTTGCGGTAAACGCGCAAACTTGTGTCTTTTTAGGGTTGAACTGAACTAAATTTAGTTGGCCCCAGTCCGAGATTTTGTCCAACAAAATCTCGACTTCAAACACAAGTTTGTTCCGGTACTCGTCGACGTGTTCCCGAGAAATATTGGAATGGCCGGTATAAAGGGCATCACCAGTGCTGTCATCTGCATAGCAATGAATGCTACTAATTTGTAACAAATCATTGATATGCAGAAGAAACAGGGTTGGCGATAGCAAACAGCCTTGTGGGACACCAGCATTCACAGACTTGGAGTCCGAGCATGCACCGTCAACTACGACCTTGATGCTCCGGTCTGTGAGAAAACTAGTGACCCAATTGCAAAATTTCTCGGGAAGCCCATATGACGGAAGCTTTGAAAGAAGCGCTTTGTGCCATACCCGATCAAAGGCTTTCGCTATGTCTCACCTCACGCAGGGCCTCACCCTTGCTCTCTACTGCCTCCGCCCATCGATGAGTGAGGTACACAAGAAGATCACCAGCCGAGCTACCCCGACGGAAGCCGTACTGGCGGTCACTGATCAACTGGTGCTCCTCTAACTGTGCTTCTCTGAATGTAGTCTTAACTTCGTGTCGGAACGTGTTCTCGAAAATTAAAAAAAACGAAGAGCCAGCTGTTATTAAAGCTGAGATTCATTGCGTTTTGGAGGCAACATAAGGAGATTTTGCTCCGATGTATTCCGCTGTCGCAAGGTGGGCTTCTCGAGCTCGGCAATTTCGAGTTGGGAGAACGAGCACGGAAGACGAACGTCGTTGTGGCCGTCCATCGACGTCAGTAACCCAAGAAAATATTGCGATAGTTGAGAAAATTGTATTGAGCGATAGAAGAGTTACCATACGATACTTAATTCAAGAATCGGGCATTTCATATGGAAGTATTCAATTAAAGATAAAAGTCTCTGCAAGATGGGTGCCAAAAATATTAACCGACAGTTAGAAACAAACTCGACTTGATATTTCGTAGATATTGTTGGTCAAGTTTCAAGAATATTCTGAAAACTATTTGTCTCGTTTCGTAACAACGGACGAAACATGGGTCCATCATTTTGATCCCGAGACAAAACAGCAATCTTTGCAATGGAAATGTCCATCATCACCGACCTTGAATAAGTTTTGTGCCGTGGCAAGGTTATGCCCTCAAAATTTTCGGACCCGGAAGGGATATTGTTGATTGAGTACTTAGAGCTGGAACCACTATTTTTTTTGATCCCTCCTCGTAATGATACGAATTCACCCACACAAATGGAGATGGCAGTGTTTGAAGCAATGTCAGTATATTATAAGAATATTCCCAGATCAACCTAAAGACCTAACTAGGATTTGATATGCAGCAAACAGATTTTGACTATAGAGTCAAATTGATAATGTACCGTCAATTATTTACTCAAAGCTTTTTTGAAGAAGATTTTTAGTGTCCTGTTTTTGAATAGCGTTCAACCCTATAGTTTATATTTATAATTTTAATTGCTGTCGATTTTCTTTATAATTTATGCTTAACGAGGCGGTAATGATTGAGTGGAGTGCACGCGTTTGAACTCGGGGTCGCGCGTGGCTTTTTACTATGACAGGCCTCGTGGGCGACAACGACGTGTGCAATTTAGAACGTGTTTTTTTTTGTTTCGACGTTATGTATACATTCGAAGATTAGTTATGTCTCTTGGTTCACGATAGCCAAGTGATTGGATGACCGACATTCGCATCCTGAGTGTGAGTTCGATTCCCAAGAGGAAGGCTCGCGCCATTTATTGTTATTGAAACTTATTTACAAATTGTATCATGATATGTGAAATTGTATCTTGTGAATGTTTCTGCAAAATGTTGTGGGGAGTCGATAGATGCAGGTGGCTGAGGACCGTTGAGGACCGAGGCCTATATTCAGCAGTGGACTCTTGATAGTCTGTAAAGAATAAGAAGAAGAATAGTGGGTCGAAAGAAGTAAAAGAAATTGTCCAGATCTTTGACTACCTCAGTATTGAGAATGCATGGATGTATAAAAATATGTCTAGTTAATAGTGTAATTGTTAGTATACACAATATTCGTAAGTTTCACGGACTTCATCGAAATCAGAGTTTAGGTAAATTATAGGACAATAAATCAGTGTTTTATATACTCATGCATTCCCAATACTGGGGTAGACAGAGGCCTTAATAATTGAGTCCTGTCGACCCACCTTTCGTCGTTGACATTTATCGAGACACTGTGAGCGATGGTGAGCTAGTCGCCGTCTTTATGTCTAAGCCAACGATATAAATCGTACACAAGTTTTGAAATAACTCATTGGTACGAGCCTACCACTTGTGGATCGAACTCGGGTCTCTTAACTCGAATTCCGATCACACAACCTCTCGGCCATCGTGACTTTGATATTGGTGAATGCGTATTTATTGTTCAAAAGTCTCATTTATGCAAGTCCTCGTATACATATATCTTCCATTTTAACTAGTTTCATTTGTATAATGAAACTTTAACGAAGATAAAAACTCGTCAGTCGGTCTCGGCTGCAACTGAACGTAGTCTTATTTTCGATCGTATCACTAGGGAATGTTGGTTTCTCTTGTCCCATGTCGGCGTCTGGAAGTTTTATGTGGTGGAATCTCAATTTCTTATCTGTGATATTAACATATTGATTAAACTTCCAATATTGATGCGAGACAGACAAGGCGGTCTGCCAGATATCTTCTACGTGAAATACTTTTGAAAATTTAGGGTTGTGACCGTTAGAATTATACTATTATTTATTGCGAAAAAAAGCTTATGCTTTTTTAAGTCTATAAATTAGGCAACGCAAATAATTTGAGAAATATTGGTAAATAGTGTAGATGTTTTAGAGAATATTAAAGAAGTAGCCAGCTTGGTATTTAACCTAACCACTGGCTAATATCGAATTTTATGATTAGAACATAGCAAATTATATAAAAAAGAACGTATATTATTTCTTTATTTGTCGTTCATGACGTAAAAAAAGCAATTAACATTTTTACCGCTACTTAATAACAACACTAGTGGCAGTAACGACTCCACGTTTCTCAAGTCAACATGATCGAGCTATCTCGTAATCTAAACACACCTGAGATGTATGAGGTGATATCAGCCCTATCTTTCCTGATGTCGTAGGTGTCTGGATATTGGGGGCGTAAGCAATTTGTCAGATTCGATATACGTCGCTTTAACAGAAGTTGTTCTGTGAATATTTGTTTTGGTATGTTGTACTTTTTAAGAATAACGTCATATAATTCATTAGAACCTTTTGTATTAGAAAGCTGTAAATATATTATGTACCTGCAACTTAAGCCTATGATTTTGGTATTTTTTTTAATAATTTTTATTTTTTTTTGCAATCGTAATATTGTAAAAGATATCGAAATGGAAAAAAGATCTTAATTCGAAATTGATTTCCTCTCTTAAAAATGACTTATTATTTATAAAACTATATATCTGCCACTATCCATTAATGCTTCAATTGGAAACCTCCGCAAAGGAATGGTCGTTATAAGGCAGAGCTTAGATAATTTACGAAGGAATAAGCATATAGCGTGATTTATTTATTTTGTTTCGGTTGACTCAAAAAATTGTTTCGAAGGTTGCTTAATATTCACTGATGCCGTCTTACGATTTGTTTACAACGACAACGGGCGTAGGCGCTGGGACAGGGTACCCGGTTCCTACACTCAAATTAAAAGTCAGCCATGACTTCTCCTAGCTGAATCTTACAACCAGTTTACACTCTCGAAGTTTCATGAGGTTTGAATATGATGACGAACCCTTGTTGCGTGTTACTTGTGATTTAATATCTACAAAATTTTATTGACCAACGCAAGACTATAGTTTTTTTTAATTTTTTATTTATATTTATTTATTGTTTTTAGCTACCCAGTCCAGGTAATATGCGTGAAGACATAATGATTTCGTATCTTTTTTAAAACGCCAATTGCAGGAGAAATACGAAGTTTCACCCAGAGAAAATTATTACAAATAGTTGGAAAATCCAAAAATGCACGCCTCATAATTTCAATCACTACAATAAAATTGAGATTATTTGTAAATAATTAATTAAAAATAATTAAACTACATCAAATTATACCGTGAAAAGTAATAGGCTTTTATTCCTCAAAATACAGAAGCCTATAAAAAAAACCAACTCGATACGTGAAGTATTTCGCTCGTTATCGTGATCACAAGGTACGGGATCCGCACATACAGACACACGGACGTCCAAGACAGAACTTTTATAAACAATTTTTAATTAGTTTAAATAATAAAAAGAGATTTAAAAATATAATGAGTGTTAAAAATAGTGTTTTTCTCAACATTTGTCTATTTAAATTCACTTATAAAAGCTATGAAGAATAAAAAAAGTTACATTTTAAGCTGGAGAATCACTCGGTGTGCGTAAACTGACAGTAAAACCCACCTCAAAGCTTCGCTTATGAGGCGTGCAATACTGATTAAAATCTATAATAATTTTGCAACAAAATGGGCCTTACTAAAGATTTTCTACAAAATACTTGAAATTTCTGGTTACATGCGGGTCTAATAATAAAACCAACTTACTACTTTATACATATAGAGATAAAGTTTTTTCCAAATTACTTAATACAGATTTAACATAACCACAGTATCATCCATGACCTCATAAGACAGGGTGGTCTGCCGGCGTGAAATTTAAAATTTGGTTACTATTAACTTTATTACAGTCTAAGGCTGCAGAGATTTGATCTTTTTATAATTTATCGTTGCATGTTGATTCGACCGAGACGAATGTCGGTTAAATATGAATTTGTTAAATAAGCAAGTTTATTTGAGATATTTATGTATGCAATTATTATCTATTTGTGACACTACACTTTAAATTATTGATAACAATATATCAATGAGGCTTCGATCGACAACTTAAATCATACCGATCAGTTAGAGGTTAGAATATTATGCCAAACCCTTCCTACACGCAGAGGTGACTAGTATGACAAATTTGTGTAGGTATTACTCAATTTAAACATAATACTGTCTTGGTCTGTTATAGAACAAATTTCGAACTGAATATAAGAATACGGGCGATACGCGCAGTAGCTCAAATATTAGAGCGATGAAATGGTGCGGCGGAGATACTGAGTTGCATCTTCGTTCGTGTCAGTTACTTTTCTAAATTTGCAAGATATTTAACTAAATAAAATATTATGGATTTAACATATTTTCTATAGAATCGAAGAAAACTCTTTTTTGACATTCCATAATTTTAAACTCATATCAACTATGTCATCCTACAAAATAATATCCAAGTTAACGGTAATCATAAACTATATTTTCTTATTTAAAGGCCTGTAAAAGTCTACAGCATCATTTTTAAGAAGGATTTGCATTTACGCAGTACCATACACATCGCCCCTAACCATTTTACTGATCTGCTGTTGTTTCACTATCTGTCGTTGGTATTTTCAAGGCTTGCTGCCTTATATACCTGTTAAGATATCCACAGGAAGAAAAGGGGTGCTAAATTAAAAAAGACTATACGATAAACGAACATTCATGGGAATATATTCTTATAATGTAATCCATGCAAACATATTCAATAATAATATTCTTTTAGTAAAAAGAAACTAAATTATTTACTTTGTTAGTAAATTTTTTACTTAATTCTAAAGTTACTACCATACATACGTAAGTTTAATACCATAAACGAACATTCATGCGAATATATTCTTATAATGTAATCCAACTCATTATAAGTAGCATTTTTGTTCGTGTCAGTTACTTTTCTAAATTTGTTAGATAGTTAACTAAATAAAATATTATGGATTTAACACATTTCCTATAGAATCGAAGAAAACAATAAAATTTGCGCCTAAACCTAGAACAATAAAGTAATTCAAATTATTTTATACAAGTAAATGCACAAAAGTATAGCTTGAAGAAGGCGAACTAATTAAAAGTTCTCTTCTGTACTAATAATTCGTTTGACTGTCAGAGTTTTGCGTCGTTAATTTTAATTAAAGAAACGCGGAGCAGAGTACGTAATAATATTAAAGCATTCAAATTGGTGATCCGCTAAACTTCAAAATTCTGTTCGTGAATGACCGTCCATTCGTTTTAATTAACTCTACTGGGGTTGTCTTTGCCTTTACGTCGTGAAGCGAAGTAATGGCAAAAAATAGCAACTGTGGTGAAAGCTATGAATCAATTATGATCAGAGTTTAGCACTTGAGACAACGGTTATCTGGTTACGCTTAGTTAACGTTTTTACTCCTAACTTTGGAATTCAATGAATTGTGCGCGATTCTTTTACTTTGAAATTAACGATTTAAATAACTAACTTTTTTATAAGCAGTTTGCATCAACTTCAAAGTTTTTAAAATAAAAAATGCCATTGAAATCCTCAAAAGGAAGACTTGTTCCAATAATCGAAACTTACGAGTATGTACGATATGTACTTGTTCACTTCGAAATTAAATATGTCGTATGCCTGAATAGATCACGGATGTCTCTGCCTCGGAACTTAACATTAGCCCTTAACTTTTGTTTGAAGTTTTTTTAACGACATTTTTATAAAAAGTTCTATACCTGGATATTAACAATTCATAAAAAAAAAAATCAAAAATGTTCAATTCAAGTAAGTGACATATACTAAATTCTTACGGGAGAGATCTTTGTCCTGCAATGAACCTTTACAGAGCGTTAGGTATGTATATGAGTGTAACTTCATTATATATGAATTCCAACATCATACGTCTTATAAGGTTGAAGTTAATTTCCTACACGTGTTACAAGTTATAAGTATTTTGTAACACAGGGTTAATCTTTCCAGTCATTTCGCTAATTTGAACACTGTGTAATATACCCGATTCTTAATTCTGTGCTTCTCCCCTGTGTACGAGCATTAATCTTTGCGGCTTCTGTAACGTCTTTGATTAAGGTCCCTTGTGATGTATTTCTTGCAAGCCTCAATCTAATGGAAAGTCCTACGTCAAATGTCCACCTTATTGGCTACCATATTGGCTTAATAGTTCAATGAGTTCTGATCTGCTTAACTTTGATTCGGTATTTTCGATATGGTTGTTTCACTATCTGTCGTTGGTATTTTCAAGGCTTGCTGCCTTGTACGTGTTAAGTGTTAAGATATCCACAGGAAGAAAGGGGGTGCTAAATTCAAAAAGACTATACCATAAACGAACATACATGTGAATATATTCTTATAATGTAATCCATGCAAACATATTCAATAATATTCTTTTAGTAAAAAAAATCTAAATTATTTACTTGGTAAATTTTTTACTTAATTCTAAAGTTTTTAGTTAATTTTCTCGAAATTGCATTTCAATTAATTTTTAGTAACTTTATCATATAAGCAATTGACATCACGATACATTCAGCAATAAGTATAAAAAACCATAAAAGTTGTTACATGCAGCAATAGAAAAAATATTGTGATGAATAAAGTTATTAAAGTTAAATTAAATATTGAATAAATTAAATATCTTCACGCAATTCCCAACACAGGGGTATACAGAGTTGTCAGGTTGTCCCGAAAAATATCTTCAGTGGAAGGTGGGTTGTAGGGACTTAATTGTCTAGACTAGACCTCTCTCTCACGCCTTTCCCAATACAGGGGGAAAGGCGTGAAGATATAAAAAATCTGATAATCAATACGTTTGTTATTACCACATACCGTGTGGTATCGGTGTAGAAATAATGCCATCCCGTCTCTTCCTGTGGGTCACATAAGAAGCGAGCCGCTCGTCTATCGTATGTATAAAATTACAGTCATATGTATATATCAAAAAAATAAGAATGAAGCATCTGGCTTAGGCCAACAGGCAAACATATTGCCTTGCGTCATGTTCATGTGATTGAAATCAGACTTATCAGCAATATGAAAAAGTATAATCTCTTTTGTAAGAAACAAAAAATAATTAGTATGTTTATTGTGTGTCGTTAGTCAAAAAAAAATAGATAATTTAACATTTAGCGTGTTAATTTATAAGATAGATATCGCGACATGACAAATAATAGTTCATCGTTTTGTTAACTAGCTAACGGTTTAGGAAACGCCGTCTCGCTCAATACATCAAAGGGATGTCAGTTTTTGTTGAGCTCTGGCAACACATGTCAGCTAAGACTACTAACGTGTGTCATAGTTCACTATTCTAACAACAATTTATCATGTCTCTTGATCGTGTGTTAATTTTCTCTCGGATGCGAGTAATGCTCGGGCCGTTAGGAATGCAAAACGCTTAATGTTCACTATATTTTTTATTTTGTTATTGGCTATTACTCATTTGAATGTTATAATGTTTTGACGTTTTATGTCGTCAAATTTAAACTATTTAAGAAAAATATAGTTATGAGAATTTTTATAAGTTATTCAATGTTTAACGCAGTATGAACATTAGTAATAAATAATAAGTTCTTACATTAAGTACCTCGTCTAATAAAAAATCTACAGAAGTTTTTTACATCTACTTTCTTATTCAGGATTGACATAATTAATAAATTTTTAGAGTAATTTTAATTTAAATAAAGCTAAATTTATAGTACTGATTCGCCTGTTTTGTATTATACTGTCTTAACTGAATATTATTGAATGTACATAAATTTTCCAAATAGTATCTGTCAATGTTATAAGTACTTGCTCTTCCATATTGCAGTAAGTTTCTTTAAATGTCAAACATGTATTATAGTAATCTTCGTAGTCAATGTTATAATAATTTTTTTTATTATTTTTTCTTATATGGAAATTATAGATCCCGCGGGAATTTCGACGATGTCTCGGGCAACATCTAATGTCAAATGTATTTAATTTGTAAAGTTTAAGTAATGCATATGGAAGTAAAATTTATATATCTATGTCGGTTTTCGGTTCTTCTTCTTCTTTTTTCAGCCTATCAAGAGTCCACTTCTTAACATAGGCCTCCTATAAAATGTTCCACAAAGAACCTTCATTCAACGACTCCCCGCAAACTTTCGTTATCACTTTTAAATTATAAAACACTTAAAAAACAAATATGTAATAAGAAAAAAGTAATTGAAAGTCACGATAGCCGAGTTGTTGGGTGGTCGGAATTTCGAGTCGAGAGACCCGAGTTCGATCCCCAGGTGGCAGTACCAATGAGTTTTTCAAAAACTTATGTACGAATTTCATCGTTGGCTTGGACATAAAGGCGGCGACGGGCTCACCACCTGTCACGTTGTCCCGAAAATATCTTCGGTGGAAGGTGGGTTAAAGGGACTTAATTGTCTAGACTTGACCTCTGTCTACCCCTGTATTGGGAATTGCGTGAAGATATTTTATTTATTATTTTTAATAAGAAAAAAATATCTTCTCGCCATTCCCAATATAGAGGTAGGCAGAGGTCTAGACAATTAAGTGTCATTTCGACCCATCTTCCACCGCAGACATTTTTTTGGCACAACGTGACAGATGTTGAGCCCTTCGCAGTCTTAATGTCCAAGCCAACGATATAATTCGTACATAAGTTTTTTGAAAAACCTATTGGTACGAGCCTGCTTCCTGCGGATTGAACTTGGGTCTCTTGACTCCGAATCCCGATCACCCAGCCATTCGCCTATCGTGACTCACTAATACCTCTATTATATATTACCTATAATACTATTTATATCAGGCACAATTTGGTAAATCTTTAAAATATGATTTCATCATTATACAAAAAATATTTTTATGTTTCTTTTTGAAGTAATTAAACCATTATTTTTTATAGAAATATAAATGATTCTAAATGATTCGCAATATAAGAAGTTTTATCGCGACCACTTGGAACAACTACATTTACTTGAAATCGGTTAAAGTAATGACAACGTTCACACTCAAATCTTGCTAACGGTCTTTATTACTAAACATTACCGTTGTTGCTTTTTTATTACTACGTTTTTTTAACTACGTTATGGCTATGTAGTGCTGAATCTTATAGCCATTTGTAATTGTGATAGAAATGGATATTAAAATTAGCTAGAGTTATTTTGAAATATATATCTTTTAAATATTTCATGTAATATTTTTGTGCCAATAATTTAGGCCCATAGTTATGACTATAAAACCCAGAGTTGCGATAATTACTTCTACTAAGCCAGGCACTCAGTCATTTTTGTCTGATATTTTTCGAGATAGTTGTCTCGTCATCTGTCGGTAGCCAAAAACATATTGAAATCCCTTAGTCGCCTCTTACGACCCCCACGGAAAGAAAAACCACACGGCCAAGATATATTCCAGTTAATATATGAGAATATTATGTTGATAAGTGTGAGATATAAATAATTTAGTTTAGTTATAACCAACTAGACTATCCAAATTAGTTCACGAACTTATTGTCTCTCAACTGAATATTTGTTGATAAATGGAAAGATAAAGAAAATATTGTACGTTGTTGTTGCTTCAAATTGATATAGTTGCGGTACAGTGAAGCATTTTATTGTTGATAGCGTCGATGTGTGCGTACATTAAAACCTCTATCTAACACGTTTATATAGATGCAGTATCTCGGCGCGCTGGGATCGTAAATGTCATCTGAAAATTTATATTCATTACGATTAGATAGCAGTTCACAATGGCCGGCCATTGTTGAACGCGTGTAGAGCCTGATCGATGTATGATATTGCGTTTTTATAGTTGACATACCTCGCCTCCTAAGCATAGATTTACGAGACGCAGGCCTCTCAAAAACAGTAGGACATGTGTTTTCTATCGTTGCCACATATTAGCCTTTTACGACACCTTAATTTATATACCGCCCACTAGGAGCTTCTTTAGTTAGTCAAGTATAACGTTACACATACGTATATGCGTCAAGTATAAAATATGACTTATTCCACGTACATATTGCTTTTGTTCTGGTCAGGTTTATTGTCATACAATGAGATCTTATAAAATTTAATAAAATTTAGTTATACATATAATTGTGAAATTTAATCGCAATCATTAAATTTATATATTTTTTTTTTTTATTTTTTTTTTATTAAATTTATAGGCGATCATTTATGTTATGTTTATAAAAGGTACACAGATAATAAATTAGATTCAATTTAATGACGCAGTTAAAACATTTCGAAGGTGACATAAAAATTGTATTGCGATTGTTGGAATTATTTACCTTTTTATTCTTCATATTATCTGTTTTACGATTTCTAGAGAGAAGTATAAACGTTGAGACGACGTTGATCAAGTACAGAAATGCATGACGGCGTACGCGCAGCAATTTGCAACTTTGCTATATAGTGTCGATTTACGAGGATCTATTTTCAATTTTATGATCAGCCTGACGTAGCTATTTAAACGAGATCTCTGATTCTATGATGCAGTTTCTCATACCCAGACACTCACGATGTTCAAATTGAATAATCAGAGGTCAGCTTATGTTAGTCGACTAGTTTTATGTGTTAAAGTTCTCCATAATGTATATAATGACGTTTGAGTGGTGAACCGTTCTGACATTCAGTTAAATTTATATAACTTTAAACAACCTGTAATAGCCTATCGTTAACTAATACACTCGGCGTCACAAAAATCGTACGTTTTAAAAAAGCAACCTTAAAATACTATCACTCAAACTTTTTCAATAGTAAGGGTATGGATGTAGGATAGCATTGGAATGGTAACTTAATTGCCTATTAGAAATTAAAAACTTGTGTATGTATTTTTAATCTTTTTATAAAAATAACATATAAAGGGGCAAAGGTACAAAAAAATAAAAAAATAGTTAAAAAAAACTAAAAAAGCGTGGAGTGCTTTTTAAGATATTATCAAAATGATAATCAATCTACTCATATCTGTCAATAAAATATTAACTATTGACACCATGCAAACCACGCTTTTTTTAAAATAAAATATTTTTTTATTCACACTATTATTAATTTATATTTATTGAAATTTTTAACACTATATTTAATTTAAATGTATTAAAATTTATATACTATTTTTTAGTTCGGTTTTCTATAAAAAAACGTGTTTTTTAGTTTTTTTAAACTATTATTTATTTTTTACTTTTTAGTTTTTTTATCAAATTAGTGTATTGTCATCGGTCCTCGATAAGTCTATAAAGTTTGAACGAAATCTGGCCGTTTAAAGTGGGTCAAAATCGCGCCCAAAGAAGTCGGTTACAAACATACATGCATACAAGTGAAGCTAATATAAAGCGTGAAAAAAATTATGAATAAGTCTAAAATCTAGTGTTTCCTCCTCTTGCTTCGATGAAGAGTTCCATCCGAACCGACGTAACGAGAGTCACCACTCTCTCTCTTGGGGTATATTCTCCATGTCTGTACATGACCTTTAAAAAAAAAACATGACCTTTTATACCCTTTTTAAGTAGAGCTCAACTAGCGCTCCTTAAGTGAGCATGTTTTCCAACATCTTATTGATTGGTACCTTGTTAGAAATGGTAATTGGTTTTTAATGATACAGGTAAAGGTATATGATTATTAATGTAAAGGTATTGAAGTGCACACTTACTTTTTTTTTTACAATGATATATTTTTTTTACACGTCGTATTTATACCAATGGGGGTTTTCAAAATTTATGTACGAATTATATCGTCGGCTTGTATATTGAGACGGCGAGACGGTGGAAGGTGGGTCAAAACGACTTAATTGTCTAGACCTCTGTCTACCCCAGTATTGGGAATGGCGTGAAGATATATATCTTTGTTATTATGAATGTATAATTATAAATGTAAATGCTTCGTAGCAAATAATAGACAGCTATGTTGTATTGTAAATGTATTATAATTCAATTTGTTGTAACATTTTGATATAGGCAATGAATAGTCGTAAAGTATTAAGCTGAAGGATAATGCTAATATTTAAATACCCTATTAAATTTTATGCTCTGCGTAGGATTCTGTGGGGATTCAATTACTCTTTGTGTTAGGTGAAAGGCACCGGAGCTGTTCGTGTAAACCGAGCCCCGAGTTCAGCGAACACATCCCGACACCTCGCGCTCAATGAGCCTAGTCACAAAAGGTGAGAAACACTCTGCGCGCGAGAGGTATCGCATTAGGGGTAGATTGAATAAATGCTAAATTAAATAAGAGCAAATAAAACCGGCGTTTTAAATGGAAGACGTCCACGAATAATTCGTTTCGTGTGGCGGTCGTAACAAAGCGAACGGCTTGTTTATCCCGTCTGGTCGCCCCCGTTGCGTGAAATGGTAGAGACGCAGAATTGCGGATTATTTCTTTGCATTTCAAACGTCTCGTCTGCCCGCTAATATATTTTTTTCGTTCCACCTTGCAACGATACCTGTTAGTTTGAAATGAACTGTAGACTTAAGTAACACTTATTCATCATGTCTTATCAACAACTATAAATATTTCCACAAAAAAAAAAACAGTTATAGATTCAAATTATATTTATGGTCTCAGTGTCTAAGCTTTCGGTACATAATGCGAGCACAAACATTCGTCACACAAACCTTTGTCCCTAACGGGTTTCGAACCCACAAACCTTACCTTCAAAAGCACTAAACAACCAATTAAGCTATGGGATTACATATTTTTTTTATAAAATTAACGTTTTTATGTAATACTTACTAACCCGGTAAACGTTGTTTTGCCATATGGCTCTAAAAAATAAGGGTAGATCGTAGAAGGGTAAAAATTTAGGGTTGTACGTATTTCATAAAAAAATAAAAACAAGAAATAAAAAAAAAATTAAAGGGTTGACCGCTAACGTTTAAGGGGATGAAAAAAGATGTTGTCCGATTCGTAGACCTAAACGATATGCACACAAAATTTCACGAAAATCGGTCAAGCCATTTCGGAGGAGTTTAATTACAAACACCGTGACACGAGAATTTTATATTTTAGAAAATATGTTCTCTGATAAACGGCTATGAAAATGTTTTTGTTTTAATCTTGGTAATCATTTTTATACTCAAGTCAATTTTTAATACCCAGAAATAACTTCTATAAATTGTTGATTGTAGATAGTAATAATAATAGTTCTTATTCGTAGTTATAATATTCACAGTTACGTTACCAATTTTTTCATTCTAAAACCAATTATCATTTACATATCACAGGCAAGGCGCCGACGCTGGCACTCACTCGCTAGATCGCACTTGAGGTCAATACGTTTACAAACCTCTAATTTTGAAAGATCCCTTACACAACTAAAAACATCAAATAAATACAGTTCAACTTGAACCGGACTGTGTTAGATTAGTGTATAGATACATAGGTGAGAGCTATAACTACCAAAACAAGACGACTGACCAAATCGTCTTTGTTGAGATTTTATCTCGCCGTTAAATACTTCTAACCATTAGAGAATATCGAGCGTCTCGCTCGAACAAGCGACCAATTGCTTTTGGGTTTATGTCAGTTTGTGTACTTTAATTCGGGAAAGTTTTTTTTTTGACACAACTTTTATGGTGATTTTGCATAAATGTTATAAATATTATATTTATATATATTTATATATATATGTATATATATTTTTTTGAATGTCACGTTGTCCCGAAAAATATCTTCGGTAGAAGGTGGGTCAAAGGGACTTAATTGTCTAGACTTGACCTCTGTCTACCCCTGTATTGGGAATTGCGTGAAGATATTATTATATATATATATATATATATATATATATATATATATATATATATATATATATATATATATATATATATATATATATATATATATATATATATATATATATATATATATATATATATATATATATTTTTTTTTTTTTTGATATAAATTTTACTCTGCTTTTGTAAGTCCCTTGGCTATATTCATAGCTTTTGGAATTTATTTTGTTTCAAAAAATCATTTATGTATATTTGAATTTGTATTGAATTTTATAATCCTCGACGACCTCCGTGGACAAGCGGCGTACACACGAGTTTTCGTACTGTCGCCAGCTCTGAGGTATCGTCTTCGATTCCCGGACGATTCAATGTAGAAAATTACTTTTTCTACATTGTCTTGAATCTGGGTCTTTTTGTACCTTCATTGTTCCACAAGAGCTACTTTCTCTGGGATGTACCGGTATGTGATGTTGTCACTATGTATGTATCTCTGTATAATAAATTGGAAAACAATAATATTCTCTCTCGAACTTACGAAGATATTAAGAATGAATAAAGAACGAACCTTTTTATAATCATAAACTAAATAGAATAGTTACAAGCTTCTATATAACCATAGTTATTATGAAGTAGTAAAAACCAATATACATATTGTTTGCGTAAAATTAGGTCCTAGTTATCGATTCATTGGAAAGTCTTCTGGGTACACTCTTACCTATTCCTGCCGCCGAGTACCACTGCAACAACTATTTTGTTCCGGTTCGAAGGAGAAAGCCAGTGCTGTTACGGGCTATGTGGAATTCCATCGTATTCCTCCAAGCTGACAACGCATTTGTAAACTTCTTCTTTTGGAATAGTTTGCAGTTGTCATGGGCTGTCAGTTAGTTTTTCACCCGACTCCCGTAAAAAAGGTTAAATTAATACTACTCTTAAGTGATTTCTGTTTGACCATCTTAAGCTAATATACAAATATTATTTATCTTGTATAACAATACAAGATAAATAATATTTGTATATCTATAATCTCATGTACCCACAAATATTATCTGTATGCCTACATACGTTGATACAGTTCTAACTAACAAGCGTAGGATAAAATATACTTTGTATTAATTACATATACTATAATAAATACAAAAATATGAATACTACATTATAATGATACTAATTTAACAGAGACCAAGCTTATTTGTAAATGGGTAATGCGATGATGGTGCTGTTCATACTCCACTTATTGGCACAAGAGTGTACCGAAAGGTAATTAAATGAATTTCTCAGACCATTGGTGAGCGTTCACACAAAATTTAGGTTTGGGATGCTAGCCTCTTTGAAACATCTTACAATTGATGAATTCATACATACAAAAAAATAATATACAGGCAAAAATCTATATCAATGAAAATAAAAAATCGTGAAAAAGCCGTGTCTGAACATTAAATATTTTATTCAGACGATGCACTCTAGGATCGAATACAGTTTCTACCTACCTATTTCAAGTATCATTTAGTGTTTTCAAAGTCAGTTAAATAGCAGACTAAAACAAATCTGACCAGTGAAGGGCAGCAGCGCCTAAGAAGCGAGATGTCTGATACTGGGTTCTGTGACATGAAAGTAAATTGCCTGTTGTATGCTGATGATGCAGTGATTATTGTACCATCAGAGCTATAGACATTAGTAACGTGTGTGAAAGAGGAATGTGGAAATGAAAATATCCGTTTGAATGATAATAAAACTGAGGTTCTTACATTTGAAAGGGATGTGGGTCGAAAGGACGAAGAGAGAACGAAGTGTGAAATATAGGTAAATCAGGAATATACGAATATAATAGAACAAGTGAACAGAATTATAATAGGGAAACTCTATTATAATTTAAGATAAATTTGTAGGACAACACTCACTATGTCGTTATAGCCGTTAACGATTAAATATCTTTCCATTTAAATTTTTATCTTTTAAAAGCTCAAGTAAAAGCAAACATATAGTTTATTTGTGAAGTAATAACCATAGTTAACATAGTTGAAATAAGAATCTGATAATCAAATTTATCTCGTTGAAGCAACTTAATTAATGTAGTGGTTCGTAGCAGTGTATAATTTGCGTCAAAATTGTTTCGCGTTAATAAAGATAGTAGGATGAGTCACCGAACATGTTTAATTCGATACGTGATATTATTTAGTTTCACAATAACAACCTAAATCATGGCTCGAGTTTTATACGGTTAACGTATTGGCTTTAAGTAAATACGACATGAATTTAATGTTTTCTTTACATATTATACCATTTTAGTAGCTTCTATAGTGATTTAAATCATGTTATATCAAAAATTGTTCGTTAATAAGGATATTTATCCTTAAGACTTAGTAGCGCGTGTTTTACTGCAATTAAGTTCATATTTACAACTTGAATAGCTTTATAATGACAAACATAATTGAGGTCAAAGAACAGTATTTAAGCGTGGTACGGCACCGATGAAAGTTGGAATTTAGCTTTAGATGGGTGTATTCAGAATGGCAATTGCTACTGGTAAATTTCAAGAAAATTATCTACATATTCATCAGGCTAAAACTGAACAAATCGCTGACGTCTGGTACTGCGATCGCTAACTTGCTAGCCGGGCGTAACCATTGTTCGTGTTTCCTTCATATGCAGTGTATTGCGACTTGAAAATACATTATTATAAATTTAATTGTATTTTTGGGAGAACATTATCAAAAAATAACTAAAAAAATTTAATGAAGTAGCCGTAAACTCTTTTGTTTAGCTTTTTGTAGCTCTATTCCAAATTTATATTTATATTTACCCATCTAAAAGTGAATAAAGTAACACGCTGTAGCTTAAAATGGGACAAATTTACTGTCGTTCTCCGATTATACATACGATAAACGCACAGACCGGTGATTATGATATCTCAAGAGTTGTTTAATCGGCCGATCGATACTATGTCGCGTTCCGTTCTCCACTAAACCAGTACTAATAAAAATAATACTAGTTAGAGGCGAGTCGTATCTGACAGTTTACGCTAGAAAATCAACAAGGTGCACGGAGGGGTCTAGTCAGAACCGCGGTGCGTTATCGGCCCCATCGGCTCGAACAATGCGTTGAATGTTTCAATATAGGTACGACAGCGTTTTTAACGTTTCATCGGCACTGTAACAATCGTAAAATAAATTCTCTACGCCTTCTCAAAGCTCTGATTAATGTTGTACACAGCGCGGCGTCGCATTTTATTTTTACCTCCGCGTTATACTCTGGTATTATTTATGACGTTCGAGTTCGTTGTTCTTATGTGTATATGATGTATTGTTTTCAAATATTAATACTGACATGATTTCTAGAACTAAGTTAAGAGTAGATAATATTTTTTTTATAGAAAAGGGAGGCAAACGAGCTGGTGGCTCACGTGATGGTAAGTGATGGCGGTAATCACTTACCACCACCCGCAATACTAGAGGCAAAGCAGATGCGTTGCCGGCCTTAGAGTGCCCCCCCCCCTCAGAATTGGGGATGAGAGGGGGGAGGGTAGGCCTCCGGTTACCTGCACTCACCAGACGAAACGCAGAAGTTTGTTAGACTTCTACTTCACGCCGGTTTTCTGTGAGGTCGTGGTACTTTACTGGTCGAGCCGGCCCATTCATGCAGCAACAAAAGCTGATGCGTAGTTCTACCACTGTTAAAAGATATAGTTTTTTCAATTACCGCACAATTTTATGGTGTTTCTGTTATAGGATTTTGCTGTAAAATTATAGCTATATTTAAATCGTTTCTTTCATGTTTATTTATGAAAGTGGTGGCGGCGTTTACTGCCTAAGAGTTCCGGGTTAGTACCACAGTTTTGTCCATTTCTGACGTTAAGTAGCGTTATACCAACTATTGTAACCCAATTGGGAAACCAGTTGCTAATTAATAGTTATTATTGGGCATTCTTCCTCGTCGGTGACGACGTATTTGCAACATTCTATAATCAAAATAGATTACCTATGTTCATATCCTGTAGTAGACACTTTTTTATTGTTTAGTTTTTTACAAAAAATAATAATAATATAATAATATCTTCACGCAATTTCCAATACAAAGGGTAGAACAGAGGCCTAGTCTAGACAATTAAGTCCCTTTAACCCACTTTCCACCGATGATATTTTCGGGACAACGTGACAGGTGGTGAGCCCATCGCCGTCTCTATGGCCAAGTCAACGATATAATTCGTACATAAGTTTTTGAAAAACCTGTTGGTACAAGCCTGCTACCAAGACAAGACTGATTATGCTGGGAGGGAAATGAGGAATTTCGCCTTATCGCTAAACCTCTCCCAGTTGGTAAAGCAAGCCACTAGGGTGCCAGACGTTGAAGGTCATACAGCCAATTGTCTAGACCTCCTGCTGACCACTGATCCTGACAGATAGAGGCAGGTAGAGGTGGCTTCTCCACTAGGAACCTCTGATCACTGTCTGGTGTAATCTGTATCGTCTTACACGCCAACAGACCTCGACCCACATGGTACTAGGCGAGTGTGGCAATACAAGTCAGCAGATTTGGGATGAGATGCGACACTTCTTTACACCTTATCCTTGGCGGCAGGTCTGCTTCTCTTCCGGAGATTCATCGAGATGCGCGGATGCTATAACTGACGTGATATGTTTAGCTATGGAATATTTTATTCCTTTTACTGATGTACCCGTTGGTGGCAAAGCTCGCCCATGGTTCAACGCCGAATGTTCCCAAGCCGAAAAGCTTAAACATTTGGCGTACCTCTCATGGGTTGACGCTCGAAACCGTAAAACTCCGGATGTCAGATCCAAGAAGAGAGCCTTTTATCTAGCCGCCAAGACTTACAAAAAGGTGTTGTGGAAGGCTCGTTTCGAACGCATTAGGCATATTGGCACGAAGCTCTCTGCTCAACCATCTGGCAGTAGAGCTTTTTGGTCCCTTGCCAAGGCGTTCGAGACGAGTTTTTGTAAACCTTCACTGCCTCCGCTGGTTAAGCCTGACGGGACATGGGCTCATGCGGCAAAAGAGAAGGCAGAACTGTTCGCGAATCTCTTTGCTAGCAACTCACGTCTGGACACAAGCAACGTAGTTCCAACTTCCCTACCTCCCTGTGGTACTTCAATGTCAGAGGTCCACATTACTAACAAAGATGTCCTCAAAACGTTGCGACATTTGGACGTGAACAAAGCCATTGGACCTGATGGTATTCCAGCCATAGTACTTAAGACCTGTGCAGCCGAGTTGTCTCCTGTTCTGACACGCCTGTATCGCCTCTCCTTGAAGACTGGAATAGTGCCCAAATCCTGGAAGCTTGCTAACGTGCAGCCCGTGCCCGAAAAAGGTAGCCGTGTTGACCCTGTCAATTAACGACCTATTTCGATTACCTCCATTCTCTGTAAGATTATGGAGCGTATATTGAACTCGCACCTCTTGGCATACCTAGAATATATCGATCTCCTTAGCGATCGACAGTACGGGTTTCGCCGAAATCGGTCGACTGGGGACCTTCTAGTGTATGTCACACATCTATGGGGTGAGGCCCTCGTGAACAGTGGTGAAGCACTCGCGGTTTCGCTCGATGTCTCGAAGGCTTTTGACAGGGTCTGGCATGCTAGCCTTATCAATAAGCTTCCTTCATTTGATATATCCCCTGGACTGATAGCCTGGATAGAAGACTTTTTGCGGGAACGGTCTTTGCGAGTCGTTATTGACGGCTGCTTGTCGGAGGCTATGGCGATTAATGCCGGAGTTCCTCAAGGGTCTGTTCTGTCCGCAACTCTCTTTCTGCTGCACATAAACGACCTGCTCGAGCCCGGTCTCTTTGGGTATGCAGATGATAGCACAGTTGTGGAGAGATATCTGGCGCGTGTTCAGGCCAGACAGGATCAAGTACAGTCTGCTCGTGGGGCCATGGTAGAGCGTATGAATCTTACATTACAGGCAGTTTCCAACTGGGGCAATACCAATCTTGTGAGATTCAATGCCACCAAAACGCAAGCGTGTCTGTTCTCCGTCAAAAGGCTCCTAAATTTCAGAATGTATCTCTGGAATACACCGACCGCCTCCAGTTATTAGGAGTCGAAATCACGTCAAACTTTAACTTTGGGCGGTTCATTGAGTCTAAGGCTAAAGCCGCTACAAAGAGATTGGGAGTTCTTGCAAAAGTGCGGCGTTACTTTACTCCGGGACAGCTCCTGACCCTATATAAAGCTCAGGTCCGGTCGGCTGTAGAGTACTGCTGCCACATATGGGCTGGAGCTCCTAAATATCAACTGACTTGGCTACTACCAATTTGTCCAGTCTCGAACACAGACGTCTAGTGGCCAGTCTCTCGGTGTTTTACAGGTTACATTTTAGAGAGTGTGCGAAGGAATTACATGAGTTAATTCCCCCTTCCCCTTTCCATCATCGGACATCAAGATGCACGGCGGGTTTCCATCCTTTTGAAGTCGATATACCCTCCCTTCGGACGAAGCGTTTTGCTTCGTCATTCATAGTGCGTACAGCAAAGGACTGGAATAATTTGCCTGCATCAGTCTTTCCGTCCGATTACAATGTGGGTGTCTTCAAGAGAAGAGTGAATAGGCTTTTTCTAAGCTAGTGTGCCTACCAACAAAAACTACATCGCCACTTACCATCAGGTAGGATTGTAATTAAACGGTAGCTTATAATGTTTAAAAAAAAACCTGGGGATCGAACTCGGGTCTCTCGACTCGAAATTCCGACCACTCAACCACTCGACTATTGTGACTTTTAGGACTATATATTTAAGTCTTTTCACTTAGTCGCCTCATACAACAATCCCGGAAAGAATAAAGTGGTATATTCTAAAATCGACACCACAGGGCAAATATAGTCATACACATAAACAAATAAAATATAGTTATATTTAATAATACCATGTAAATAGTTTGAGTTCGTTCGTAAAACTAACTTCACAGGGAAGAAGTAAGCACAGTGTCGGACACATATTTATTACTCATACACATTTAAGAAAGTAACAACCATCTTTGTAACAAATTAATAGCTTCTTCAAAAGCTCAATTTCTTACGAAGTTTTAGAAAAGATATATATATATATATATATATATATATATATATATATATATATATATATATATATATATATATATATATATATATATATATATATATATATATATATATATATATATATATATATATATATATATATATATATATATATATATATATATATATATATATATATATATATATATATATATATATATATATATATATATATATATATATATATATATATACAATGCTCTGATCCCAAAGTAAGCAGCACTTGTATTATGGTACCTTACCACAAACGCTTTAGGTGTTTGTCAACCGAGAAAATGTATTAAAAGTATTTTTTACAACCGACCGGTAATCGAACCCGGGATCTCAGAGCTGGCAACACCATGAAAACCGGTGTGTACGCCACACGTCCACGGAGGACGTAAATAACGAATTATTAATATAATTATTGTGATTCTTTATTTGCCAGGATACAGTAAAATATAATATGATGTGTTAGTGATGTAAATTATAATATAATTTGCAATAAGGTGCTAACGTATTCAGCTGACATTAGTTTACAAATTTCAATTTGATATTTATAATATAGTCTATTTTTATGAAGGTCACAACTGTACTTTGTATCAAGCTTTGTTTAAGGTTTTAATGATCACTTAAATACCATGATAATTATAAAGATTTTTTTTACCGAAGCTAATTTGAGTGAATGTACATGACGGAAAGGAAAGGTAGAGAGTCCATTGCCATCTTAGTGTCTTTCCAAGCGTACGATGCAGATTGTACACAAGTTTCGAAACATTTCATAGGTACGAATCGTCATTATGAGGAAAGTACTCGGATCTTCTGATTCGAATTCCGATCCCCGAATCAACAATGCTATATTGATGGGTGGTAAATAACCTGGTGGTACATTCTAAACTCTCATTAAAGCAAAGCTGACTGATCGATTTTTCCAAAACAATAATTCAAAATGGTTTTGTTTATTTTTGTATCATTTTATGGTTAATCAGAAAAAAAGTGTGTGGTTTCCCCGACGACTCCGACTGGATATTACTCCTTACGAACGATTATAAAATATATAGATTAATAAATGAAGGTAAATAAACGAATTATTTATATTACTGAATACAAGCATGATTTATTTATATATATTTATCATATAATTTATATTCCACAAAATACATTACTTGGCAACATAAACAATTGTTACAATGCAGCCTAGAGTACTCTGTGCTGGGGCCTACGCAAGATAAGCTGCACACGAATATAACGGGTAACGCATTACTTAACAAAGAAAGTTTGATTTTACTCCCTATAACTTTTCATATACCGGGCTTATATATGAAAAACGATTCCTTAGGAGCAAACTCTGAAAACGACAAGAATAACGCTATTTGTGTTACTTATTTTAACCATTATTTAGGAAATAAATTTAAAAAATCACGAAGTTACTATGTATGTTGTGTGGTTGAGTGAAGGAAGGTGGAAGGTTGTGATGCGATTGGCAATCGCCTCGTCAATTATGGCAAACCCTCCATTAGAGGTCTACGAGTTGCAGTATCTAACAGTCCGTAATGAAAGTATGTATGTATGAATTGTTTTACTTTTTCGATTCATATTAATACTTATTATTAATAAATTTTAAAGACATGGCAGTATTTTGTAATTCAATTTAGAATACAAAGCCTTTTACCTTACCTTTACATGTGATAACTTATAAAGTTAAGTCTTTTGTATAGACTTGTTGCTAAGAAATAGGTATATTTATAGGAGAATACATTAGTTAAGCTTCAAAGGCAGTCGATTTTACTGACCGCAGTATGCGTTCCTTGGTCTGCGAGTTCGCGAACGTTACCCCACAGTGATGGATAGTGACCATGAGTTACGAACGAGGTTTAAGAAGTTTAAGAGGTTTGAGTAACGAGGTTTAAGAGTTTTTATTTTTATACGCGGTATAAATCTAAGTTTGGTTTCACTGATTGTCCTAGTAGTTGATTGTAATTAGTGAAATGAAAGTAAGAAAACACTTTAAAACTTTCCTTATTTATCCCAACCTTAAAATAAAGCAGACGCCTAAGTAGAGAATTGGATTGACAGATAACTTACAAGTATTCTGAGCCTAAAAAGTCAAGAAAAACGATATTTGGATCTTGATGTACTGGTGTGACTGGTGGGCACAAGACAAGAAATTTCTAGGAAATAAGAGGCAAGTAGGGATTTAACTATACAATCTTGTTCCAATACCTAAATTAATATTTTTTATCACTTTCTACTTTTTGGTTTGGATATGTTATATAATATGTGATTGTATATGTAAGAACATATATCCCGAAATTATCTTCGGTGGAAACGTGGGTCGAACGGACTTGATTGTTTAGACTAGGCTTCTGTGTAGCCCTGTATTGGGAATTGCGTGAAGATATTTATTTATTTATTTAGGAATATATTAATAGTAGTGTTTAATAATTAAATTATTTACTTATTTTAAAGGATTGATTTTCCATATTATTTAGTTAAATTTATATTTTATTTATATTCACGCATTCCCAATTCAGAGGTAGCCAGAGATCTAGACAATTTAGTTTTTTGACCTACAATTCATCGGAGTTTATTTTGGGACAACGTGACAGATGGTGAACCTGTGCCGTCTTTTTGTCCAAAATATAAATCGAACATAAGTATTGAAAAAACCCTACCATCTGGGAATCGAATTCAATCATCCAACCACTAGGCTACCGTGATTACAATGATATTTTTAATGGAATTCTAGAGTAAAGTACTTTTTTTTACTTAAAATTGCATATTGATGAAACTTATTTAAAACGTAAGTGATAAGAAGGTCATAAGAGTAAACCCTATAAAATTAATCACATGACATAGAATGCACCACAATCCTTTGTTCGCAACTCCAGTTGTTTCACACCTACTTAAGACCGAAGGCTAATAGCTCGTTACCTAAGATTGAAGGCTTGCGGTCGACGCCCGGAGAGTTATCCTTACAGATACCACATAAAAACCTGATATGCAATACGCTTTCCTATACTAGGAGATAGCTGATTTGAGCCAAGTCGATCTTGTTTTTTGAATGTTTAAATTGGCCGAGCAGCATGGTCGAACATAGTTGGCACCAATTGTTCTTGTTGGACAACTTTTTTATTATTATTTAAAATCGATCCATTTCTTAAATAGCAAATTATTTTTTTTTTGTGTAAGAGAATTTATTATTATTTAAATTCTTTTATATATGAAGTTGGTATAATATAGTGATTTGAACATTATTCTCGCCCCATTAATATGATTATTTATATGAAATTATTTCAATATTCAATAAATACCATAGAAACAAAATTTACAATAATACTGGTTACTAAAATAAGCGCGTCAATAAAGGATTTTTTTATTCATAAATAGCTATCAATATTGTAGTTACTAAAGCATTAATAATACCCGCCAGTAACACGATCGCATGTGGTTAAGTTATAAACGTAAATAGGAATATGTTTTTTATTAAATTTGCTTATATTTTATTATCATGTATTTGCTATATTACTGTAAAGTTACATTAAAATATGTTACTTTTGATGAAAGTTGCACCTTGGATACCAACAAAACCCATCCATCTTCACAAACTTTGTTTTTATAACTCAGCCATAAATGCTGTTACATAAGAACTATTCTTTTTTTTTTTCAACTTTTTAATTATTTTTATTTTTGGAACACTTATATTATTTTAAAAACTTCTTTCGATTTTGAGCCATTTCACATATTTTTTCGTGTCCATTATCAAATTACAATATGGAATGGGAAGTGTTAAAGAAAATAGGATTGCAATGATCGCCTTGCACAAAGTGGGAATGAAGCCGTCTGTCATATATCAGACCCTTCGAAAGTATGGTATCATCCGTATATATTCGTATATCGATCACTTTATATGAATATATCACTTTATATATATTCAAAACACTTCACCGAAAGGAAATTTTGTATTTATAGTGGAATTTAAGTATTAGAATTTTATGTTGTGCTATATTAATCACTTATTCTTATTTCTTCTTTTTTTTACTATTTCCAAAGGCTTCAATTATTTTTTTTAACGGACAAAAGAGTAATTTAAATATAATCGCTTTCATGTTGTTTATGAGTATAATATATATATATATATATATATATATATATATATATATATATATATATATATATATATATATATATATATATATATATATATATATATATATATATATATGTATATGTATATATGTATATATATATATATATATATATATATATATATATATATATATATATATATATATATATATATATATATATATAGATAGTTTTTGAAGTTTATGAAAAAATTTAAACTTTTCTGTTAAAAAAACGTAATATTCAAATATAAACGTATGCGTTAATGTTGTTATATATTATTTGTTAATGAAAAGTAATTTTTATACTGAAAAAAAGAACTTATGTATTTTTATTTATTGTTTATTTCTGTATATCACTTTTTGACACAGTCCATTTTTACAATAAATTATTTGCTTTTAGTTATGATTAAATTACAAAATATACAAAAATATTGCTACGTGGTAGAAAGATAACTATATCTAATTTATCACAGATTTTGGCGGCGCAGCCATTTTATAAAATATTAAAGTTCATGGCATAGAATTGGTCTCATAAATAAACAAGCCCGTATAGATTTGACGCAGAAAAATAAAAAAAATGTATGATGACAAATTAGTTTACAAACAAATATTACGTCTAAACAATGTATAATAGACTCCGGAGATGGACTGACAAATATATTAACATCCACAAATCGAACAGTTTAGAGTATATAAATAATTAAACGTACTTTATTATTAAATGACAAAGAATATTAGCGTAAGAAATGTAGGTGTATGTACAATATAACTAAAGAAAACAGTAGGATATAAAGTATTTACAATGTACTGTGGGACTAGCTATCACAATTTACACTGAGTCACTTACACTTAACATTACTTACGTTGTCACTGTTGATCACATTATTTACTTAAAAAGTACTATGTTTAAACGTGAGCTGAAAGAGTACGCGGTGAAGCCCGCGGAGGAATTTGATGCGCAGCGTGAGATGGATGTGGAGGTAACACTGGGTGTGCTCCATGCAGGGGTGGCGATGGTAAGGTACCCATGTGTGCTCGCGGGTGATGGTGCCGGTGCATAGGTACAGCACCACCTGCTCCTGGGCTTGGCATGCCACGACATCGCTGGTTACTATGTACGTCTGGTAATGCAAACCGTAACTTTTCCCAAAATGTTTTATCACCCCAACGCAAATATGTATTAGTTTTTAAATACAACCTTAAATCTGGATCAAGATCCTTTGGCGGCACGTCATCTATTAACACTACAATAAGTCTTCTTCGTCTGTCTCTCAACACTTGAAGATGCGCCGATTTGAATTCAATACTACTCCACTCCGATTTTATAAAATTCTCACTAAGAACCATTATAGTTCGACGCGATGATTGCACTGCTCTAGTTAGGTTTTCGACTATATTGCCACTAACTGCAAAATCACGGTACGGCAAACATAATTTGTAAGAGCGATCTCCGTGTTCTAACATAGGCACTAATTCCGAAGCAACCCACGCTTCATCTTTAGAACTATAACTTATGAATGCATCAAACATTTTTTCACGATCATCACTATCTATATCACTTGCTCTGTGAAAGAGCCTTACACCAAACTTTGCATGGAACCACAATTTCAACTCCTGTCTGAATATAAATAGAAGAAGGCTTACAAACAAAATTAATACTAAAACTCCAAGAGCAGTAATTAGAAGTGGTATATAATCTGGTACTTCTTCGTTTGTGATTATGGTTTTTGTAGCTGTAAGATTTCCGTTAATGCTGTTATTAATATTAGGCAATCCTGTACACAATGTTCCATTTTCTTCATTTATTTTGAAACCAGAATAAGGTAAGCTATAAATACTTTCATTATAAGGTATTACGTCGGTGACATTTCCTTCAATGTATATGCATTTTATATCTGAAAGATCCGATATAGAACTCACTCCCTTGCTCCATTCTCGAAACATTTCTAGATAATCACAATCACACGACCATGGATTATAAGATAGTGTTATTTCTGTAATAGTTGGATTGATTTGAAATACTGCAATCGTAGTTAATCGATTGTGGTTTAAATGGAGTATTTTCAAACGTGGCATACTGCCGAACATGTCTTTTCCGATGCTTCGTATTTTATTGTTATTAATATAAAGTTCACCTAAGTTGTCCAATCCATCAAATTCTTGGCCATCTAATTTATTTAAATTGTTATAGTCCAAATGTAACACTTCTAGCTCTTTCAAGCCGTTAAAAGTCCTATTGTGAACTACTTCAATATTCGAAGAGTTTAAATACAATATTTTCAGTCTTTTTCTTCCTATAAATGCGTGGCTCGGTAGCATTTTAATATCATTGCCATCGAGATACAGTTGTGTAGCCTCCATTGGTATTCTTTCGGGCAATGAATTCACATAACCAGCGCTCGAACATTCTACAACATTAGCCGACCAGGACTGATCGTGATAACAAGTGCAATTGTTAGGACACGTCATTTCACAATCACAAGCATCGAAATCACAACAGTGACATAGAGCAAAACAATGAAACTCGTATTTACATAAAAACTGATGGGATGCAGCTTCTACTAAAGGAACATAAGAGTTACCACGATTGTAGAGTAATTTGCAGTGTATACTATCCAAATCCATTAGTTTGGGCTGTGTTCTGGCTCGGTTCCCAGTATTAATTTTTTGTAGCCACTCCATGGTACAATCACATTCCAATGGGTTTCCTCCTATAAAAAACTCAGGAACGGATTTGTCTTGCGGAACTGCAGAAATTCTTAATGAGTTAGGATCTAAGCTTGTTATTTTATTTCCGTAAAGGTCTACTCTTGTTAGATTGGGTTTCTTAAAAAAGGTGTATGATTGCACTTTAGAAATTAAATTATCGTTCAAGTACAACATTTCCACGGAGTTAGGTATTGCACTTCCAGTTATCTCAGTCAGTCTATTTGAACTTGCATCGAAAGTACTGAGTGATAGTTGCGACTCAATCTCGAAGTAATTTCCAAGTTCTGCAATTCTGTTTGCGTGAATATCTAGCCATTGCAAACCAGTTGGAATCATGGCGTAGTCAAACCATTCCAAACGGTTATCAGAAATATTCAACCATACCAAATTGGGCAATTTAGCGAAAAGGCCGCCTATATCTGTCAAGTAATTACCATCCAATCTTATAGCTTGTAAATTGACGTTACCGTCAAATGCTCCGGCTTCAATTCTGTGGATTTTGTTTCTGGACAAATTTAATATTTTTAACGAAGTCATTTTATCAAATATACCTTTGCTGATATTTCCAATATTATTTTCCGTCAATCTTAGTCCATACATCTGTTGCATAGTCATAAAAGAGGCATTTTCAATGCTTACTAATAAATTTTCCCCCAAATCGAGAGTTTTTAATTGTGGAATATCTTTAAGAGCAACCGGCACTTCGTCCAATCGATTTCCATTTATATGAAGGTCTTGTAGTGTTGAACAGTTGCGTAAAGCATGGGGATGTATTTTGGAAATACGGTTGCTATCTATGGAAAGAATAGTTAGCATTGGCATTCCGATAAATGTGTAACTTTCGATGTTAGTCAACCTGTTATTTGACAAAATTAAAGACTGTAAGTTATTAAGAGAAGTAAAAACATTTTCGGGTATGTGCTCTATGAAATTATCTTGCATCTTTAAAATTTGTAAATTCTGCAGGTCTCTGAATAATGCTATTTCTATTTTTGATACTCTGTTATGTGAGAAGTCTAAATATACCAGTCGCTTTAGTCCTGAAAATGTTGAAGTATTTATCCAATCAGATGTTAATTCGTTGTATGACAGATCTAAGACAAGTAGTTGAAATAAATCGCTAAATAATCCTGGTGCTAAAACTGTGATTGAGTTATTGTTTAGGTACACTTCTTTTAGGTCTTTTGTATCGCTGAATAATTCTGGTGGTAAACTTGTTAGTTGATTGTCAGAGAAGCGAATCGTTGTCAATGAAATCAGACCTTCTAACGCTCTGTCTGCCACAGAGTTTAAGCCATTACCTTGAAGATAAAGTTTTTGTAGTCGTTTTAATCCAGAAAGAAGGCATGGTGGTAAAGTATCTATGACATTTTTAGACAAATCCAATATTAATAGATTGTCTCCACATTTTTCCGTAGGATGTCTATGTGCGGTTGAAAACTGAAAGTGACTAATGTCCCTCATACGGTTATTAGTCATGTTTAAATATTCTAGATTTCTTAAAGTACACAAAGCTCCTTCGGGAAACATTAACATATTATTTTCACTGAGATCTAATCTTTCTAAGTTCTGTATTTCTCTGGAGAAAGCTGTTGGTGTAATATCTAGTGACATAGTCGCCCATTCTGTGTTGTGCGTTCTTATCGTTAAATTTTTAAGTTCACGAAGGCCCATAAAGGCTCCCTCAGAAAGGTTCCCGATTTTACAGTATTCTATTGTAAGTTCTCGTAACTCTATTAACTGACGAAAACTTCCGGGTGCTAGTGAACTTTGGAAAAACAGCGCGTCACTACATTCGAGGCGCAGTCGGACTGTGAGATGGGGTTGAATAGCACTAAAGTTTGTATTTTCTAATTCACTATTTATAGTCCTTAATCTGCATTGTAATGTAACTCCAGACTCATCATTGTCAGTTGTCCAACGGCACTCATCGGGAGCTTGATATCGCGCTCCCGTCGTTGCCGACAAAGAAGCGCTCCATGCAGGTGAAGTAGCGCTTAGCACTAACAGTGCACTTGTAAACCACGCCGTGCACATTGTTTATTCACTAAACTTCACTTAAATGTTTGGAAAATACATCGCTATTTTATATATTGTAACACAAAATAGGTTCTTAAATAATGCATCCTTGACGCGAGTCGAAGATTTTGTTGGAATTTCACTAGTTATACCGGGCACTTAACTCGTTGGCCACAAGCGCACTAATTAAACAACAGGCAACACGATCGTGAAACTACTATTGTAGAGACGTGTCGCGCGCCTTCTTTGAGGCTTAGAGTAGAACTGACTCGTAGGCGAACCTGCGCTCGCGCACAAGGCCGCGCCGGTTCACGCGTTCCAACAGGTAAATAATAGCTTAAAGCCAAAATGTTATATACGCCTCGGAGCAGAGCTTTGAGTTCCACTCTATTCACTTTAACGCAAGGTCTGTTCAAATGATATGCGCTAACACATGGATAAAATACACGCATACCACTACTAAGCGCAACTTCTTTTTGTAGAGCTTTTACAAGCTGTTGTGTCGTGAGTGCGAAAGGGAAAGAGTTTTAACATGGTGGCGGTGTCATGAAATTTGGTGGGGATTTAACCAGCTGCCCAGGTAGTGCGCTGGCGAGCTGCCATACTCGATGCTTGTTAACACTTCGTAGACAGAAATTTATTTCGCTAACGATTACCGAATGTTGCTATGAATTATGAAATGTTTTGTTCATTCCAACTTGCTGTTTTACTCAAAATACGTCTTACTTTATGCCTATATTGCAAGGTCAATCAATTATTTTCCTTATTTATTTCAGTGCTTTTTGAAATAATTTCTTTTAAGATTACATTGAGTACTTATTATCATAAACGAATATATATCTTATATATCTTATTATAAATGAATTATTTTTCTTAACGTTCCTTAAATCATGTTTTAAGAAAGCATATACTTAAGCATTACATAAGCATATGATTTTGCTTTAACTTTTCTCAAAACTTGCGACAGGTTTTACATTCTTAACTTAATTTTATATCTAGTAATTTTGTTATAAGTATCATTTGGCAATATTGCTTGCTATTGCTGTTGTAAAACCATTCCATTGAGTACTAATAAATTGAAAGTCTTATTATAAATAAATATTTTTTTTTACTTCCCATAAATCATGTTTTAGGTATGCATATATTTACAGTATATTTCTTTTGATTAAAACGTTAATTACCGTTAAGATTGTTGGACATGTGTAACAGAATTTACACTGCTATTTGTAACTAAAAAAGTGGGTAAAAGAGTGATATTGATTCAGATAACTCCTAGTCGGTGGAGTCTACCACACTTGTGACAGAGAGGTGTATATTGCGAATTCTTTTCCTTAGGACACTTGGAATCCTAAAAAAACTATTACTTGTATTTAAGAACCATAATAGCTGAGTGGATTCGGTTATGGTGATTGTAATTTGAGTCAGGAGATTTGAGTTCGATCCCTATGAAATAGACTCGTACAAACGAGTTTTTTCGAAGCTTATGTACAAGTTGTATCATTGGCATGGACACTGAGACGGCGACAGGCTTACCATATGTCACGTTAACCGAAATAAACTCCGATGAATTATGGGTCGAAAGTACTAAAAATTGCCTTGACCTCTGAATACTCCAGTATTAGGAATCTGTGAAGATATAAAAATTCAAATATAATACTGTAAGAGCCGTAGCAAATGGCAGTAGTATGGTATGGTAGATGCTCGCTTTAAAAAGTAATTGACCCACATTAGATCACCAGTAAAATTGTTCATCGCCTGTATTACTTACTTACGTACTTACTTATCTTCACGCATAGTACCTGACGTGGTAGCCAGATAGATCAGATCGCAATCGAAGTGTCACAATACTTACTTAATATTACTTAATATTAACTTTCGTGCTATATATTTTCTTCACCATTCGGTCTTCACTAATTCGTTTAACGTGTCCAAACTATCGAAGCACGTCCTAATCAATTTTAGTGATAAGGTCATCTTTCCAACCCTGCCATATTGTCGTGTCATTTTTTAAACTTCTCATTAATTTAATATCATAGTTGGCTATTCAAATAGTTTTGGATTGGTGATTAATTTAATTTTATGCAATTTATCAAGTGTCACAAATTTTTTCATGTTACAAATTTAATTCTCTTTATTATTCTTATAAGGAACTACTTGATATAAAAATAATGAGAATGTGTTTGTTAAGCAATGACAACAAAACCTACTCATACTAGAAATAATTTCGGTTATTAACATTCACCACACCCCATTACTAAGTGCGAACTGATCCACATTAACAATTCTTTAGGCAATAAAATAAATCCTTCGCTGTCGAAATGATAGGTTTGTTAGCATATCTGTCGGAGTACTATTTAAAGAACGTAACTGCAAACGTGATCTCTAAGCGCCTTCAATATATTACTTATAATTATTTAAATTATATCCTTTGACGCACGAGAAGCGGAAATTTTGCACTCGCGCCGTTTTATTTCGGATAACAACATTGTAACAGTTACACGCCCTTACAAAAACAGCTTTGTAATTCAAAGTCGATCCCACGAGCCGTCTGGTCAAATCGTTAAAATCCTCCCTTTACAAAGGGACAGCGGGACATCTTTCCTTCAAATTTTTTTCTTAAGTGGGGAGGCGTACCTTAGCATGATCCATAAAGGAATAGATTGCCGGTAAATTGTTGCTTATTGTGGTAGATTTTAATGTGCATCGCATAGCTAGTTATAATACACTGTATTCAATTTATGATGCTCCACGTCCACACGCAACTGTTCGGGATGGGTCCGGGTCGGGTACGTAGGCGCATGTAGGTCGATTACCATTATGATTCATGCAAAAGTTGATTTGAATAGACTAGTACTTAACTAGCATTATTTAAACTCTGTTTAGATAAAAATATGAACTTAATTTTTTACAATTTATGTCTGTCTGTTTGTTTCGGCTAATGTCTGAAACGACTGGACAGATTTTAACGGGACTTTCACTGGCAGATGGCTGATGTTATAAGGAGTAACTTAGGCTACTTTTATTTTAGAAAAATGATTATGGTTCCGATTAAGAGTTAAACAGCGGGCAAAGCCGCGGGGGGCAGCTAGTATGAATATAAGTATTTACGTCATATTAGTTTTCAATACACAATCTCTCAGGCACAAGTTCACTTCTCTGCATGGGTTTTTAAAAAGAAATTATGTACGATTTATATCGTTGGCTTCGGATAAAGTCGGCAACGTGCTCACCACCTGTTACGTTGTCATGAAACATGTTTTCGGTGTAAGGAGGGTCGAAAGAACTTAATTGTCTAGACTGCTGCCTACCCCAGTATTGGGAATGACGTGAATATATTTATTATTTTACTCGTTATAAATTATTGATATTAAAATCGTAAGTTATTGAATGTTAGCTGTGGTTTTGACTATGAAAATATTTATATATGCCACTTCTAGCGATTGAAAATTTCGTAAGGGGCGAAAGCCTTGAAATATAAGGGAAAGCTTAGTGAATATATTCACTAAGCACCAGCAACAGCGCTAATTATGTGACAAGTCTGATACTGTGCACGCCATTCCACTTAACGTCAGTGGTGATTGTAGTAAATTCTACTTATGGGAGCGGCCTAGTATGTCATACAGTTTTTGTTATAGGCTGTTAAGGGAAGATGAATGTTTTACGCATACAGGTGTGAACCATATCAGCTTTTTATAAAGAACGTACATGTGAATTCTCCGTTCTAAAGACCAAGATGGAACACTTCTCAGTGTTTTATTATATTTTTACTCTTTAAACGAAATCCCAAATCTAAACTAATCTATCCACCCAATCCGCTTGACAAGCGTGGCGGCTATGGCAAACTGTCCCGTGCTGAAAGGCGGTCCCTTGTCCTGCAGTGTACATTTACAGACCGTTAGGATAATAATAAACCATATATATCTTAATTTACTAAATTATTTTAATAAGACTCAGACTAACTTAACTTGCTGTGCTTTGAAAATTGAAACATTTTATACTTTTCCGTTACGTTATTGTATTTTTTATATAATTTCGGCGTCTTATCACCACAGTCAGACCCGATACTGACGCGACACTTATCTCGATGTCGATGGACACGTTTAATCCATTAAGTCGTCATTTCCACGCGGCTGATCATTCCTCAACCACGCGTCATCCCGCCCCCAGGCCGACATACGCCGTATTGTTCGCTACTGCTTTATCTTACCCTCACAACTAAAAGGTCCTTTTTAATTGACTCTTTGGAAGGCAATGTGAACCATAAAACAATGAGTGTAACTGTCAATAAGCCACGAGTGAAAATCCGGCAATGCTCAACCCCGTCCTAATGAACTAGTTTGTTATCTAATCAAGTACACGGGTGACTTGTTAATAATTACGGACATAATTTCCTAATTAGCGGCCCGATGTCCCAATGGTTTCACTGAATGGACTTATGAAATTTCCGAACATTGTATTTGTGAGCAAAATATACACATAGTATATCAATATTCTCTGTCAGTTAAATATATTCATCTATTGACATAATCACCATAATAACAGTGGTAGAGCCACGCATCACCTTTTGCTGTTGCCTGAATGGGCCGGCTCGACCGGGAAAGTACCACGACCTCACAGTATACCGCCGTGAAGTAGAAGTCTAACAAACTTCTGCGTTTCGTCTTGTGAGTGCAGGTAACCGGAGGCCCACACACCTCTAAGGCCGGCAACGCATCTGCTATGCCTCTGGTATTGCGGGTGTTCATAGGCGGTGGTAATCACTTACCATCACGTGAGCCACCTGCTCGTTTGCCTCCCTTTTCTATAAAAAAAATAATCATTAGTTTTTTGTTACAGGTAATCATCAACATTCGCATAATGCTCGATGACATTATGAGTAAGGCATAAAAAGGCAAATTCTTCTAATCAACTGAACTATTTCGACAGATGCATTGATGCACAGCCCTGTTAATGGTAATAAAATATCAAATAAAGATTGTTTATATATTGTCTGCCTCCTAAATATTTAAAATTTTTATCATTTATATATCATATCATTTTAATCATTGGCTACATACTTCTCGCTTTTGCCAACATCTGGTGAAAATTTCCTAGAACTATAATTTTTTGACGACCTCCATGGACGAGTGGCGTACAACCGGTTTACCATGGTGTTGCCAGCCCTGAGGTCCCGGGTTCGATGCCCGGACGGGTCTATGTAGAAAACTAATTTTTCTACACTCTCTCGGGTCTGGGTATTTGTGGTACCTCCGAAGTTACCGATTCCATAATACAAGTACTTTAGATACTTTCTTTGGAATCAGAGTACTGTATGCAATGTAGTCTTTATCTATATATTATCTTAATTATCTATGTATACTGTTATAGAACTGTGAATTCGCCGTTTGTACCTTGAATATCTAAAAAATCTGAAAAAAGAGCACAAAAAAGCAAATAATAATTTTCTTAGCTAAACTTGTTACTAATTAAATATATAAATAAATATATATCTTCAAGCAATTCGCTTGGCTAAAAAAGTCACGATAGCCGAGTGGTTGGGTGGTTGGAATTTCAAGTCAAGAGACCCGAGTTCGATCCTCTAGGGGCCGTACCAGTGGGTTTTTCTAAAATAAAAACTTATGTACGAATTTTATTGTTGGCTTGGACATAAAGACGGCGACGGGCTCACCACCTGTCACGTTGTCCCGAAAATATCTTCGGTGGAAGGTGGGTCAAAGGGACTTAAATGTCTAGACTAGACCTATGGCAACCCCTGTATTGGGAATTGCGTGAAGATATTTTTTTTTCAAGCAATTCGCAATACAGGGGTAGACAGAGGTCTAGCCTAGACAATTAAATCCCTTTGACCCACCTTCCACCGAAGATATTAACGGGACAATGTAACAGGTGGTGGGCCCGTCGCTGTCTTTATGTCTAAGCCAACGATATAATTCGTACATAAGTTTTTTTGAAAACCCCATTGGTACGAGCTTGCCACCTGGGGATCAAACTCGGGTCTCTTGACTCGAAATTTCGACCAACCAATAATTCGGCTATCGTGACTGTTACTAATTAACTGAAATATTCTGCGCAACTTACTGAAGTGCTTGAACGGCGCCAAATGTTGATAAATTAGTATTATTTGACATTACAATTATATTCAGTTAAGGTAGACTGTTATGTCCCTGTTATATCGGCACCGAACATCCATTTTAATTAGATGTTTGTGTTTGAGTAATTTTTTTGCGATTAATTTTTACCAGTTTATTGATAATGGTTTAGATATGGTTTTCGCTGTTTATAAAAAAATCTTCACGCCATTCTCAATATAGGGAAGCGGGGGCACAGAGGTCTCACAATTAATTCCTTTCGACCCATCTTCCATCGAATAAATTTTTTTGGACAACGTGATAGTTGTGAGCCCGTCGCTGTCTTATTGTCCAAGCAAACGAAATGAATGTTTCTGTTTAAAATCCTATATTTCAATTTGGAAAGTACGTTACATTTTGTCCCCTTAATAGCTAAAACATAGAGCAAGCTAGCTATACACTCACGATATGGTACAAATAAATTTGTTCCGTGTTTTAACCGAACTATTACGGTTTTCAAAAAAATGTGCAGTTTTTGTTGGTCGAACGTACTTTTTTATTATTTTTGCAAAAACAGAAGATTTTAAGAGTTATTTAATGTGTTTTTTCTTTAGTGTTAACCTTGCAGTAGAGAGGCCTTAGTAAATTAATAAGATTTCACATGTGTGCAGAGCCCTTAGAAGTGCTTTAGATTGCAACACGGGCAATTTGGCGCGCGAGAGGCATCGTCGGTTTTATTGTCGACGGCACCTGGTGATTCGGACCCACTGGGTGCGGAATATAATGCTATAGAGTCTGAATTTGTTTTAATTTATTTTATTTAAAAGGATATATTTTAATATTACTTTATAACACTTAATGTATTAAATTTCAAAGTAATATTAATAAAAAATTATATAAAATATTTGCTATTATTTCCCTGTGTTGGACTGGCGGAGAACGTCTCGAAGCGTTAAATCAGCACTTTACGAATATCCTAATAGTTAATTCACAATAGTTATTCTCTGTAATATTTACATAAAGACGGCGACGGGCTCGCCACCTGTCACGTGGTCCCAAAAATGTCTTCAGTGGAAAGTGGGTCGAAAGGACTTAATTGTCAAAACCTCTGTCTACTCCTGTATTGGGAATGGCGTGAAGATACTTTCTGTGATTTTTAAGTTATATAATCGTACTTATTATGATACTTTTAAAACATTAATATTAAAAATGCCTCGGTTGAATGATAGGTTTCATGTTTAGTTTTGTTTTAACGTGTTTCACAAAAATTTATTAATATGAACATTTTTAAGCACAACTCAACTACTTTCTGTGTTCGAATCCCTGCACGCACAACGTGCAGGCGAATAGTACCAGTTAGATTACGCATTGTCGTGGTACAATTAGAAACTGTCGTGGAGCGCCGCGCTTACTTTGTTATTTACAAACAACCGCTGGCGACATCTGCGCCTTCTCGCCGCCGTAATAGCCGGTAGCATCTGCTAATTGCACTTCATTCACTATCAGCCATATCATAGGAACATTTTAACACTAAAACAAATAAAACCAAAAATTTATTTTAAATAAAATTTCGGGACTTTTGTGGTAGAAAAAGCATATCAAGTATTCGTATGCCTTATTTAAATAAATAAATAATAGTATTTGTTTATTTAAATGAGGTGGTATGATGATAAGGTTGTAAGAATATTGCCACTGGCCAAACTTTTCGCCAGACGGCCAACGTCTGCTACCAAAACGCTGAGAGGGCTTTTCCCCTTTTACATGCTACTTTGCTTCCAATGATTTGTCATCACATCCAATCAAAGACCGATTTGGTTGGATAAAACGACTCCGACTCGTAATAGAAATTCATAAATTCTTTTATTATATATATCGCAAAATCAAGATAAGGCAACAATTTTGGTTACAACGCCATCTATTAAAAGTCTTAGGAAACGTCAAGTAGTGCGCTTGAGTAAGCGGTTGAGTAAGGATACAGGAAGTGACAGAGCGGATTTAACTACTATATGTTGTCAATGTCATTTGACTTCTGATATATAGTGTCTTCAGAATATTCTCGCGGCGAGACTTACGAAACGGACAACAGTGTGAACGGTCATCTTCTTGTATCGAACTTACTGCGTTTCCACCAATTTAGATCAGTTTTCTCATATGTCTTAAGACGGATCTAACAATGAGTTGCCTCACGTGGACTTGTAGGGGTGTGGTGTGATATTAGGCGAAAAGCAAAGCAAAGCAGAGTCGGCAAGAGTGAAAGTCCATCTTTTACACTAAAATGTATATTCACCCTACGCCGACATATACATTTTGAAAAATAAATGCTATTGGAAAATAACAAAGAACAAGAATTTGAACGTCCCTTGAACATGATGTCGATAATGTAAATATTAATAAATCTCGATAAGTTGCTACAGCGGCGGATAAGGTTAACAGTGATCTAGGATATATTATGAGCTGGTTTAACAAGTTTGGATTAACTGTTAATCCATCAAAGTGTCAAACCATAATAGTAGGTAGTAATCGGATATAGGGAAGGTTGGATACAGTAGCGTTACCGCCGATAGTTTTGATGGCACTGATCAAACTGTGCCCCTTGGTTATAGACCTTGGCTTACACATTGACTCCTCCCTCAGCTGGAAAATTCAAGTCATGAACGTCATTCAGAAAGTCACAGGTACCTTGAGAATTCTTTACCGCCTAAAAGGTTTCCTCCCAACCCGAACCAAAACAGCTATTGTCCAGACTTTAATTTTTCACCTTATCCACTATAGTGATGTGTGCTATTTCGACATGAATGCAGATCTTTCACAATAAATATGATCGTCTTCTTAATAACTGCTTTCGATTAATTTTCAATGTTCGTAAATATGATCATGTATCTACTTATCGCTCCCATCTTAAGTGATTAACGATTCTTCAGCGCCGTAGTTTGCGTGCTTGTACAAACTTTTATTCTTTTTTGACATCCCCTGCTCCTCCTTCCCACTTATCTTCATACTTCCAATATCTTTGTTCCAACCACGACAGAACCCATCGCTCGTCAAATAATCTCCTTCTCCAATGTCCCTCCCATAAATCTAGCTTTGTTCGTTTTTTCTTCCCTGTTCAATCCGTCCTTCTTTGGAATGTACTTCCTCATGAAATCAGGACTTCTAATAGCAGTTACTTGTTTAAAATTAAGGTTAAAAAGAATATTTTAAAGGAAATGGCATAATCACTTTATGTATTTGTTACACATGTATACATATGTATGTCTATGTGTATGTATGTATATGTTTATTGTGTATCTGTGTAGTTTTTTGTATATTGTATCTTTTTCTCGTCCCACTTTTATTCCATCTATTTCTTTTCATCGCTGCACCATCTAAATTTTAACTGGTAGAGAATGCCTCTGGCATTAAGTCCGCCTATATACACTCTCATGTACATGAAGTTAAATAAAAAAACATATTCATAAATAGCGTTAATGTGTCAGTTTTTTGGATGTTTTGCCTAAAATCCATCTTAATATTTAAGAATTTGAGTCGAGGCATTAACATTAAATTTGTCGGTTAACCTCGACGGAAAATTATCAAGAGACGGCCAGAATGGTATTTTTGTTTTATATGTAAGTTCATTTCCTTGGTGAGTTGTTGACTAATACAACTATTGTCTACAATGAATGGATCTGCCGAAGTTGCTGACTAATGATTGATGAATGATTGACTTACTCATTCACATTGTGACATTTAACGGTCATTGAAAATGTTAGGTGTTTAGTTATTATCTTCATGGTTTTCTACGTGAAATGAATTTACATTAACCTTGATCGTTAAATTTACAGTCAAATTTTAATGTAAGTATTAATACAGTGATTATAAACATTCGCACTGCAATTTCTTGCTCAAACACAATCTTTACGCCATTCCCAACACTGGGGTAGACAAAGATCTAGACAACTGTGTCCTTTCGACCTACCATTCACCGAAGTAATTTTTTGGGATAACATGACAGGTGGTAAGCCTGTCGCCATATTTATGTCCAAGCCAACGATATATATAGAAAGATATATACAGAAAAATATATATCGTACACAAGTTTTTGAAAAAACCCATTGGTACGAGCCTACCTGGGGATCTAAATCGGGTTTCTTGACTCGAATTCCGGTTACCTTACCACTCGGCTATCGTTACGGTTTCATAATCAAGCATAATCAAGTATATTTTTTTTCTATTTTGCTAACATAAAACCATCACGTCTTACGTACTTGGTAGTTTTATGTTAATAGAAGAATTGGTTTTTATGTTACCAAACTCTAATTAATGGTGGGCAACGTACTACAGTCCTCTGGTGTGAACCATGTACACTCCGGTGCGAGTGTACGTGACACCCACGTACATTCGCACCAGAGGTACATGGTAAAATTAAAAATCATAAGCGTTTCACAAACGGTAACAAATAAAATCATTGTTAATACAAAAAATCACAAAGCAGTGGGTCTCCCGTCGCGTAGTGCGTCCCACAGCAAAGGTAAATATAACAGGAATCTTGAAAATTGCAATCGTACCCGTTGTACTTTTGGCCATTTTTTTCAATTTTTAATTTTTTTTCACCTTTCTAATTTGTTCGCCATGTGTGCCGTCAATGAGTGCCCCCAGATATCATCGGCATACCAACCACTTTGCTGACTTGCGTGATTAAATTATTTCCATTGGTGTATATATTCTTCTTTCGATTCATATAGTTGGCTTGAACATAAAGACGGCGACAGGCTTACCACCTGTCATGTTATCCCAAAAAATTAGTTCGGTGGATAGTATGTTGAAAGGACTCAATTGTCTAGATCTCTGTCTACCCAAGTGTTAGGAATGCCGTGAAGATTGTGTTTGAGCAATTAATTGCAATACGATTGTTTATACTCACTGTATTAATACTTACATTAAAATTTGACAGTAAATTTAACGGTCAAGGTTAATATAAATTCATTTCATGTACAAAACAAAGAAGATAAGAACTAAACACCTAACATTTTCAATGCCACATTTTGAATGAGTAAGTCAATCATTCATCTATCAATTGTCGTAGCAACTTCGGACTCCTCTGAGACCTCTGTCTGCCTCAGTATTGAGAATGGCGTGAAGATATTATTTTTAATAATTGCTACGGACAACGGACCTCAATGCTTTATAATAAATAGTATCCACATATATTCGTACTACAGCTAATCCAAACCCCACAACCGGCTTATATAACCTGGTATAAAAACTGTTCAATTGAATAAGCCAAAAATTTAAGGAACTCTGTGCATGCGTCAATCAAGCCTTATTTTTGATGCTATGAATCATGTTATTCTATTGAACGTTGTATTATTCATTGGCCCTATCGCTGTAACCCAGTTCTTAGAGAGCCGCAATGGGCGTTGCTTTTGTATTTTTTTACCCGACGATCAATTGTCTGCATTTGCAGCAGTTTTTGAGCAAGTATAAGTATGGATATACTTTTGTTATAAATGTTAGACAAAATAATCCAAAAATGATCATTGCTTGAAGTTTTTCTTTATTATTTAGTCAAACATATTATTTAGCCATTCTTAAGAGGCACCAAAAAGTTCAGTGAATTTGCATATTTTTCGTGCCTGTCAGTCTGTCGTAATAATTATATTAATATAACGATCCTGTAAAATCAAAATAATATATATATATATATATATATATATATATATATATATATATATATATATATATATATATATATATATATATATATATATATATATATATATATATATATATATATATATATATATATATATATATATATATATATATATATATATATATATATATATATATATATATATATATATATATATATATATATATATATATATATATATATATATATATATATAAGAGGAGACGAGAGTCATAAGAGGAGACTCAAGGAGAAGAAGCTTAAAACTGGCAATGCCTACTAACAGATGGTGGGATTACCTCCTCGAAAAATACCAGACCGTAATTTAATAGTCACATTATGGCCAGTATCTGAGGTGTTTTTTTACATTGCAATTGCTAATCCGCCTGCAGAGAGCAGTCATTATGGTACATCTTTGTTACAAGAAAGGCCAGAAATTTTGTCTGGGTAACAACTTTTACCGGCTGCTAAATAAGAAACAGGCCATACGTGGGGTATTTCGATATATCCGAGTTAAACATCTTATATTTGAGTAGTATATCGATATAGATCGATAGATTACTTAAGTATATTAATTATATTTTTCGTAACCTATAGGTCAAAATCGCAGTCACGATAGCCGAGTGGTTGAGTGGTCGATGTTTCGAGTCGAGAGATCAGAGTTCGATCCCCAGCTCGTACTAATGGGTTTTTCAGAAAACTTATGTATGAATTATATCTTGGACTAGACTAGACCTCTGTCTACCCTTATATTGGGAATTGCGTGAAAATATTTATTTTATTTATTTTTTACAAAATCGCAAAATGTTTAGCGCCGAGGCACTGTAGCTTCCGTCGCCACAGCAAAGGGTGCGGGTATTGTGTTACTTGCGTTACAGACATACATTGTAACCTAAAACGCGGGTTGGGATTCGTTTTTTGTAGCTTCATTTGAATATGACTATAAAATGTCGGGTGCTCACATTAAAAAATGGTGTACCAGGGAACAATGAAGGTAACTTGAGCGGGCTGATTAATTTGAATTCGAGGGTATTCATAGGTTAAACGCGCATCGATAGATTTACATTAACTTTAGAAATAAAGGCTCAACTTAATTCATTCTTCAGTTGATAAGGGATAAAGTTTTGGTTAGTGCGATATGCAATATATTAGTTGAAGGTGAACATTTGTATTTTAAGAAAAATAATATTTTGGATGTATTAGAATAAGATGTATGATTAGTGTAATGACAGACTGTAGTATCTGCTAAGCTTTTGTGTATGATCTATACATTACACTTAAACTTTACGATACAGTGTTCCACTAACATGCGAACAATCAGGATAAACCAACCAATAAAGTGTGCAGTAAACATTATTAAGTTTACTAAGCCGCTATAGATAACTTTCATAAATTCAGTTATTTTGTTGTAACAAGTTACATAATCAAGTCACCGTTTGCCACGCGTTATCCTTACATTGTATAGGAAACCTTGTTAAGGCAATTAATTAAAGGTTGTTTGGCGCTCTCATCCCCGCAGTGGAATTAGGTGACTCACTCCACCCCGTAAGACGCGTTTCGTTCGCAGCTCTCATCGGCATGGACAAAATTGAATTTTGCTTCGTTGATTATCCTATTTATTGTAATTTATTTAGTTCGTTAATATATTTAGGCCTTGCCTTATATAGACGTATTGGATTAAGTGACAGATTTTAATTTTGTTGTTATTTTGTTTCGATAATGTTCCTTTTGGATTGTTTAGGATATGCTAACGGTTTCTTTGGAACTCGATTTATCGAGTTCCTGTTTTCGTTACTCTTAAACTCGTATGTTCTCAGTCTGAAAGTATGTGCTAGTTTCTTTTACAATTATGCTACTTCACCGGGTTGTGAGATTGTTTTCATAATAAATATTGAACCTTCAGCCAACAAATTAGAGAAATTCTGCTGTTGGAAGAACTGGAATTTAATATCTCATAGACATTAATTTTCGGTACAGTTCAATTTCGGTAATCACATTTAAACCAAATTTTCGTTAGTTAATTGACTCAGGCGTTACTTTGCGGAAATTCATTGTAAAGTTGTTATTGAAAAAACAACAAGGACAAGACCGAATACTGCCAAAAAGTTAACGATGTTATCCAAGGGGACGATTTTGTGCAATTAGAGTCCTACGAAGAGATATATCACTGAGATAAAAGAGACTATACAAAATGCATCCTACACTTTTCCCAATCACAATGTTTCTCGGAGTAGTCTTGTTCCAATGAATCCTTTGGCACCCACTTTATATGGATTACCAAAAATCCATAAAGAACACGTACCTATGCGTCCAGTAGTCTCATATATTGGTGCTCCAGCATATCCTTTAGCAAAAAGACTATACGTTCTACTTAAGGAAAAATCCAACTTCAAACCTGCTTATAGTCTGAAAAATAGTTTAGACCTAATTTCCAAAATTAAAGATATATCACTACCTCCTAAATGTTTTCTTTTGTCTTTAGACGTCGAAAGTCTTTTCACTAATGTTCCTTCGAAAGAATGTTCTCGTATACTCGCAGACCATTTCAATAAATGTCGTCTACATCCCGGGAAAGCTAAAGACTTACTTCACTTGACGTCTATCTGCTTGAAACAAAATTATTTCCGGTTTGATAACCGATTTTATTTACAAAAAGAAAGTTTAGCAATGGGGTCCCCTTTGAGTCCACTTATGGCAGATATGTTTATGGACAACTATGAAAGACAAAACATAGTTGTCGATAAAAATATCTTATATTATTATAGGTATGTAGATGACATAATTATGTGTTGGACCGGCACCAAAAGACAACTGGACGTTTTCTTTAACAAATTGCACAAGATCCATTCCAAAATTAAATTCAAACTTGGAACAAGACTGATCCATTAATTTTCTTGATCTTACCATATCAAGGAAAAATAATAGACATGAATTCAAAATTTACCGTAAACCCACTTATACGGTTACGGTCATCCCCGCGTCATCGTGTCATCCTTGGCAGCACAAGATGGCTGCTTTTAATTGTTATGTAAATAGTTTGTTAACAGTCCCTCTTAATAAAGAAAACTATTTAAAAGAACTAAAATCTATTTATCAAGTAGGAGTCTCTAACGGATATTCCAAAAACATTATTAATAGTATTATTAATAAAAAACAAAAACAAATAATTAGAAGGTTTCTGTACGCGGTCCCACCCCAAAAATCCAATAATTATGCGGGTAGTCTGACCTACATAGGTCCATTATCTGACAAAATAGCCAGAACTCTTAGACGAAATGGGGTTTGCGTCGCATTCAAGACGGGCAATTCAATTGTGAGTTTGTGCAACACTAAAGATAGGATAGATAAACAACAAAGATCAGGTGTTTATAGACTTGCCTGTAGTGATTGCGGTGCGGTGTATGTGGGTCAGACGGGTCGTAGTTTTAATACTCGCTATAAAGAGCACTTGGCCGCGTACAGGAACAATAAACCCGATAGATCACATTTTGCCAAACATCTTTTGGAAACTGGACATATTCTACCAAATGACCATTCTTTTCAAGTCTTACACATATGTGACAAAGGGCTGCGACTGTGTGTGCTTAAACAGTTGGAGATAATAAAAGGTGGTGGCGGTGGACGTTTTGCACTGCTGAATGAACAAACAAACGTCTCTGACTCACCTCTTTTAAATATTTTTTCGGGTAGGTCGTGACGCAATCGGCCGTTATTGGTGGGGGTGGCGGCCGGTTGCGTCACGTTAGGTTATAAAAGACTGCTCGAGTTACTCATTTGTCACGGGATCGGCCACCAGTAACAATGTAACACTCGCCCGAGTAACAGTGTAACTACCCATTCGGACCGATCAAATTCCTCTCTATCCAAATCATCAAAGATCCAAAGCCTTTCCTGTCCGTTGCCGGCGCTCCCTCTGTCCCCGAAAACCGGCCTCCCACCAGCGGGAACCACCAGGACTAGGGATCGGGATACGGTTGAATCGGCGGCAAACAGTTTCGGTCGTGGGAAGCTGGTTGTACGTTGAATTCGCCAACTAGCGAGGGATAGGGCAACCATGAGCGGCTCTTCCCCGGAGACTACGTCAAGCACGAACGAAGAAGACGAGGAATTCGAAGATGCAACTCCGCCAAGCACAACCACCCACTTCAGAATCGCCGATTTATCGCCACGGTCACGCTTAGAGCATGACCTGGGGATGATGAGGCGCCTGAAGCGGCTGGAATTGGTCCAACCCTCTACTGCGGATAGGACCTTGGCGCTGTTGGAGAAAGACCGCGAGGAGATGATTCGAGCAGGAGTGATCATCCCCCCGCACGAACAACTTACTCTGGACCAAGCGTTCAGAGAAATGGAAGAAAACTACCGCACTCGGCCGACGCGACGTCAATGTAGTCCGGACGACAACGAAGATGAAGAACGCAAGCGCCAGTGCGACGAGACTACACGCCCACCATGGGCCGAAAAGGACCCGCGTCTGAGGGGGGAGGACAGGGGAACCCCTACCCCCGCCCCCCAACCCGCCGCTACACCTAAGCACGCCCCGCAGGCAGCGCCCGCGTCGACTTCCGTCTCCAGACCCGCGGGTCACGTGACCGCCGGTCTGACCGACTACTCGGTCAAACAGGGAACGACCGACTTGTCGGTCAATCGTTCATCAATGGGTCGGACCGACTTGTCGGTCACCCAATCAAACCTCCCGCGCGCCCCGCAGGCTGCGCCCGCGATTCCGCGCTCCACCAGCTGCGCCCGCGACTTCGCGCGCCCCGCAGGCTGCGCCCGCGATTCCGCGCGCACCACCAGCTGCGCCCGCGACTTCGCGCCCCCCGTAGGCTGCGCCCGTCACCCCGCGCGCCTCTCAGGCCGCGCCCGCGTCGTGAACACATTAACCCACACCCGGACCGTGGCGACACCCGCACCCGAGTAACGATAATACCAACCCAAGTGGCCAGCACATGGATAAGGCTGCAGCACGTCCCCCGGCTCAACCCGCCCTGCAAGGTCCATCGTATAGCACGATAGCCGCTAAAGCCGCCACCGGCTCTGGACCCAGCACTACCGCTGTGCAGGAGAACGCGAAACCGAAAAAGCCTCGCTACCCCCCCACAGTGGTGGAGCACCTGCCGAATTGGGCACGCCATTTCAGAACAATGGCGCAGGAAATGGGCAGAAGGCCCAACGTCCGCCCTTACGGGAAGGGAGTGAGGTTTATCCCAGAATCCGACGAGGAGTACCGATACCTACAGCGGTACCTAAGCAAACTGGAGAAGGAAGAGAACGTGGCCTGGTTCTCCTACTCGCTTCCTGCGGATAGGGGGATCAAAGTGGCTATCAGAGGGCTTCCGACGGACACCTCTGTTGAAGACCTCAATGAAGCCTTCAGGGAAAAAGGGTTCGAACCGGAATATATTAGAGCAATTAAAGCTAGGCAAGGAAGACCCGGTTGCATATTCTTTGCACAATTCCGAAGAACAGAGGGAGCCCTGGAGAAAATATACAGGGTGGATGAACTCCTGTATATGCCAGGCATCAAAATTGAAGCATGGAGGGAAGAAGGGCCCGGCTCAATGCCACCGGTGCCAGAAGTTCCGGCACTCCTCGCACTGCTGCCACCGACCGCAAGCCTGTGTGCGCTGCGGCAAAGAGCACCCAGCAAGAGACTGCCCAAGGCCAAAAGAAGAGCCACCAACGTGCGCAAACTGCGGGCAAGCGCACACAGCCAATAACTCGTCGTGCCCAGTGTATAGGAGGGAACTCCGAAACAGGAAGACGGGCACGACGAGTCAAACCAGACCACCGGCGGCACAGCGAAGAGCAGTGGAGGCAGCGCCGAGCCAGCCGAACCTAATGGCACCGGCAAACGACTTCAAGCCAAAGAAGGCGTCATCCGGTGACACTACGGGGACAGCCGTTCCCAAAAAGAAGAACAAAAAGAGCAAGAAGAAGCCTAAGAAGAAGGAGGTCACAGTGTCCCCTGGCCAGTCTTCCAAACCGGCAGACAAAGAAGCCAAGCAAACACAGAAAAGCGAGAGAACCCTCACCGCGATGGCAGCCCTCTCTGTGCTTCAGGACGTGCTGCAAGCCCTGAGCTCCGGCGCTGACCCAGTGCCGGTGATCACTAGAGGCATAGCCAAACTTCTGCAGACCGATGACTGAACTTGCGGAGACAAGGATCATCCACTGGAATGCCAATGGGGTGACACCCAGAGTCACACTCCTAAAGCAGCTGCTGAATGACCAGAAACCCGACTTTGTGCTGGTGTCGGAAACACACCTTCGGCCCCAAGATAGCTTGAAGATTCCTCATTACTGGACTTACCGCCAAGATGAAGCCACACCAACGCGCGCGTATCGGGGACTGGCAATACTGGTGAAGCGCAACGTCGTACACCAGCCGGTTCCACCCGTGAGTCTGCAAGGCATGTACGCCTTAGGAATCGACGCGCATATAGGCACAAGCGTCTATAGAATTTTCGCCGCATATAAGCCCCCGAATGAGAGGCTCGAGGTGGGGGAAATTAGGAAACTCCTGGACAACCCCTACCCAACAATCATCGCAGGAGATCTAAATTGCAGCCACACAGGGTGGAACTCCACCAAGATCTGCCCGAACGGGCGAAAACTCTTTGATGACGCCGAAAGCGGAGGCTATCACGTCTACGACCTGCGAGAACCACACGGCGGAGGTCTTGTACGTGATGGTCACCCACCGTATTGCCGTCCCCCCAACACAGGAAGTCCTATTGGACGACCTTGGGTCAGATCACCTTCCGGTCCTGGCTGTCCTGGCGGTAACACCCAAGGACACTTTGGCACCAGCACCGACTAGGAGGAGGATCCAGTGGGGAAAATTCCAGCAGCTGCTCGAGGAAAACGCGAAGACCATGCCCATTGGCACGGAGGAAGAAGTGGAGATCCTTTGTAATCTTTTGCAGGTAGCCGCTCAAGACGCCCTCGAAAAGGCCACCACCAACTCAGCAGCAAGGACAGCTCAGGACACGCTACCTGCCAAAATATCCTCACTACTGGAGAAGAAGAGGTGCATGAGGAGAGAATGGCAGCGCACGCGATGCCCTACCCTGAAGACCTCCCTGAATGAGCTAACGGCGAGGGTTAGGGAGGCCATCCAACAACACTCCGCCGAGAGCTGGTCTAACCACGTCGGCAGAATGGAAGGGACTGGCTGGCGATCCATAAACTCTGCCGACAGCTCTCCGGCGCGAAAGAACCTATCAGACCCCTGAAGCACAAGGATGGCACCCTACGCTTCAAAGCAGAAGACCGGGCGGAAATCTTCGCAGATTACCTCGAAGAACAGTTTCGGCCCTTTCCGTCCTCAGATCAGAGCCATACGATGTCAGTGGAGGAGCACCTTCGAGCCTACCTGGACCGGCCATTGGACGAAGCAGAAGACTCAAACTGGGAAGCCATCTCTCCAGGGCAGGTGGGGCGCAAGATACGCCAGACCAGCATCAAGAAGGCCCCAGGCGCGGACGGCGTGACGAACGCCGCGCTGAGACACTTTCTACCGAAGACCATCGCAGCCTACGCGCGACTGTTCAACGGCATCCTGCGCACAGGGCACTTCCCAAAAGCGTGGAAGCTGGGGCGCATAATCATGCTCCCCAAACCGAGAAAGAACTGCCTGGAGGCGTCGAGCTGCCGGACCATCTCACTTCTGCCCAGCATCTCGAAGGTGTTCGAAAAGATAGTGCTACAAAGAATCCAGCCGTACCTGAAGCTGAGGACGGAACAGTTTGGCTTTAGGGCCGAACATTCGACCACTCTCCAGCTCGCCCGAGTCTTGCACTATGCCACGGTCGGTCGAAACAAACACGAGTCTACTGCCGCCGTATTTCTCGATATGGAGAAGGCATTCGACCGGTGTGGCATAGTGGCCTTCTGCTGAAGCTAGCAAGAAAGGAAATCCCTCGCCGCTACATAAAGGTGGGGGCCTCCTTCCTACAGGACAGAACGTTACAAGTGGCCATACAAGGAGCACTGTTCCAACCCCGACAAATAGCAGCAGGAGTCCCGCAGGGCAGCTGCCTGTCGCCGGCGTGTTATGCCGTCTTCACCGACGACATACCGGATCCGGACCACTCCCTGCTTGCGCTGTACGCCGACGACGCGGCGTACCTAACAAGATCTATGAGTGCAGCGCACGCAGTGGCAAAGCTACAGAAAACCTTGGATCTACTTCCCAAAATGGCTCGCCGACTGGAGACTGTCGGTGAATGTCGGCAAAACACAGGCCATCCTGCTGGGACACAAACTCAGACTGCCACCTGGACTGAAGTTCATGGGACACGACATACCTTGGTACATACCATAGAGGAGCCCTGGAGAAAATATACAGGGTGGATAAACTCCTGTATATGCCGGGCATCAAAATTGAAGCATGGAGGGGGAAGAAGGGCCCGGCTCAATGCCACCGGTGCCGGAAGTTCCGGCACTCCTCGCACTGCTGCCACCGACCGCAAGCCTGTGTGCGCTGCGGCAAAGAGCACCCAGCAAGAGACTGCCCAAGGCCAAAAGAAGAGCCACCAACGTGCGCAAACTGCGGGCAAGCGCACACAGCCAATAACTCGTCGTGCCCAGTGTATAGGAGGGAACTCCGAAACAGGAAGACGGGCACGACGAGTCAAACCAGACCACCGGCGGCACAGCGAAGAGCAGTGGAGGCAGCGCCGAGCCAGCCGAACCTAATGGCACCGGCAAACGACTTCAAGCCAAAGAAGGCGTCATCCGGTGACACTACGGGGACAGCCGTTCCCAAAAAGAAGAACAAAAAGAGCAAGAAGAAGCCTAAGAAGAAGGAGGTCACAGTGTCCCCTGGCCAGTCTTCCAAACCGGCAGACAAAGAAGCCAAGCAAACACAGAAAAGCGAGAGAACCCTCACCGCGATGGCAGCCCTCTCTGTGCTTCAGGACGTGCTGCAAGCCCTGAGCTCCGGCGCTGACCCAGTGCCGGTGATCACTAGAGGCATAGCCAAACTTCTGCAGACCGATGACTGAACTTGCGGAGACAAGGATCATCCACTGAATGCCAATGGGTGACACCCAGAGTCACACCCTAAAGCAGCTGCTGAATGACCAGAAACCCGACTTTGTGCTGGTGTCGGAAACACACCTTCGGCCCCAAGATAGCTTGAAGATTCCTCATTACTGGACTTACCGCCAAGATGAAGCCACACCAACGCGCGCGTATCGGGGACTGGCAATACTGGTGAAGCGCAACGTCGTACACCAGCCGGTTCCACCCGTGAGTCTGCAAGGCATGTACGCCTTAGGAATCGACGCGCATATAGGCACAAGCGTCTATAGAATTTTCGCCGCATATAAGCCCCCGAATGAGAGGCTCGAGGTGGGGGAAATTAGGAAACTCCTGGACAACCCCTACCCAACAATCATCGCAGGAGATCTAAATTGCAGCCACACAGGGTGGAACTCCACCAAGATCTGCCCGAACGGGCGAAAACTCTTTGATGACGCCGAAAGCGGAGGCTATCACGTCTACGACCTGCGAGAACCACACGGCGGAGGTCTTGTACGTGATGGTCACCCACCGTATTGCCGTCCCCCCAACACAGGAAGTCCTATTGGACGACCTTGGGTCAGATCACCTTCCGGTCCTGGCTGTCCTGGCGGTAACACCCAAGGACACTTTGGCACCAGCACCGACTAGGAGGAGGATCCAGTGGGGAAAATTCCAGCAGCTGCTCGAGGAAAACGCGAAGACCATGCCCATTGGCACGGAGGAAGAAGTGGAGATCCTTTGTAATCTTTTGCAGGTAGCCGCTCAAGACGCCCTCGAAAAGGCCACCACCAACTCAGCAGCAAGGACAGCTCAGGACACGCTACCTGCCAAAATATCCTCACTACTGGAGAAGAAGAGGTGCATGAGGAGAGAATGGCAGCGCACGCGATGCCCTACCCTGAAGACCTCCCTGAATGAGCTAACGGCGAGGGTTAGGGAGGCCATCCAACAACACTCCGCCGAGAGCTGGTCTAACCACGTCGGCAGAATGGAAGGGGACTGGCTGGCGATCCATAAACTCTGCCGACAGCTCTCCGGCGCGAAAGAACCTATCAGACCCCTGAAGCACAAGGATGGCACCCTACGCTTCAAAGCAGAAGACCGGGCGGAAATCTTCGCAGATTACCTCGAAGAACAGTTTCGGCCCTTTCCGTCCTCAGATCAGAGCCATACGATGTCAGTGGAGGAGCACCTTCGAGCCTACCTGGACCGGCCATTGGACGAAGCAGAAGACTCAAACTGGGAAGCCATCTCTCCAGGGCAGGTGGGGCGCAAGATACGCCAGACCAGCATCAAGAAGGCCCCAGGCGCGGACGGCGTGACGAACGCCGCGCTGAGACACTTTCTACCGAAGACCATCGCAGCCTACGCGCGACTGTTCAACGGCATCCTGCGCACAGGGCACTTCCCAAAAGCGTGGAAGCTGGGGCGCATAATCATGCTCCCCAAACCGAGAAAGAACTGCCTGGAGGCGTCGAGCTGCCGGACCATCTCACTTCTGCCCAGCATCTCGAAGGTGTTCGAAAAGATAGTGCTACAAAGAATCCAGCCGTACCTGAAGCTGAGGACGGAACAGTTTGGCTTTAGGGCCGAACATTCGACCACTCTCCAGCTCGCCCGAGTCTTGCACTATGCCACGGTCGGTCGAAACAAACACGAGTCTACTGCCGCCGTATTTCTCGATATGGAGAAGGCATTCGACCGGGTGTGGCATAGTGGCCTTCTGCTGAAGCTAGCAAGAAAGGAAATCCCTCGCCGCTACATAAAGGTGGGGGCCTCCTTCCTACAGGACAGAACGTTACAAGTGGCCATACAAGGAGCACTGTTCCAACCCCGACAAATAGCAGCAGGAGTCCCGCAGGGCAGCTGCCTGTCGCCGGCGTGTTATGCCGTCTTCACCGACGACATACCGGATCCGGACCACTCCCTGCTTGCGCTGTACGCCGACGACGCGGCGTACCTAACAAGATCTATGAGTGCAGCGCACGCAGTGGCAAAGCTACAGAAAACCTTGGATCTACTTCCCAAATGGCTCGCCGACTGGAGACTGTCGGTGAATGTCGGCAAAACACAGGCCATCCTGCTGGGACACAAACTCAGACTGCCACCTGGACTGAAGTTCATGGGACACGACATACCTTGGTACATACCATAGAGGGAGCCCTGGAGAAAATATACAGGGTGGATGAACTCCTGTATATGCCGGGCATCAAAATTGAAGCATGAAGGGGGAAGAAGGGCCCGGCTCAATGCCACCGGTGCCAGAAGTTCCAGCTCTCCTCGCACTGCTGCCACCGACCGCAAGCCTGTGTGCGCTGCGGCGAAGAGCGCCCAGCGAGAGACTGCCCAAGGCCAAAAGAAGAACCACCAACGTGCGCAAACTGCGGGCAAGCGCACACAGCCAATAACTCGTCGTGCCCAGTGTATAGGAGGGAAATCCGAAACAGGAAGACGGGCACGGCGAGTCAAACCAGACCACCGGCGGCACCGCATGATCAGTGGTTCGAGATCGTAGCCATTCGGCGCGCTGGGCATTGAAGTCGCCTCTGCGGTCTGTGATCTCTGCGGATGGGATCTGCTGTAGCACAGAATCTCAGCCATTTACCTTTAAGGCTGCCGAGGCGTTGAGAACATATATCCTCTCTGACGTATACACAAACCCCGGCCCGTGGCACAAAAGAATGTTCAAGCTTGTACCCCGGGTAGGAAAGTTGAGAGGTATCCGCGGAGAGGATATCTGCGTCTGGGTAAGAAAAAGCACGGCCGGCTTTGCCGTCTCCAGATGGTGTGACGGCTTACTACGTTTGCCTCTGGACAGTGTGGGAACAGGGCGGAACTTTGCCCCCCCCCCCCCCCTTCCCCCCAAATACGAGGGGCAGCCTAAGCATCCACACTCAAGCAGCGATTGGTTGCCCGAGAGTGGGTGCCCACAGGGGGATTACCGATGTTGCTTGTACCCCCCTGGGGTAGATTTTTTTCATCCGCGGGTATTCTGTGAGGTCGTGGTACTTCCCCGGTCGAGCCGGCTCATTCATGCAACAACAAAAACTGATGTGTGGCTCTTCTTTTTTTTTAATAATAATAATTTGTCCAACTAAAATAGCACGTACGAAATACATGTTGTTCCCGAGAAAATTAGCAAGTTAGTGCTTAACATATACACGACTGAGATGGTAGTACAAAACTATTTACAGAATTCATAAATTGCGACAAAGGATTCATAAAACCATTTAAGTTTTATACGCAGATGCAGTCCGATCGCACTTGAGATATGGTAATGTGATTGCTATAAATTAAACCACGGAATCCCTTCTCACAGCAGGGCATCGCGATGCCTGCGCACCTCCGCCGTTGTCAGCTACTCTTGAGGTAAAACATATCGCAATTTTGACAAAATGCACGTATTTATTAAACAATATATTACTAAAAAGTTTATGCTCTGAACTCAATTGCTGTTTAAATATATTTTATGTAAGAATAAATTTTTGAATGACTGTTTTATCAATGCGTTGTCTTGCAGGCAATGTTTGTTTTTTATTTGAATATCGTTGGTTAAAAATTACGGGTTGGTTATTGAATCAATTTCTTTTGTGATTTCGTTGCTGATCGGTATTATTTAAAGAAACTTAAGTCCGACTAACATCAATCCAACTATTCCATATAATAAATACTACCATAAATTTTCCCCACTTAATAACCATACACGTATCTTCACACAGTTCCCAATACAATTTAGTCCTTTCGACCCACATTTCACTAGGGCTTATTTGAGACAACGAAACAGGTAGTGGGCCTGTCACAGTCTTTATATCGAAGCCAACGTTATAAATCGTACACAAGTTTTTGAAATAACTCATTGGTACGAGCTTATTGGTACTTGGTCTCTTAGTTACTCCATATGTTTCGGTTTCTCGGAGTACAGCCGGACATAAACACAGAGAGTCAAACAAAATTACTAAATTGTTTTTTTTTTGTAATGTTCATATTTTTTTTAAATATCATCAATGTCAAGTAATGGCATAGATGGTATTTAAAAAAAATATGGAGAAAATATAAAGAAATTAGAGCGCTTCTTCGAAGAAGAAATAAGATTTCATTTAAGTAGTTTGAAAATACCGTTTGCCGGCACTTTTTTGGCATGAAAGCCAATCGTCGTTTTAAGTAAATCGACGTGGTAGATGTCTACCACGTCGATTATGGATATGTATCCATGTTCCCAATTGGATTCCTACAGCTACGCTTTCACGATCAAGTGATGTATCAAATTAATTTTAGAACTTTTGTACATACGAACAGTTATTCCCAATAAAGTATTAACAACATTTAAAAACTTTAAGTACAAAGAAAAAGAAGTAAAGTTTCAGTCATCAGAATCGAAATTTACCAATAAACTGATATTCATCAAAATTAATGAATTCGATTGTTTCGTATGGTGAAAACTTTCAGTTGTGTTAAAATAATATCCATGACCTTTAGGTAACTATACGACTATAACCACGTAGTCAGATAGCGCAAAAACCGCGTGGCCTTTGCAATAAATACGATTATAGAAGACAGATACTTAGACAACATCAAAATTAAGCAGGCCGATGTCGAGCAGCAGCGTCGTAGGTGCGAATTACCTGTTATTGAAGTTGCCAATCCGCTTTATGAGAATGAGGAGTTCTTCTAGTTCGTTTCCAGATAAATGCAAAACTTTTCAACCCACATTTCACCAGCACTTATTATGGGGAACGTGATAGGTGGTGAGTTTATCGTCGTCTTTGTGACCAAGCTAAGGATAAAAATCGTCATTTTGAATTCGAATCCATTGAGTCTAATTCCGTTCATCCAACCCGCCTACCGTGACTTCTGGTTTTCAAAATAAAATTAAGAATAATAAATTAGATAATGGTTATCTTTCAATGTGTCAGTCAGCGTTCGGGTTTAACTATTTCTGCTTTTTTTTTTATAGAAAACGATTAGGTGGCTCACATGATGGTAAGTGATTACCGCCGCCCATGAACACCCGCAATACTAGAGGCATAGCAGATGTGTTGCCAGCCTTAGAGTGCCGGCCTTAGATGGGCCGGCTTGACCGGGGAAGTACCACGACCTCACAGAATACCGGCGTGAAGTAGAACTTCTGCGTTCTGTCTGGTGAGTGCAGGTAACCCGTGACCCACACACCCCTCTCCCCCAATTGGGGGGGGGGGGGCACTCTAAGGGAGGCAACGCATCTGCTATGCCTCCGGTATTGCGGGTGTTCATGGGCGGTGGTAATCACTTACCATCATGTGAGCCACCTGCTCGTTTGCCTCCCTTTTCTATAAAAAAAAAGAATAGGGTGTCGGTGCTTATCGTGCTGTGTAGTTGATATAAATTGTCAAAAGAATAACCTACATTAGCTAATTAGTAATGTGTAAGGTGCGACTTGTACATTTTTTATCCAAAATATTTAATATGGATTATTACTTTATCTTCTGCCAATTATGCTCATTTTGACTGACTTTGAATGAATGAAATATACTTTACTGTACACCAATACACAAAAACAAAAGAAAAATGTTAACAATTTATTTTGCTCGTAGTTTTGTTGTATTATTCTTTAGTTATAGTATTTTTTTACTGTATTTGCATATTTGTAACCCCTTTCCTTTGTGCTTGTAGTCTTGTTGGATCTAATTTATTTTTATTTAATAGTTTACTTACAAAAACTACACATTTCTTCCACTACACCAGTGAGTGTTGGGTTTAGCTGATAATTTTATATTTATTATATATTAGTACATACATCGCAGAAATATGAATGATTTAGGTAATTTTAATGAAAGTTTTTTTCCTGCTCGTCTTCAGACAGTTTTATGAGCGTGGATAGTGAATCTTCTGAAATATTGAGTGCATGATCAATTATGCTCTCTCTTCACCCCTCACTCCCTACAAAGTGTTCCTAGTCAATATTCTGATCTTGTAGCATCCATTCATCCACCATTATATATATATATATACATATATATATATATATATATATATATATATATATATATATATATATATATATATATATATATATATATATATATATATATATATATATATATATATATATATATATATGTATATATATATATATATATATATATATATATATATATATATATATATATATATATATATATATATATATATATATATATGGATGAATGGATGCTAGAAGATCAGAATAAACAAGGATTCAATTAATCAGTATTACAGTAGGTATTTACAGAGTATTACAATTGGTGGTCTTAGAGCTAATCAGCAATGTCTTCCTGGCAACCATGTTGCTGAGGCTCTAAGCACGAGTGAGAATTAGACTAAGGGTGCTCTCAAACAAATATTTTTAATGTTTGAGATAACGACAAATCCTCTTTACGAAAGAGGACCAACAATGGAATTTTTATAGGCCATTAAGTAAGTGAGTATGTAGGAAAACTGTTGTCGGATATTGCGAAAATGGTTGTTTCTTTAATATTTAAATTCTAACGAGTTATTTGAAGCTCTTACAACTTCTTTACGATTAAATAACCATTCAAGAAGAGAAAAATGTTAATCAAAGATGGTTGCCGCCAATTCTGTCTACCGAAGCATTCGTTAAATATTAATAAAACCGCTGGCCATAAATGGCTTTAACCCTCCGCGTACTTTTACGGTCGGGTGGATGGAGACTTATTTGAATAAATATTTCCGAGAGGGAAAGAGCCGGGGTCCACTTTAAAATTTATTTGATATGTTATTTTTTCTGTGTGTAATTGGTACACAATATAGGCCCATGGTTTGCACCATATAGCGACGCCTCACCAGGTGGCGTATTACTAAGGTGGATGACGCGACACAATTACAACCATTATATTATCTTGCATAATATATCCTTTAATATAAAACGAACATTATTTGTTCAACATCATTCGGAGTTATTTGGACACTGCGGGTGTCCGCCACGTCTCTCCTGTCACGTGAAGTGTTTATTGGTTTAAGTGGACTCACGTTGCTTTTTTAAATTGAAAATCATCCATCGTAGTATCTTTTATAACGTGAAGAGAAAATTAAATAAATATAAATAAATAAATATCTTCACGCAATTCCCAGTACAGGGGTAAACAGAGGTCTAGTCTAGACAATTAAGTCCCTTCGACCCACCTACCACCGAAGATATTTTCGGGACAACATGATAGGTGGTGAGCCCGTCGCCGTCTTTATGTCCAAGCCAACGTACATAAGTTTTGGAAAAACCCATTGGTACGAGCCTACCACCTGGGGATCGAACTCGGGTCTCTTGACTCGAAATTCAGACCACTCAACCATTAGGCTATCGTGACTTAGAGAGAAGAGAAAATTAAGTACCCATTGAACTAATATTGCACGCAGGGAGCAGTCTTGGATTTGGCATTGTTATAGTTCTTATGGAGAAGTAATGCATAAACCCAAAAAAATTAAAAAAAACATTAATTGTTTATTCTGATGCTGCTATTATCATACAGAAAACATAATTACAGTGAATTTAAAAATGTAGCTTCTTAAAAATTGACTGTTAATATCCTTTTTTGGAAAGTAACAAATTTTTCAAAATAAGTTGAAAGATGCCAAAGTATATATATATATGTATATATATATATATATATATATATATATATATATATATATATATATATATATATATATATATATATATATATATATATATATATATATATATATATATATATATATATATATATATATATATATATATATATATATATATATATATATATATATATATATATATATATATATATATATATATATATATATATATATATATATATATATATATATATATATATATATATATATATATATATATATATATATATATATATATATATATATATATATATATATATATGTATATATATATATATATATATATATATATATATATATATATATATATATATTGTCTGATGACTGTTAATATCCTTTTTGGAAAGTAACAAATTCATTATTAATATTCAAAATTATTCTGTCATAATTTTTCAAAATAAGTTGAAAGATGCCTAAGTATCGAAGTTTACCGACTGTCACTATTTAAAGAAGCGTACTCTTCCTCGACCCGTGTCAACGTGCCAGAGCCAATCGTGCCAGACGGCCGGCAAATGATGCGTGCTTCTACTGCCCGTTAGACCACTTACGTCGCCTCGATCACCACGTCCCTTACATTAGGATTGATCACTTAACATTATATTCAGTGCGGCTATCGTAAATGAAATCCAAAAATTAACGTTCTAAAGTAATTGATCTATTAATTTAAATCTTCTGGATAATACTTAAATTTAAACTTATCGAAAAGTTTAATAAAGTAGCAGTCTGTAAACTGCTGTTTGCTGGTATGCTTTGCTAAAATATTCTTTGTCAGAGATTCGAATAGGGGAACGTCTGTCACATGCTCCAGTGTTTTATTATATCTGTGATATTCATTATTTCCCTCACGATGTTTTCATTCATCGCCGTGCCTGTGGCAATTTACGCTTAATAAAATAGTGGTCAGGACACTTGCTTTAGAAAGCGAGTGATCTAAGGTAGATTCCAAACAAATTATAGACCAGCCATAAGATGCCGATTGGCTGAGGAAAGATGTCCAATAAATATCAGACGACTGATGGACAGCTATCTCCAGGACAGAAAAGTAAGGGTAAGGTATGCAGGTGCGGAAGTCACTCAAATGACATCAAAGGGATGTGTACAAGGTTCCATTGGGGGTCCTGTATTGTGGAATTTGCTTCTGGATCCTCTGCTTAAAGAGCTAGACGCGACCGGGGACCGGTGTCAAGCATTTGCTGATGACATAGTCCTGTTATTTGCAGGCGACACGGCTCTTGAAATCCAGAGACGTGCCAATGCAGCTCTCGAGCATGTTCGGAAGTGGGGAATCCGTAACAAACTTAAATTCGCGCCTCAGAAGACCAAGGCAATGGTTCTAACAAACAAGCTGAAATACGATTCTCCACAACTAAACATGGGCGGGATAGGCATTGGCATGTCGGAGGAGATCAAGGTGCTCGGTGTCTCCATTGACAAGAAACTCACATTCAACACACATGTGAAGAATGTGTGTAAGAAGGCAACAGCTCTATACGCACAGCTGTCGAGAGCTGCTAAGATCAGTTGGGGCCTTCAACCTGAGATTATCAGGACTGTGTACACGGCGGTGGCTGAGCCGGTGATACTGTACGCGGCGAGCGTGTGGGCGCCAGCGACTCGTAAGTTCGAGGTTTGAGAAGGAGTCCGAAAACACCTGGATATGGTGCAGAGAGGGTTTGCCCAAAAAATAATAAAAGCGTACAGAACTGTCTCGCTTCACTCGGCTTTAGCACTGGCAGGACTGCTTCCTCTAGACTTAAGAGTTCAAGAAGCAGCTTCTCTTTTTGCAGCAAAGAGAGGCAATCTCCGATCAGTGCTGGGGGACCGAGATCTGGAACAAAAAGCGAGAGTAACCGAATTGCCCCATCCAGCAACTTGTATGGACCTACAGTTTGCATGTCTGGTAGATGAGGACGAAATAAGGCAAAATAACACCCAGAGTCTACGAATCTTTACCGAAGGGAGCAAGATAGAGGGAAAGGTCGGAGCAGCACTTTCCATTTGGAATAGTGAAGCCGAGATCAAAACTCTGAAGCTTAAACTGTCAGACTACTGCACCGTCTACCAGGCAGAACTACTGGCCATACATAGGGCAACAGAGCAGGTTCTCGATAGCACCAAAACCACTTTCGGAATTTACAGTGACTCGAGATCTGCTCGCGAGTCAATTGTAAACCAAGACTCCCAACACCCTCTCGCAGTCAAGACCCGCAAAAATATACAAAACATTGTAAACCAACAAAAAGGCATCCAACTTTTTTAGTTAAAGGCCCATGCGGGTTTGGCGGGAAACGAGCGCGCTGACGAACTTGCGAAGTACGCTGCTCTGCGGAAGAAATGTAGACCGGAATAGGACAGCTGTCCCATCTCCTTCGTCAAAAAACGAATCAGGAGAGATACCCTGGAAAACTGGAACAGGAGGTACATAGAAGGAGAAACTGGCAGAGTTACTAAAGTATTTATTGGAAATATAGAAGCTGCCTATAAAATTGTGAGAGAAGTGGATCTATCTCCAATAATGATCCAGACATTGACGGGACATGGAGGGTTTTCTGAATACTTATGTCGTTTTCGATGTAAGGAGAGCCCATCTTGTGTGTGCGAGCCGGGAGTTCAGGAGACGATCCTACATATACTTGTAGAATGCCCAAGATTTGGAAAAGAGAGGCAAGAATTGGAAATTCAAACAGAAATTAATGTAGTAGTCGAAAATTTAGGTATATTGTTTGGAAATAAGAAAAGTAGGAAAGTTTTTATTGAATATTGTGAGGGGATCGTAAAAACAGCAATTAAAAGAAATAAAAGCCCGAATTAGAGATTGAATATGTAAATTGTAAATTAAATGAAATAACAAATCAAATGTAATGATAAAATAATGCAATAATAAAGATGCAGGAAATATTTATTAATAGGTTACAACAAAATTTGGCAATATTACTTACTATCAATTGTAAGCAAGCCACTCGAAGCTTCCTTGTGTGTATATCTCAGTATACACAGAGAGAATGCGACGACATATTAGGACATAAAATATAATAATATAAGATGAAGAAAGTCTCTGATTATACGCCAGCGGGCTGCGAAAAAAAAAACAAATTATAGATATATAAAATAATAATTAATAAAAACTGGTCACATTTGTAATAAATTGCTTAGGTTTTATTAATTGGATACAATAATAAAAATAATTAGTCCTCTCTTTTTGACTATTCATTTCATCATTCAAGACTACGTATTGTTCTGTAGCTCGTTCTTATGTATATTGGAATAAAATTACATGTGTGTTTATGTTTGTCTATCACAACTTTTAATCTTTAAGAGCAAAGGGTGGTTCAACAAAGGGCAAATAACTTCAAAACAAATTGAAAAAGGGTTAGAATAGACTTCCCAAATTTATCTCTTCGTACCCATCTCTTTCTTAATACATGATTTTTTCGTCCACAAATTCCGAATTCTGCTCTGTTTAGATGACTCAGTGCTCCTTATTGTGGTATGAAATGGGTCTTATTTCTGAAACATGACAGATAATTCACGACGGCTACCGATAAAGACGTCTTTGTTGAGAGAAAAATGCATGTCGGGCTTTGTTCAAAACAAAAAGACCTAAGCGGTCTTTGTTGCTCGATGTTTTGGTTATAAAATTTAGTTATAATGACAAATAGTAAGATGGGGTCTAATTCTTTTCTCTATTTGACATCTGTTGAGTTTATCAAACAAAATGTTATTATTTTTATGTTTTCAAATACGCCCTCATAGTATGTTCGTTCATATACATACTTCGATACTTTTGTTTTAAAAGCACAATTAAGCATGTCTGCTGGTAGCGTTTTCAAATTCCACGTGAACAGATCTAGATAATATTTGATAACAATATTTTTACACTACATATAATACACATAATTATATTAGAGTTATATATATATATATATATATATATATATATATATATATATATATATATATATATATATATCTATATATATATATATATATATATATATATATATATATATATATATATATATATATATATATATATATATATATATATATATATAATGTTTTAATCAAAAATTCGGAAAATTTAACACAAACGCCAAGCGACGAAGACGCCGGAGACAGCTTATATTGTATAAAAGTTATGAAAAATTTAGGTAAACAAAATTTCGAAAGCAGCAACATATGAGTTACAAGTAGTTTTTAGCTCACATATTGAAATAAAAGTTTAATCGTTGACCTAAGGCACTTGAAAGCATTTGAAAATATAGTTTGAGATTCGCAATAGAATGTCAGTCGCAGTCGTAGGGGAACGCTGCGGCCAAGTAAAGAGCATTATGTAAATGTGTTTTCAGAATAGCAACCGAGACGTAGTCGTCGATGGAACGCACGGCGATGAAGCAAGTTTAATGGAAAAGAATTGAAAAGTAGCGCGTCTATATGGTAATGGAAATTGTCCAGAAGAAAGGAACACAGACGGAGTGCAGTGCTTTGAGTTATGGTTGTTTTCTTGAAAATTTAGCGTTATTTCGTACGTTTTTCCCGAGAGTACCTCAGTGAGCGGTGCCAAACTCAGCACTTTCATTGCTATCGGAACCTTAAACATCATACAGGATTTCCACTCACACTTATATATCTACGAAGTTCGACTTTTGTGTCTGCGGTATTGCTTATTGGACATTAAGCGATAAAATATACACATAGAATATAATAAGTTATTTTTACATGTTATTTTATTTTCGCACATTTTTTATAATTTAAAAAGGGTTTTTTATAATTCAAAAGATGGAAATCTGTTAACGCAAAGTGAATGCTACGGTTTTAAGTTTTCTTCTCAAAATTCTGTAAACTTTTTCTAATTCCTGTTGTTTTCGTACCGTTATTTACAGTCAGGCTTAATGTCCAGCTTTACTTGTATAAACACCTCTTATAAATCTCATCACGTCGATGACATCTGAATTGCTAATGTAACAAATCACCTTAAAAGTTCTAAGAAATATATTATAACGAAACATCATATGAGTATACATTAACAGAATAACTTAATATGGAGAGAAGTTTGTTAGAACTGGTTTTAAATTTTTAAGGTAAGACATTCGATTTGATATTGATGTTTTAAGTTCCATGAATTCTTCACACTTTAATATCACTTTGTTTTTTGTATAATTCATTTTATCATCGATTCAATGTCATATTATATATGATCGCTGCGTTATGACGATAACTTCTATTTTAGATACTGGCACAGCTTGTTTATGTTATTAATTATTTAATCTTTCATAAGATGCGGAATAGTTTGTGATGTTGTCAATTTCATTACATTAATGTTTTAATTAGTATTTTGATTTCAATGAATATATGAATCAGGAAGATTGATTTATTTAAATATTATTTGAGTCACGATAGCCGGGTGGTTGGGTGGTCGGAATTTCGAGTCAAGAGACCCGAGTTCGATCCCCAGGTGGCAGGCTCGTACCAATTGGTTTTTTAAAACTTATGTACGAATTATATCGTTGGCTTGGACATGAAGACGGCGACGGGCTTACCACCTGTCACGTTGTCCTGAAAATATTTTCGGTGGAAGGTGGGTCAAAGGGACTTAATTGTCTATACTTGACCTCTGTCTACCCCTGTATTGGGAATTGCATGAAGATATTTATTTATTTTATTATTTATGACCTTGTTTTGAGTCTATTCAAATTGGTGTTATCACACATAAAAATATTCTGTTTCATAGTGATGGGATCTGGACTGAATTCTGAAAAGTAAGTAATTATTTTTGCTCATTTGCTTAAATGCAGGCTGCATTACGTACATGTTACGTTTTATTTAATGTCTTGTTCTGAAACCCTGTGCACGCCGGTCGATCATATCCCCGGTAGCGACACCTCTATAACACGACGATACTGTAGACGATACTAACACTATTTCATAATGAATTATCAGAATCATCATCAGCATATATGCAGGAATTCTCACGCAATTTCCCATACAGGGGTAGGCAGAGGCACAGGTGGGGTAGAGGAGGACTACACAATTAAATCCTTTCGAACCACTTTTCACCGAAGCTTAATTGGGACACCGTGATAGGTGGTGAGCCTGTCGCCGTCTTAATCTCCAAGCTAACGCTACAATATACTTACACATAAATATTCATATATCATCTAATATTAATATAACATCCGTGTACAAACATTCATGTTTTTACTCCAGTCGAGCGCCGTAAATGCCGGGTCTCAAGGTGTCGCTAGCTCTGAGGTCCCGGGTTCGATTCTTGGTCGGGTCAATATAGAAAACACTTGTTCTACATTTTTCTTGGGTCTGGGTGTATGTGGTACCTTCATTGTTTCTGATTCCATATTACAAGTGCTTAAGCTGCTTACTTTGGGATTAGGTATGTGATGTTGTCCCTTTTTATGTATGTGTTTATTTATTATTTATTTAGATTCGAAGGCTGGGTCACTACCAACTAGGCTGTCGAGTTGTATTTATTGCAATTAAGAAATAAATAATGAAAATAATAAGCAGGAATATTGTTTTATATTGCGATAAATTTGTAGTATGGCGTAAATAGCGTGTTGTTATTATTTATGCTCACATAACTACATTTACAGTATATGATCGCATAATGATATCGTAAAATTATATTTAGTTATCGGAAATTGAAAATATATATAGCCTATATACTATAGGCTGACCTCATGCTAATAGATACTTTCACGTTCGTAATTATAATTATAATGTATGAAACACAGTACATGTTTATGCTTTATCCGGTCCCCATGTGGTGGCATCTATGTCTTCATTTATTATCTATATCCGGCCGTAAATTCAGCATTATTTAATGTTCACTCATAAATACATACTTAAAATATGTTGTCTCAGAATTAAACATGACAATGGTCAGGTACTGTGCCGTAATGTCAAAATAACGTAATTTATCGGTTTATGCATCCTTTTGCTGTGTGGGGTGCCGTCATATTTCTTCTGGAACATTAGATACACGAGATTGTTTGTAACAATGTTTCAACAGAACTTGTAACAAACAGAACAAATTATCAACAGTAGATTTGTTGCAACTACATTATTCACATTTTTACTAGATTATGCATGTTCACTAAGACGACGAGCAATATGTTTATTTTTTTAAATCTTCATGCCATTTCCAATAGTGGGGTAGGCAGAGATCTAGAAAATTAAATCCTTTTGACCCACCTTCTACCGAAGACACGACAGGCGAGAGGTTTGGTGATTGGAATTCGAGTCAAGAGACCCTAGTTCATTTTCCAGGTGGTAGCCTGTACCATCGGAATTTTTCAAAAACTTATGTACAATCTATTTCGTTGGCTTGGACATTAAGGTGGCGACAGGCTCCTTTCATACTGTCCCATAAAATATCTTCGGTTTATTTAATAATTGTCATTTATGATTATTCCTGGATTTCGAATTAATCAAATATGAAGAGAAATAGTTGGTCTGCAGCGGTATTTGATGTTTCTGAGTGGCTGAGTTGGCTGTTAACGAAATGATTCATTATCGGTACTAGAATAAATTGAGAGTTATTTGTACAAATATTCTCACGCATGACTGGGCCCGTGTGTCAATTGCTGGCAACGAGTTTTGACACCTCCACTGTGATGTCAACAGATCGTTTCGCGCTCCGCCAATGTTTTCCCAATAGCGGCGACATGCCTTCAGAGTAATTGCAATTGTGTGCGATGCTTTCATTCAATTTATCTTGCAACACTATGTCGTTATCGCCATTCATATTCCAATATTTCTAAGCGTGATTTATTCAAAGGGTTTTGTAGCGTTTTATGTCCTTTGATTATTTTAATAATAACAATTTATTTATATTTAGGGTTATTAAAATATAGGTAAATAAAATATATATATATATATATATATATATATATATATATATATATATATATATATATATATATATATATATATATATATATATATATATATATATATATATATATATATATATATATATATATATATATATATATATATATATATATATATATATATATAATTTCTCAGACATGGCTTTTTTTAGCAACCTCAATACAGTTTTTGCACAATTTAACCTCTACTGTCCATGGAATCTCTACAGAAGTCACTCAATGAATTATCTACTTTATTTACTACCCAAATGGAAGAGTTCCAGAAAAATCTTGAGGCAAGTAAATCGTCTGAAACGGGGAACACTTCTTCAATATCAACTCAATTTGGATTGTTTCGCACGTTTGTCCTTGCATCGTTCGCAAATGCGAACAAGACGCAAGATTATCATAGTTCATGGCATGAAAGAGGACAAGAAAGAAGATCTCACTACGTCATTGTGTACAGTGTTCTCCGATTAACTAAAGTTGACCAGTATTAAAGCTGATATGGTCACACACTGTCACCGTCTAGGCTCACCTAAATGAGATAAACCGCGCCCCATACTGGTTAAATTTAAAACTATTGAAAATAAGAACAATGTGTGGTATGCCAAATCTATGTTAAAAATACAGGAATTGCCATCTCTGAATTCCTCACTAAATGTCGCTATGATATATTCTTAGCTGCTAGGAAAAAATTTGGTGTAAATAAATGCTGGATCAAGGACGGCAATATAATTGTTACTGGGCCGGATGGACAGCGTTATAATGTTACTTCAGTCGCTGACCTGGACCTTATCTGCTCCTCTGGAGACTCATCAGAAATATTACATCCCTCAAAAAGTTCTAAAGAGCAAGGTGATAAAGTGAGAAAAGCTATTTCTGCAGTCAGGCCTAAGAGAGCTATTAAGGCAAAGTAATATCTTACTATTTACAAAGTCTACCATTACTTTTATATTGTGATAAGTTGTATATATGCATGTGTATTTACATAACATATATTCACATAATAAATTTATATATATTCCCCTGAAGTAACAATTTACTGAGATAAGTGCCATCAATACTTTTCTAGTGTTTAAAAGTTATGAAGAATGGAAATAGCATTAGTATTAAGGTACTTGTAAACATTAGTTTGGATTCTTATTTGTAATTTAAACACAAACATTCCAGTGTAGATTTATTTTACACTTTTTAGTAATAAGTTAACAGTTATAACATTGTCATTCCCTATTTTGCTTCACAAATTATGGTCATATTTATGTTGAATAAGACTTTACATTATACAAATCGAATAATGTGATGCATTTTTGCGGTTATTGATTTGAGCTATATGATTATTTATTTATAATTTTCTTTTTTAACTTTAACTGACAAGGCTTAATTTTTATTTGTACAGCCTGAATCAGTTTTCACTATTCCATCTTTAATTATTGTAAATGGCAGTAAGTCATTTGGCCGTATGTATGAACTATATGTTATCTATACCATAGATATAATGTAGATTTTGATACTTTTCTTTGACTTTTTTTTGATTTTGTACTTTTCTTTTCAGTTTATTTTTTGGTTTTTGTTAGTTAGATAGTAAGATCGAATGATTATTAATATCGTTCCTTTTGGTAATAATGATTATTGATTGCATATAATAAGTTGCTATAATCTAGCACCTACTGCTGGTTGGTAAAAGAGATCTGTTCTTGATTCAGACTTAGTATAATATTAGAATATTAAATATATTACATATTGGAATTATTTAAGCATAGTTACACTTTACATATGAAAATGAACGAGGATGTCTCTGACTGTAATTCTTATAGTGATTATTTTTTGGCACCTTTTTCCGATAGCTGCAGTAGTGACGATAGCTTTCACAGTACAGATTACATTCCATTAAATGACACTTTATCTTCTACCTTCTCAGACGTCCTGAAAAACTTTAATATTGTCCACATTAACGCCCAAAGTATTCCGACACATTTCCCTGACATGCTAGCATCTTTTACTTCTGATAACATCAGCGCCATGTTGGTATCAGAGTCGTGGCCTAAGCCCTGCTTACCTACTTCTTATTATTCTGTTCCTGGATTTAATCTTATCCGTAATGATCGGGTCGGGCAGGGCGGTGGTGGTGTAGCGATTTACCTCCGCAGTGATATTACTTATAATGTTGCTAAATTATCTTCTCAACCGCCCTCGCCAAATGAAGCTGAACACCTTCTCTTTGAAATCATTTTAAATAAAGAAATATAAATAAATATCTTCACGCATTTCCCAATACAGGGGTAGACAGAGGTCAAGTCTAGACAATTAAGTCCCTTTGACCCACCTTCCACTGAAGATATTTTCGGGACAACGTGACAGGTGGTGAGCCTGTCGCTGTCTTTATGTCCAAGCCATGAAATTCGTACATAAGTTTTTTTGAAAAACTCATTGGTACTGCCACCTGGGGATCGAACTCGGGTCTCTCGACTCGAAATTCCGATCACCCAACAACTCGGCTATCGTGACTTACTCATTTTAAGTAATACAAAAATTCTTTTAGGTGTCTTTTACAGCCCCTCTCATCACAACAATTATTTCTCCTCATTCGAAAAGATCCTTGAAGACTTAATTCCTCTATTTAATCATGTTATATTAATGGGCGATTTTAATACCTGTTTGTTAAAGGACGACCATCGTACTAAAAATTTGATTTCAGCTGTTGATTCCTGTAATTTACATATTCTACCGCTTAATGCTACGCACACTTTACCTAACTGTGTTCTTTCTTTACTTGACCTTATTATAGTCTCATCTCTCGATCACGTTTCAAAACATGTTCAGTGTGCCGCTGTAGCTTTTTCCCATCACGATCTCATTTTTCTGTTGTATAAAATACGTACTCCTAAACAACGTGGCAAAGTACTGATGCTAAGAAATTTCAGTGGGATTTATCACAATCGTCTACTTGAGGATGCAGCAAGTATAGACTGGTCTGTTTTGTACTCGGCTGAGTCAATCGACGTTAAAGTATCATTATGTAATTCTACCTTACTCAACCTTTATGACACTCACGCTCCGATTAGACCAGTAAAAGTTAAACACCTACCTGCACCTTGGTTGACAGATGATTTCAGGTTATTATTGAAGAAAAAAATGAAGCTAAGGCACTCTATCCAAAAGAGAAATCGGATCGCAATCGCGATAAATACAAGACAATCCGGAATCGCTGCAATTCACTTTGTAGGGATGCTCAAAAACGCCATGTTCAAAAATCAGTCGAGAACGGCGACCCTGCAAAAATTTGGAAATTTCTTAAAACAATAGGAGTTGGAAAGTCTAAACAATCATCAGCTGTTAATGCTGATATTGACCTGGAATCCTTTAATAAGCACTTTTCATCTACCTCTTCTTTTCAGAATGATAGTAGAAAATTACATACTTTAAATACTCTGTCTAAAGCTATAACTCCTGACTTCCCACCGTTCACTTTCAATCAATTTAACGACTGTGATGTTAAGAACGTACTGTCCATATCATCTAGTGCCATCGGATGCGATGGAATAAGCCGTAAAATGATCGTTCCTCTGATTGATGTTATCCTCCCAGTTTTGACTCATGCACCTAATTTTAGCATATCCTCAAAATCTGTTCCTCGGGTATGGAAAGATGCCAATCTGATCCCGCTCCTCAAAAAAATAATCCTTGTACCTTGTCTGACTATCGTCCTATATCTGTCCTTCCATTCCTCTCAAAAGTTTTGGAACGTTTAGTTTTTCAACAACTTTAAAATTTCATAAATAAAAAATTTCCTTCTCGCTCCTTTTCAGTCAGGGTTCAGACCTGGTCATAGTACGGCTACTGCATTAATAAAAGTTATTGATGACATTCGGTGGGGTATGGACAGTTAGCAGCTTACGATACTTACGCTACTACATTTTAGTAATGCCTTCAATCTGTGTGGTCGTCGGCAACTTGTTTCAATAGGTAATGCTGTATCTACTTGGCATGATCTACTTGCCGGCGTACCGCAGGGTGGCGTGTTGACTCCTCTCTTATTTTCTGTGTTTATCAATACTGTCACTCCACTAATATCTTCTCTCTACCATTTGTATGCAGACGATCTTCAGATTTACTAAAATACATCACTTGGAAACTTGGCCAATGCCATTAACGACACTAATTTGATCCTTGCTTCAATCCAAGATTGGAGCCGGTGTTTTGGTCTTAATTTGAGTCCTAATAAAACCCAAGCTAAAATTGTTGGAAATAGAAACCAGATTTCCAAAATTAACGTAAATATATTACCTGAAATTTGTATTGATGGCACTGTAATAAATCTGTTAAAGATCTAGGACTATACATAGATCAGTCTCTTTCTTGGTCGTTGCATATCAAAGAAACAAGTAAAAAATTGTTTGCGGCAGCCTCCTCTTTACGAATATTGCGCAATTTTCTTCCCATTCCCACAAGAATTTTATTGGCACAGACTTTGTTACTTTTCATTCTAGACTATGCTGATGCATGTTATTCGAACATCACTAGGAGAATTTGAATAAACTTGAGCGTCTCCAAAATTTCGTTATTAGGTTCATATTTGGTCTTCGCAATATGATCATGTACCAGAGTTTCGCGCTAAGCTCAAGTGACTTCGTCGGAATATCCACATTTTATCTCTGCTTTACTGTGTACTATTTGATCCTAAAACGCCGAACTGTCTCAAGGAAAAGTTCCAGTTTATGGGCGAAAATAAAGACCATTCAAGATTGGTAGACAAATTAATTTTGCGAATGCCCGCCCACAGCTCGAATTTTTACCATTCCTCCTTTCACGTAAAAGCAGTGTCGCTGTGGAATTCGCTCCCGGTTGACATAAGGAGGGCTCAGAGCCTTGAATTATTTAAAAATAAAATCAAACTGTATTATTTAGGCAAATTAATGAGATAATTTAGAATTTTTACTTTTTCTTTACATATTTATTTGTTTTCGTTTGTTTTTCACTGTTGTTTTTTCGTAGGTAAAGTATATATATTCATTATTTTTATATTATATATTTAATTGTGCTTCCTTATTTATATGTACACACCCCCGGGAAATTTTACTTAATATTCTCTGTGAAAGGTCTGCCTGGAAGAAATCGCTATTTAAGCGATAAGGCCGCCCTTTGTACAACCACTGTATATAACCTTTTTAAATGTATATCCTGTTAATAGTATTTCTGTTATGGTGTGTGCAATAAAGTGTATAAATAAATAAAAATAATATTATTTCAATGATGTTTGAAGTCGGTTCGGTGTGCGTCGTCCCGCACTGGAACAGTGTGGCGTACGTTGCACTTTTATATCTTAAAGAATATTTGAGAGAAAACTTTTGCCTGGTATTGAGGGTTCACAGGCTGCTACTTTACTTATAAAGTGTTAATAAGTTTGGTTCAGCTAGTAAGCAACTACCTCTTAGTTGCTTACTAGCTGAACCAAACTAAGGAAATTGTCTTAAAATAAGCAATTGCTTCCGGCTAAAGGCGCCAAAAAAATCACAACAAAAATAAATAAATTGACGGTCACCTCTGTCACAGGTGTGAAATATGGGAACTGGGTATAAACGAGGTAAAAGGTTCGTCAGGTCCGAAACTAGTCGGTATCTACTCCGATTGTTTAGACGTGAGTTTAGCCATTTTCAATTATTTAAGTTTATCTCATTGTAGAATTGTGCTCGTCGCGACCCCTGCCAGCCCTTTTCAGGGCTGCAATTCTACACAGCTGCGCACCCATGCCAACGAGGGTTAGGGCGTCCCCCCAAGGCGACGCACACCAGTTCGTCCCCGTTGGAGTGAAATGCAGCGCGCAAAGCGGCGATAGGGACCGCCACCCGTCACGCACAGCCCGACACGGCTGAAGGTGGAGGACGGAGTGCAGAGTTGGCACGTGGAATGTTAGAGGAGGAATGAGAGATAAAACGAATGAGTTGATTGAAATAATTTAAGAAAGAGAATTAGATCGTGTGTTTGTCGGAGACCATGCGGAAGGGCAGCGGTACTGAAGAGCTCCCTGGCGGGGCGTTAGCTCTATGGTCCGGAGTCCCGGAGAGCGAGAGCGCCTGCCAGGGAGTGGGGGTGCTGCTGTCGTCTCGGTTGGTCGATGTTATGACTGAATATAAGGTTGTGAACTCGAGACTTCTCTGGATTCGCCTTAAATTGGGACTGACGAAGTTATTCCTTTTGGCTGTTTATGCGCCGGTAGCCTCGTCGTCCAGAGCTGAGCTGGAGGAGTTTTGGGAGAATGTAAGAGAAGTTCTAGACTTGGTTAGAGGTTGGTACCGCTCGGCCAGGGTACGAGTCGGTGCTTGGAATGTTTGGCGATAAAAGGGTTAACGATGCTGGCAAGCTTATACTGGCTATATGCAAGGAAAAGGGTCTTCTTGTGACAAACACTATGTTTAATCACAAGAAAATCCATATGTATACTAGAACAGGAGAGAATGAGAGAAGTATGATCGATTTATTCCGGGTGGATGACCGACTGCGAAAACAGGTGATGGATACGCGAGTGTTCCGGGGTGCTGATCTGGGAACGGATCACTATCTAGTGATTACTAGATTTAGGGGTCTGTTCGCGGGTTTCGCGGGCGGCGCCACAGGACAGCGATACCAGAACCACAGTCGGTCGGTAGCATCCGAAGCTGGAAGCTTCAGGAAGCGGACACTAGGGATAAATATCAAGCAAGAGTAGCCGAAAAGCTGGACAGTATTGATGTCAGGAAAGAATGTGTGGAAGAAATATGGCAAAGCCTTAGAGATGGAATGGTTAGTGCAGCAGAAGACGTGTGTGGAAATGTGAAAAGAGGTAGTAGTAAAAAGGGTGATGCATGGTGGAATGACGAAGTGAAAGAAGCTGTAAATAAGAAGAAGAAAGCATGGTTAGACTACTTGGCCTCTAGTAATGATAAGGATAGGAGAGAGAAGAGGAAAGAAGCTCTAGAAAGTTCACACGAAAGCATTGATTGAGGAAGTGCGTGAAAGGAGTAGAATGGAAGCGGACGAAAGGTTGTCGCACAACTTCAAGGAGAACTCCAAACTCTTCTGGAAAGAGGTTGGAAGGACCCGGAGTGGTGCGACAGCCTTAAGAATGAATAAAGTGCTTTCGGTAACCAATGACGTCCTCTCAGAAAAATCGGACGTCATGTAGCGATGGAGCGAATTTTATAGAGAGATGTATGCGTGTGATGATCTTAGTGAGGGATCCGGGGGTGACGCCGTGACTGGTACGCCAGACTCGGACCTCAATGACCCTGACGTCATCAGTATGAAAGAGATTGAATGTGCGATTAGAAGTTTGAAATGTGGTAAGGCTGCGGGACTAGACAGAGTTACTGCTGAAATGGTCAAGTATGGTGGGCCACGCGTCTGGGACAGCTTTCATCTGCTGTGGAATTTGTGCTGGCGAACGGGGGCTGTTCCGGATAATTGGCGATCCGCGGTCATTGTGCCTTTATATAAAGGTAAAGGTTCACATTATGACTGCGGGTGCTATCGGGCGATCAGCTTGACCAGTTTAGCAAGTAAAGTTTACTCGAAGGTTTTGACACGTAGGATGCAAGATAAATCGGAAAGATTTCTATGGGAGGCACAATGCGGATTTAGACCTGGAAGAGGATGCACGGATCAAATGTTTTCTCTCCGCATGATCACGGAGAAGCTTCTGGCTGCTAACCAGAAGATTTTCTGTGCTTTTGTGGATCTTGAGAAAGCATTTGATAAGGTTGTAAGGAAGGAAATGTGGGAACTGTTGCCGAGGTATGGTGTGGATGGTCGATTGCTAAGGGCTGTGCAGTCACTTTACTGTGACTGTAAAGCCTGTGTGCGGGTAGGGCATGACCTGTCACCCATGTTTGGCGTCCAAACGGGCGTAAAACAGGGTTGTGTCATGTCTTCCTGGCTGTTCATACTGTATCTCGACAGCTGTTTACAGAAGCTGAAAGATAGCTGTTTCGGTGTGAAATGTGGTGACATAAAAGTAAATTGTCTGCTTTATGCTGATGATGCAGTGCTTATTGTACCATCAGAGGCAGAACTGCAGGCATTAGTCACGTGTATGAAAGAAGAATGTGAAATTAATGGTCTCCGTTTGAATGCTAATAAAACTAAGGTTCTGGTATTTGAATGGGACGAAGAAAGAGAGAAGTGCGAAATTTGGGTAAATCAGAAATGTCTAGAACAGGTGAATGAAATTGTATACTTGGGGAGTGCGTTTAGCCGGGATGGAAGATGTGATTTAGATGTGGACAGGCGTGTCGCTGCCGGGAACAAAGTCAATGGCGCCCTGACTGCGTTAATCAAAAGGCAAGGCGTTGTGAAAAGTGCACGCCTTGCAATACATAACGCAGTGTTGGTACAGACTTTGTTATATGTCAGCGAAACCTGGGTATGCCAGAAGAAGCATAAAAGCAGGTTGAATGCAGTGGAGATGCGATCTCTTCGTAAAATGTGCGGCCTTACCATGGCCGACCGAAAGCGAAACGAAGAGATTCGCAATATGGCAGGTTTGAAAGATGACCTTGTCTCAAAAATGGATAAGGGGTGCTTCGATGGTTTGGACACGTTGAGCGAATGAGTGAAGACCGAATGGTGAAGAAAATATAAAGCGCGAAAGTTAATATTAAAAGGTGTCGAGGTAGACCGAGACTAACTTTCGAAGACCATGTGAGCAAATTGCTCGAAGAGGGGAGGGTCAAGAGTACTCGGATACCTAGACGTGCATGTATAAAGAAGATGATGAATCTGAAAGAAGCGAAAGTAGTATGTCGGGATCGTGACACTTGGCGATCTGTTCTCTCTGGCTACCCCGTCAGGGATTGTGCGTGAAGATAAATAAATATAATAATTTTATCTCAGTTGTCAGAGAATACAACTATTTTCTATATTAATTTGAATAAATTTTGTTTGAGGTAAGTGTTTGCTTGCTGTGTGTCATATTTTCCCTTTGGTGTCGTAAGAGCCACTAAGGGAAATGGTAATGGTTACCGACATGATGTTACCGATGAAGAATACCAGACCAAACTAAAACATAGTACAATATCTGGAACTGCGATCGCCAATCTGCTTACCAAACGTGCGATTATAGCCACCACCAGAGGCCTGTACGTAGTTACTGGCCGTTTAATAGTTGTAAAGACCTGTTGATAATCATGTTTGTATATTACGTTTTTGAAAAACTGTCTTCGGTAACTTTAAACGGAGCGTGTTAAAAATTGGAAAGTAAATATTGATTTGAGATACAATTGACAAAACTGGACGATAGCCTCACGTAGTCGTCCTTTTTCACACAACCAAAATCATGAAACCATGTATCTAATGGTGTAAACAAAAAAAAATACGTAGTGTACAAACTTAAAAATTAAACTGATTTCCAAGACAGACATAACTATCCGTCTATCGGATTCTGTGGCGGCTTGTCTCATTATAGGTGTCGTTTTATTTTCCACCCGCTTGGCTACTTTTATCGAGTCTATAAAGCCCTCCCGATCGAAGCGTTGGTATGATAATTGTAATCCAATACTTCACTATCCACATATCTACTTCACCTATACCATCCAGTTACATATATTAGTGTAGGTATATATTAAAATAAAATTTACTCTAAAAGTTGATGTTTTAGTAAAAAAAAGATTGTAGACTATTTACTCTCATAGGTAGATGTTAAGATTTGCCGATATTCCATTGCATCGAGTAGGATTGGAGGTCAAGAGGTTTTGATCACCGCCAATTGTTTTGATAAAAACTTGATGGAATGGATTTGCCAGTACTAGTCGTTCGTTTGAGCATTATTCATTAATTTCAGTATACGGGAGTCCTACGAGTGGAAAAGTTTGACTTTAGGAAGAGACTTAATTATTTTTAATCCTCATGTTCAATATAACTTTTTTAATGAATGTTATGAATGATAAGTTCCATCCTGTGTTACCCTTGGCATGTTATTAGGGTTTTTACAGTATGTACAGCAAGCATATCTCATGGAAGCATCTAAACTCAAAATCGTGAATAAGGAGGAAAATACTGGAGAGAAATGCGTCGCTATGAATTTCCATATGTTTTGTATCTTAATCAAAGTACGATCTTTCCAGACTAGGACCCTCGGCAAATTATCGATGGTAACACAGCGGGGTGTACCATAAAAGAATTATATTTTAAATAAATCGCGCGAGACCGCGTCGTGCCAAGAAATTAGGCACAGAAAGAAACCCCTGTTGTGCGAACTCGTCGTAAATAAACGTCGCGATCGCTCGCTGCGTCCATGCTTAAAACATTATTGTTATACATTTATTTAAGGATTTAATTACCTGTATCGCTGATGAGCTCGCCCTTGCCGTTGTCGCTTTCGTCTCCACGCACGTGATCGTAAATCTTCACTTCGTTAATGATGCAAGGTCTGTTTCGCGATGAGTTACCGCTTATTTTGTTGTTTTTTCTGCACGGAATATTTTTGTCGATATTGGCGAGCGTGGGCCTATGTTATGTACTGTAACTTCTTTAAGTGCCTTTTCGAGTTCGTTTCATGTTATGTTTGGATATTTATTTAGGACGTTTTTATGTGTTTCTTTCCTTTTTTTATATCATTTTGAATTTATTGTTTGAAATGCATGTGCGCATCATGAGTTTTTAAGGACATTGAACTAAATTATATGAAGTCTCTTTAATTTTTTCTCTCGTTTTCAGAATCCTTACTTATGACCATTCCAGAGACAGGGTTCAGAAAATGATTGTTCTGAATGTGACTTCTGTTCCATCGTTTTTTTTAATCCACCGCTGCGTGTTATGTTCCTTTAAAACCAATAACAAAAATTGACATGCATGTACGGAAAATTTGAGCATCCTTTCCTATGTATGTTGTCCTCTTAATATGTTGTTAGCTTCGAAGATCTTATGCTGTTCAATCTTAAAGTAAAACTGTATTAAAATAAATTCTATATAGCTTACGTTCTTGGAAGTTCACAAATAAAAATTAAGTAAGGTTTTTAAAGATAAGAATACATGGGACAATGTTTAGTACTCGCCTTTTTTATTCACTTAGAGACGGAAGCACTACCGATTTCAATTTACTTTGCACGGTGTCGAGTATCAAGTGAACATCGACTCTCAGCATCCGTACTCGATTGCCTTCGAACTAGAACTTTTCTTCTTCTAAAGTTGCGGCCTGATCACAATGTAGTCGGTGCTTCGTTTGTAAACGCGATACTTCCGTCGGATCAAAGACTTCTCGCATGTGATTGCGGCCCCTTTACTTTAATCAAATGGCTGCTACAAAGGATTGAATGGAACGCTCCTCAATTTCGTACAAGCTATCGGAATGGGCTGCGAAATTCCTTTTTTGGAACTGTCGGCATTTTTTAGCCATGGTAGCAAAGAAGTACGAACATTTTTTTAGAATGCCTTTTCTAGAGATCGTGTCTTTATTTTTTTAAGTACGGTATAACAATACTAGCCTTTCCCACATATTGTTTAAAGTTACAATTATTTTTCGTGAATTCTATGGCCAAGCAATATAATTATAAGGATATGCGTGCCAACAATACGGCGTTGTTTAAGTGACACATATGTCACTGATTTTATTGCCTTTAATTAAATTTTTGTCTGTGCTTTATCACTTCATAACAGCTTCATCAAAAGAAATAAATAGTACTCAATAAAAGATACGCTGAATACATTTGCATTTTTGAGAGACTTTGTGATCTAAATATACTCCCAAAAGTTTTACTCATTTTAGTTATTCAATTACTTATTTTCCCCACCGCTAGCGAAACTGCAAAAAAAATGTATTAATCGATCTTTATATAAAATGTATTACTAATTTATTATTTTACATCGACGCTTACTCTAAAAGTAAGTAAAATATATAAATATCTTTACGCCATTCCCAATACAGGGGTAGACAAAGGTCTAAACAATTAGTTCTTACCGATGGCATTTTTAGGACTACGTGACAGGTGGTGAGCCTGTAGTTGTCTTTATATCCAAGCCAACGATATAATTCGTACATAACTTTTAATGAACCCATCGGTACGATCCCGCCACCTGGGTATCGAACTCAGGTCTCTTGACTAGAATTCCGATCACCCAACTACTCGGTTATCGGGATTCTAGTGGTAAAATATTTAAAATATGTATTCCATGCGTTTTTACTTAAAGTGAAAACAGTTTTAACTAGCAAAAGCTACTACAGTGATACAGATCGACTCGATCTAGTACAGGATAATCTGAACAAAATTGTAATGTCTCAATTTATATTAAATTATGTTGCGATAGCTTAATATGCTGTAGCACTAACAAAAATATTGAAAGAATTTTTAAACATTAGAGAAAGAATTACAGTACACATAAATTTATTCTATACAATTACTAAGTAAATAACTTAATCACTCCCATTTAAAAATTGAACAATATGGTAAAGGTAATCAAAATTCACCCTTCATCTTTTTATTAACTGTCAGTGAATTCTTAAAAGATGCCCATCTGTAGTCCAGTGGTGCTTTAAATTTAAGTGACCAAAATTAAACACCAATTCATATATAGCAGGTACGTTTTGTGATGTATTTACATATATATTGTTTAAATATAAGTTTAAAGATTCATTCATTGATTTTTTATATTGATTTTGGTTTATTTATTTATATATTACATTCATATTTTGAGTTATGGTTTATACGAATATTAGTTAGTATTTTAGTTTAGTTTATTTTTTTTCTTAAGTTATTTATTCCGAATTTACACCTGCCAATATACTTTTTCTTCGCCCGGGGTTGACTTGGCAGAGAATGCCACGAGGCATTAAAGTCCATCGCTTGTAAAACATATTTTGACGTGAAGCTATCATTTACCGGGCAAATTTCTGTTCCATCATAACTTTCTGGGAGAAAATTTGAAGGTGATGATGACATTTTCTTACTAACGTTTTCTTTCCGCAAGTTGTTTTCTTTACTATGAAAAACCTTGGTAAATTAGTGATTTGATTTATGATGTTACGATGTTGCTTTTTGGTGGGTGTGCGCCAGCATACCAGTGGGATTTTTAATCTTGGGCTTGGTTACAAGAAGTAAGTATGTAAGTAAGTTTAAGCTTTAGAGCGTGTCAAAGCATCCTTCAACGATTTCGTAAAATGATGTAGCGCTTGAGTCCATCTGAAAAAAAAGGTAATTGATATTTTTTATTACTCTGCACTAACTGCACTGCATTTTATCTTAATTTTTTACAAATATTATTTTCGTAAGAGTTGTGTAATGGTTCCTTTTCCATTTTATTAGGCTTATTAACAAACAAATCCCTCCAAGAATAATTGGAGCTGGATTTTTATGGTGCGCTTTTATTATATCCATAGATTTTTTATTTTATTCTTTAACGCTTTCTCGTCTGCAGTTTCAGTCAATTTAAAAACAACAAAGCGTTGTATAATACGAAAGTTTTTTCCAAAGTCGCACGGTTATTGAATAAAAATCGAATGTTGATACTTTGGACTCACCCCTGTTGATTATACGCTATTTATGGGCTGTGAAATGCAGGTATAAAATGTCAATATTATAAAATATCTTGTTATTATTTATATGTTCAGTATTGTTTTAGAGTAACTTGAAAAATCGATGCTTTTAAGTAGGTATGAGTCACTTTAAACTCTCTACGGTGACTCTAAAGCCCTTTGGAAATTAATACATTTTAGACATTAATTATTTGCTTACGGTTGATGTACTTATGATGTTGTGACCTTCTTTCTTTTTTAATCACATAAGTCTTAACTCTTTATATAATTTTAATAAGAAAAAAATTTCTGCGGAGAATGTTTCAATGTTTATCTTATGGGCTGATGTTTCATTAAAGTACCATATAAAGCTTGGTGAATGCATCACTACATACAGTGTTGCATACAGCGTTGTCAAATTTTTTCATTGGTCGGTGAGCATTGCATATTAGCAATATCTAGTGGTATAAGAGTTATGTATACTGACATGGTATGGTTCCATATAGATGGGATCAATCGGCGGAATTTACTGGTGCACGCTGGTCTGGGATTGAACTCACCTTCCCAGAATAGCGACTTAAAAATACATATTTTGTGCTTACGCGTTTCGGCCGATGAATTATTATAAATAACTATGTCTAACTTGATTTTTTCCTTGAATGACTGCAACGCTCCTGCAGTTCCTTAAATATAGACTAGGTATAATCAAGTGGTGGTAGGTCGCCGCCCGAAGTGTGGTTGCCTTTCCTTTTAAAACATTCAAATAAAATAAATACCTTATACCGAGCTTTGGACATCAATCACATATTAAATGTTAAACGCTTTCAAAATAGATATTACTTAACTTTTCTGTGACTTTTTGATGGATAATATTTAAATATATAAAGTAGCTCAAGTTTAGCCTGACGCGTACATAGCAGAGCATATCCGATTTTGCCTTTATAACAAATTTTTTTAAATTAATTATCTTCAGAGCTTATCAAAAGTTCACTTCTAAACATAGGCCTGCCCAAAAATTGCCACAAAGATGGGCCCGTAGCCACTTACATTCATCGACTCCCGCAACATTATGCAGGTCGACACTCAATTTTACTTTTGGCATTTGATATATTTATCTTCACGCACAATCCCTGACGGGGTAGCCAGAGAGAACAGATCGCCAAGTGTCACGATCCCTACACACCTCTTTCGCTTCTTTCAGATTCATCATCTTCATACACGCACGTCTAGGTATCCGAGTACTCTTGACCCTCCCCTCTTCGAGCAATTTGCTCACATGGTACCTCGACACCTTTTAAAATTAACTTTCGCGCTATATATTTTCTTCACCATTCGGTCTTCGCTCATTCACTCAACGTGCTCAAACCATCGAAGCACGCCCTTATCAATTTTTGTGACAAGGTCATCTTTCAAACCTGCTATATTGCGAATCTCTTCGTTTCGCTTTCGGTCGGCCATGGTAAGGCCACACATTTTACGAAGAGATCGCATCTCCACTGCATTCAATCTGCTTTTATGCTTCTTCTGGCATACCTAGGTTTCGCTGCCATATAACAAAGTCGGTACCAACACTGCGTTATGTATTGCAAGGCGTGCACTTTTTACTACGCCTTGCCTTTTGACTAACGCAGTCAGGGCACCCTTGACTCTGTTCCCGGCAGCGACACGCCTGTCCACATCTAAATCACATCTTCCATCCCGGCTAAACGCACTCCCTAAGTATACAATATCATTCACCTGTTCTAGACATTCCTGATTTACCCAAATTTCGCACTTCGCTCTTTCTTCGTCCCATTCAAATACCAGAACCTTAGTTTTATTAGCATTCAAACGGAGACCATTAATTTCACATTCTTCTTTCATACACGTGACTAATACTTGCAGCTCTGCCTCTGATGGTGCAATAAGCACTGCATCATCAGCATAAAGCAGACAATTTACTTTTATGTCACCACATTTCACACCGAAACAGCTATCTTTCAGCTTCTGTAAACAGCTGTCGAGATACAGTATGAACAGCCAGGAAGACATGACACAACCCTGTTTTACGCCCGTTTGGACGCCAAGTATACAATTCCATTCACCATGTCATTTGATATATTTTGGAATAGCGAATAAGTCAAGGTAACTTCCACTGTAGGTAATGAACACACATATATACAACTATAGTTTTTCACTGAGTTTAATCAACAACTCAGTGAAAAACTAAATTTGTAAGTTTATAAAAATTATTGTCGGGTAGGCTTCGAAATTAAATCCCACGACTCAGTTAGCAGGTTCGCTGACCGTTTAACCGTTACGTAACTTTAGAATAGTAAAAGAAGCTATTTTAATAACTTTTTTTATTTTCGTTGTTTCTGATTTTAGTTGTGATAGTATTTGTTTATATATATATATATATATATATATATATATATATATATATATATATATATATATATATATATATATATATATATATATATATACGTATATATACATATATATATATATATATATATATATATATATATATATATATATATATATATATATATATATATATATATATATATATATATATATATATATATATATATATATATATATATAACATTCATTCGATTCAGTCAAAAGCGATATTAGATTGCACACAGGAAGGTAAGCACAATTAAATCCTGAATCTGTGTGCATACTTACAGTAGTATGTGTGTAGGCTTCGAAATTAAATCCCACGACTCAGTTAGCAAGTTCGCTGACCGTTTAACCGTTACGTAACTTTAGAATAGTAAAAGAAGCTATTTTAATAACTTTTTATTTTCGTTGTTTCTGATTTTAGTTGTGATAGTATTTGTTTATATATATATATATATATATATATATATATATATATATATATATATATATACGTATATATACATATATATATATATATGTATATATATATATATATATATATATATATATATATATATATATATATATATATATATATATATATATATATATATATATATATATATATATATATATATATAACATTCATTCGATTCAGTCAAAAAGCGATATTAGATTGCACACAGGAAGGTAAGCACAATTAAATCCTGGAATCTGTGTGCATACTTACAATAGTATGTGTAGCGCTAGTGGCCTATTCTGTTGTTATATAAAAGTTCGGCCAAATCGCGCGGAAACGCCGCTACAATTAATTTTTTCTCATAGATTTTGAATAGTAAGTTGGAAAGTTTTAATAGCAACTTGCTGTATACGTGCGTGCCCAACTTTCAAGCTTCTCGCCCATTGTTTACACTTCCAAAGGTATGTAGTTATAATTAATCCAGTAAGCTGTTCGATGTCTAATTTAAATGAGATTTAGATTAATCAAACGATACAAGCGACCAACAATGAAACATTTAACGATACATCATCCTGTCAGTGTTTCGGCGTCCATTTTAACCGAGCAGTTAAAATTTAACTATTTGTTTTGCTCTGGCGATAGAACTTTATCTACCGGTCGATCGATCTCTCAACCCTTACCTTCTCTGTGCAGGCGGTGCCATTCCAACTATTACTTTTACACTATCCTAAAAGCGTCTCCTAAAGCCTGCGGTTTAATATGTTATTAACTGTTACATTTAAATGCTCACTTTTAAAGCTTTAGTTATTATTATAATTTACAAAAAAATATTGAGATAAATATGGGTTACTATTAAGCGGCTTCACTTGCGTCGATGTCTTTAAAGAACGGTCAAAATTATAATCATTATCATTATAAAATAAATAAATTTATACTAAGATTATTTCTCAAACAAACTGTGTGAGCTGTTGCTATAATTAATTTAATATTGAGGTGACCACCGCTAATTTCTTAATCGGAAGGAACTTCGTTTCGCCTTAGTTGTACATAGTAGAACACAACAAGTTCTAATCATGATATACGGTATTACACGCGATCATATATTTGTTTAAAAGTCCCGATAGCCGAGTGATTGGGTGTTCGGAATTTCGAGTCAAGGGACCCGAGTTCGATCGCCAGGTGGCAGGCTCGTACCAATGGGTTTTTCAAAAAAACTTATGTACGAATAATATCGTTGGCTTGGACATAAAGACGGTGACGGGCTCACCACCTGTCACGTTGTCCCGAAAATGTCTTCGGTGGAAGGTGGGTCAAAGGGAATTAATTGTCTAGACAAGACCTCAGTCTACCCCTGTATTGGGAATTGCGTGAAGATATTTTTTTAAATATTTATTTAATTAATTTTTTTTAAATAACTTTCATAATAAAATTTAAAATATATATCATTGGCCCCTTAGTCGTTAGTCGTCTTGATTATCGTCTCCGGTTTAGTCAATATAAGCATGCATGTCGATGTCGCAGGCTACGTTCCAATACAATATATATTCTTCTATTATCATTCGAGCCTGTTCGTTGCCTTCCTCAATTCACTATAAATTATTTTTCTTGGTGTGAAAAATGTTACTGAGTTTTCTAAAAACTTATTATACAGCAAGCAGTAATTTGTTTACTCTGGGAACATAAGTGGTGGATTTCTGAGAGTACTCTGAGCTCCATGCACAGAATAGTCGTATTTACGTCAAAATCGAATGTCTTATTTCCTGAACGTTGTGTTCAACATTTTGCGTAGCAACAGATTTAAATTTAAATTTTACATCCCTCTATGAGGGTTGTTTCTATGGCATCTACGAACGCACTAAACGCATTTTCATTTCTCGTAAAGCGAATACCTTTTACAAGTTTATCTTTGGTTCTTGGGAATAAGTTATAATCCCGATATGGCGGATGTCTCATTGTCTTGACACCTACCTTAGTCAAAAATTCAATTGTTCGTTTTGCGAGTGCGCTGAAGTATTTTCGTGGTGAAGGAGGATCCTGCTTTTAGGTCCTGTGTTGCTGTCGAACATTTTCTAAGGCAACTGTTAACATGCCAGTCTGCAGTAACTAAACTTCTATCTTTCTACACAACTGTTGCAAAATGACCCTTCGGACCTTAGTTGGCCGATGTTCAAAACGAAATATCAATTGCAAATCAAATTTTCTTTTGGTTTCGGGTTCGTGGCAATATATCCAGCTTTAGTCTTCTGTGACGATGTCAAATACAGCATCGAGTCAAAAAATTAAAAAAAAAAATATCTTCACGCAATTCCCAATACAGGGGTAGACAGAGGGCAAGTCTAGACAATTAAGTCCCTTTGACCCACCTTCCGCCGAAGATATTTTCGGGACAACGTGACAGGTGGTGAGCCCGTCGCCGCCTTTTATGTCCAAGCCAACGATGAAATTCGTACATAAGTTTTTTGAAAAACTCATTGGTACTGCCACCTGGGGATCGAACTCGGGTCTCTCGACTCGAAATTCCGACCACCCAACAACTCGGCTATCGTGACTTAAAATTTTAATTAATGAAAATATTCTCGCGTTAAATTCATTTTATGGTTTAACAAGACTTTCACATTAGATTGACAAAAAGTGTTAATAATTGAAATTTAAGAGAAGTTTTCATTGACTATGTTTTATTGACTATGTTACGCTACGGCTGAATATCATTCAGGCCGCTAGTTGAACGGCGCTGGTTAGTAAAGAGGCTAGGCTGTTGGTTGAACGGATAATTAAGCTAGTTGGCTGCGACGTATACATATTAAAATTTAAATTTACAAATGAGATTATCTGGTGAAAATTTATAACATCTACTCAAAAAATTTAAGATCTTATAAGAGACAATAATAAACCCTTCCATCGTTTTATTCCACCATTTCCACGATTTGTTTTCTAAAGCACAGGGAACACTAACATTCGACAATATAGGTGTTTTTTATAATGAACAAGTTGAAGTTTGAACCGGGATGTGCTCTCGAGCGATAATTCCGCCAGGAACTGACAGGCGTGCACGTTTAATAAAATGAAAAGGATGAAGAGCATCTGCTTGTTTGTTATTCAAATCGATTGAGAGCTCATTGATCATTTTGAACAAGCTACTGCTTAGATAAACGGGGGGTGTAATTCGTGCATATCAAAAGGAACAAATTTAAGTACCTCAATTAAATTAACTATTATGTAGATGCAAGCCACTTAAACTACTAAAGTTATTCATTACAGTTTGTGTGTTACCGGTGTAAGAATTTACCACCCCTTTCTTCCCGTGAGTTTTTCACCATTCGTTCTTAAAATAATTTAATTATATTTTTAAATATTTTCAGGACAACGTGACAGGTGGTGAGCCCGTCGCCGTCTTTACGTCCAAGCTAACGATTTAATTTTTGGGAAAATCTTGCAATAATGAGCGAGAACAAGGTTACAAGCGGTTAAAAAGTCACAGAATGTACATCGCCTCTTATGTATAAATTATTTATGTAAATTTCTTTGACCGCTCAAAATTTTATTTCGGAATCGATGTGATTAATGTAGACGGATTTTTCACTTGGCCTCTCCCAGACGAAATGATCAAACAAATGATGCTGCGATTGGTTCGGATTAATGTCTGTAGGGAATTCATTACACTTTTGTGGTCAAAAAACATTCTTCTAATGTTAAATTGCTATATATATATATATATATATATATATATATATATATATATATATATATATATATATATATATATATATATATATATATATATATATATAACCGCTTGTAACCTTGTTCTCGCTCATTATTGCAAGATTTTCCCAAAAATTAAATTGAAAGATTTAATCTTTAAAAGTAAAATTTCTTGTCTTGAATCAGCATAGTAGTAGTAACATCATTTTTACCGAAGAACTGCCTGTACGATTCGTAAGCAGTTTTTTAGTTTACGCATTTTTACGTACATAATTAAATTTCGCACACTTTTGGTTTCCATTTCCCCTAAAAATGAGAATGGCAATTGTTTAACTTAAACGGGTTACTACAGATACGACTGGTGTAACATAAATATCATATGTTACTAATATATCATGTCTGGTGAGACTCAATAAGAAACTCTCTGTAGGACCGCGGATCGATGCGTTGATAGAGTATTATTTTAGACATGTGACTGTGATTGATGTATTTGAGTTGTTCTTTGAAAGGTGCTCGTATAAAAAAAATAAGTTGTGGAAATTGTGAAAAAAAAATATGTTTGTTATGTCATCAGTAAAATTGGAGTTTGTCTTTTCTGATCTTGTCGTTGATGATCTCATCATGGATTCAATATTTATCTTAAATTCTTTCTAAGGTGATGAACGGGTGAAGATAGTGGAGTAACCAGTTTTAAGTAAAATAAAGCAGACCGGTGACGAGCAGCAACAAGTAAGGTGAAAGGTTTCTGCTTCTATGGTGCCAATTAGCTTACTGAGCTTAGCGATAATGTCAACTCTTCTTTACGGGAGAGGCTTATATTCCGAAATGGAGTATTACAGACCTTTAATTAAGTTAAGTGTTGCATAAGCCCATATTGATCTGTTGTCTAATGTGTAGGTATCTAAAGACGCCACAAATAACTTAAAGCATTTAATAAGTGTAATAAATAAATAAATAAATAAATACATATACATATATAGATATGGACAACATCACATAAATTGCTCCGATCCCCGAAGAAGAAACAACGAAGGCACCCCGAACACCCAGACCCGAGAAAATGTAGAAAAAGTGGTTTTTCTACATTGACCCGACCGGGAATAGAACCCGGGACCTCGAGATGGTGACACCTTGAAAACCGGTGTTTATGCCACTCGTTCACGGAGGTCGTCAAGTATGTGCATCGTAATCGTTTTACAGGTAGCCATTGGATTTAAGTAATCGCATTTTCAAATTAGTAAGTGTTAATTTTGTAATGTGATAAGGTTGTGCTTTTTGAGAATATAAACATTACTATTTATTATTATGATAATTTTAACGAAGCACAAATTTTCACATCTTTGTTAATAAATAAATAAAAATATCTTCACGCAATTCCCAATACAGGGGTAGACAGAGGTCTAGTCTAGGCAATTAAGTCCCTTCGACCCACCTTCCACCGAAGATATTTTCGGTACAACATGACAGGTGGTGAGCCATATAGCCACAGAGTTATGTCCAAGCCAACCATGTAATTTGTACATAGGTTTTTAGAAAAACCCATTGGTACGGCCACTTGAGGTTCGAACTCCGGTCTCTTGACTCGAAATTCCGACCACCCAACCACTCGGCTACCGTGACTTCAATATAAAATAAAAATAAAAGATTTATATGTTTATGTTTACATATATTTATAATCTGTCCGTATAATCTTCTAGGGTAGCGTATAATAAAGGTCACTTTGCTCCTCCTTCGCTTTTAACGGTGCATTATGTTAAATGACGCTGTAAATCGAATGTTAATATAAATTACGATACGTTCCGAGATATCGATGATGTATGTGCGTTCGGTAAGTAGCGTATACGACAGCGCAAGACAAATTATTTTCACTAATCGTACGACCATTGTCTACGGCATCGATTTTGTAATTCCTTACGAATTAATAAGGTGTAGCCACGCCCCGGAGGCGTCAACTAAGTGATTAATAGACCGACTGTTGGCGTCTACCGGCACGAAAACGTAAGCTTTTTATCCCCACTTAGGCTTCTTTAAGAGCTAAGTTTCAAACATTTAAATTATCAATAACTTATACCTATGTCAAACGTACGTTAATTATGTAGTATATTAAATATTTATTTAACAGGTTTTCCTAATTAATTTGGTTAATTGTAGATCATTAATTCTTTGGCGATCTCCGTGGACGAGAGGCGAGCATACCGACTTTTATGGTTTCGCCTGCTATGAGGTCCCGGGTTTGATTCCCAGTCGGTTCAATATATAAAACACTTTTCCTACATTTTCTCGACTCTGGTTGTTTTTGGTACCTTCGCTGTTTCTGATTCCATAATACGAGTGCATAAGCAGCTTACTTTAGGATCAGAGTAATGTATGTGATGTTGTCACTGTCTATGCATGCATGTATGTTATCCCTTCGTCGTGATTGTTTGTCGTTATATTTTTTCAATTGAACAAGTATTAATACAAACATTACTAACAAGTGTCATTAAATAATGTTTTCACTTCTCTGACTTCTGTCCTAATGTTTTAACCTGATTACTATGGAGAATTTTATTTTATTACAAATAATGTATTTTGAGATTTATTATTATGGATATTATGGATTGGACTTCAGAATTCATACTTTTTTCCTGAAGGTTACTGCTTAAGTTGTTTTATTTAAAATGTTAATATTGAAAACAATATTTAAAAATTTTCTTTTAAATTGTATTGATTAAATCGAATAAAATTGTTTTATTCAATCTGCTTAAAGTTTTTATTTTTATTTTACAAAACAAAGGAAGTTGGAGAATTTTAAATAGGGAGTTATCCGCCTCGAAATTTGTTTTCTTACGATATTCTTATCGTGTAAACTGCATTCTAACGTGCTAGGTATGGAAATTTTAACAAAATAAACTTTGCGAGCAGCGCACCTTTGTTATATAACTATAATATCCGACAGTGTTGTGAATTGATAATAATATTTGCATAGTAAGATACATAGTCCGTTAAAAAGTCAAAGAAATAAACAAAGTTAAATTTATCCGCTTTTGCTATAGCATACATACATAACGGTCTATAGAAGTCCACTGCAAGACTTAGGCCTCTCTCATAAGGGCCACGCTGTCAGGCAGATTGACGATCGCAATACCAGGCACGTTGCACCTCTGCCGTTGCTTAATTTTCAATCGGTCTGTTTAGTTTTTGTGTTTCGCTTTACATTTTATCAGACATAATAATAAAAATGTTTTAACTTTGCTTTATAAAATCCCTTTCGTTTGTTAGAAAGCTTGTTTTCTTTGCATCATACGACCTGTAAAATAATGTTGGTTGTTATTTGTAATTAGTTCCCTTTAATCTTTTCAAAATACTCAGGAGCCTTTAAATTTTTTGCTACAGTTAATTGTGATGTTTGCTATTATCTACCTAGTAGTTTTGTAAAACGGTCTTTAAAGATATTAGTTATAACCTATTGTTTAGAAAGAAAAGGATTAGTGAAGATAACTAAATGATTCATAAAACGTTTTTTTTTTTTTGGAAACTTTGGATTTTGCAGTTCAATTTTAAAAAATTGCTATAACTATTGTATGATTTTTGACTATAGTATGATTTTTGGTGTGTTTGAAATGGGTAAAAAAATATTGTTGGCGTCATATTATTTGCGGTAATCTCATTAATATTTGTATGCGCATATATTTTCTCGCCTTCCCAGCCTTTGAACTCGCATATAAAAGGGTATTAGCTTCTTATATGAGGAGAATATCCCACTATTGCCACGGTCGGCTATCGGATTGGTGATCGTTATACCACTTTTAATGTTGTTATTATTTGACAACCTGCATGGAAAAGTGTCGAACACACCGGTTTTCACGATGTCGCCATCTCTGACATTCCAGGCTCGATCCCCGGTCAGGCCAATGTAGAAAACCACTTTTTCTACATTTATTAGATCTGGCGCCCGAAATGCGTCATCATAGACAATGATGACGCAATCACCCGTGTCAACAATGCGTATGAGGCCCCGCCCCCTACGTACTTTCGCACACACACAGACACAAGCCGCGTTCTGCGGCTTACACAACCTCGCCATCGTCGTAATTTCACGACTAGCACGAGACTTTCTCGTGGTCGTAGTCGTCACTAAAAGGTTAACACAAGGCGATCCGAGAGGAGATTTTCCTCCAAATCAACTGGGGCGCTCGGACCGCATGGCCCCTCCCCCATGTCGGAAGTCATCTCTTTCGTTCTAGGGGACGCAGCGCTTCGCAGCAGCAGCCATTATTGTCTTCAACTCTAACTTGCGAGCCTCTCCTCGCAAGTCTCCTTAGACGAAGCTGTAAAGGCCTCCGGGCCAACAGCATCCCGTGGATGGTTTTAGTCGGTATGTATCTACATTGTTTCGGGTCTGAGTGAACCTTCTGTCTATCTTCTAACTGGGTACCTTCATTGTTTTCGATTCCATAACACATGTGCTTTAGCTACTTACTTTGGGATAGCAACGGATGTTATGTTATCCCTACGTAAGTATTTTTTATTTATTTGTTTTATTTATATATTATATTGCAAAGTCACGATAGCCGAGTTGTTGGGTGGTCGGAATTTCGAGTCGAGAGACCTGAGTTCGATCCCCAGGTGGCAGTACCAATGAGTTTTTCAAAAAAACTTATGTACGAATTTCATCGTTGGCTTGGACATAAAGACGGCGACGGGCTCACCACCTGTCACGTTGTCCCGAAAATATCTTCGGTGGAAGGTGGGTCAAAGGGACTTAATTGTCTAGACTTGACCTCTGGCTACCCCTGTATTGGGAATTGCGTGAAGATATTTTTTTCGTCTTTGAAGTTTTATGCTTACTTTATAGTACAATAAGATACGTAAAATCTGATATAGAAAAAAAGTAGGTACCCGAATAAACAGCAACCCAGCTGAACGTTTCTGGACACAAAAGACATCGGCCCTATACGTCGATGCTCGTCACTTCGAGCAGAAATACAAACACTCATATCATCATCACTAGCGATAACATTTAGAGAAAAAAACTCGTGTCCGATTATAATCGTTAATATCGCGGAATTTCAAGTTCGTCATGATAAATGTGATCTGTACGAGTATTAGTGCTCTGTAAATAGGTTATAAATAGGTAATGTTTCCGTATGTTAAGCATAAGTATTCCATATGTGTAAGTTAAGCATAAGTATTCCAGCCTGCATTTATATTTTTTTTATATGTATAAGTAAAACAAAAAATTTAATATATTAATAAATTTTGCTTAACGTGTAGAACGTTCCGGTTTCGCAAGAGCCGGCATACTTTGAAGTATTCATGGACCACACGTATAGAGTCAAAATGATCTTGTTCTTGCAACTATGCTCCGTGGCACGTTCTCTGTTAAATATTAAAGGCGCAAAAGCTCCGAATTCGGGTGTTTAAGTTGGGCGTTTCACAATAGGATTTCTTTGAACTTTACAAATCTGTTGTTAGTTCAGGTGTAGAAATACAAAGATATCTTATATCAAGTCATTGTACGTCGAAGATTTAAACCTTATTATCTGATTTTAATGTTAAAATATATATTTGTTACAGCATAAAGCTGTGCTGTGTAAATATTAAAAAATATAAAGCTGCCAATATGCGATGTGCTCTGTAATTGATTTGTTAAAATTTACTAATATTTTGTCGGTTTTAAACATTTATTAACCTGTGCCATAAGTTTCGTACTTAACGACCTGTGAACCTACAACCTCCTCTCCCGAAAGTAGGATTTGCACCTATCTTGTTGTCCTAAATAAGCTTCGGTGAAAAGTAGGTCGAAAGGACTTTATTGTCTAGACCTCTGCCTACCCCAGCAGGGAAATTGCATGAAGGTATAATAAAGAACAACTTGTACTTTTCAATTAGACTGGAAGCAAGCGTTTATTATACTACTTCCTAAGGTTAGTTCTCCAACCGTGATGTCCCATTTTCGACTCATTTCCATTTTACCTTTTCTTTCTAAAGTTCTCGAGCACAACTATCCACCTTTCTATTTTCTAATTTGCTTTTAAGTACTTTCCAATTTGGTTTCCGGCCCAGTCACAGTACAGTTACTGCCATTCTCAAAGTTACTGATGACATTCGCTGGGCTACGGAGACACATAAACTAACTCTACTAGTACTGTTGGGCTTCAGTAACGCTTTTTCTTCTGTTGAGTTTGATATTTTACTCGGAATACTTCAATCAATAAATATTTCCTCTACCTGTTTAAAATGGTTCGACTCATATCTTCGGGGCCGCTCGCAGTGTATTCGCAGTGAAAGTTGTATCTCTAAGTCTTACTAAACGCCGGCGTGCCTCAGGGTGGCGTTCTCTCTCCTTTACTTTTTTCCATTTATATTACCTCAATCACTTCAGTTATTTCTTCCAATTTCTATTTCAATGAAGATCTCTCTCGGTCGGTTAAGTTTTGGTCAAAATCTTTTGGACTCAAGCTTAATGCCAGTAAATCACAGGCAATGATTATAGTTAGTAGGAACGCACGAAATTACATAAATTTCTCTGCCATATGTTCCGTGAAGTTAACTTTGTGTTTATTGTGTACATAAAATATACTGTAATAAAAAGTACTGAATGAATATAAAAGCGAAATGAATAAAAAAAATTACAGATTTGTTGATGGTCATGATAGCCGAGTAGTTGGGTGATCGGAATTTTGAGTCGAAAGACCCGAGTTCGATTCCCAGGTGGCAGGCTCATACCAATGGGTTTTTCAAAAAACTTATGTACGAATTATTTCGTTGGCTTGGACATAAAGACGGCGACTGGCTCATCACCTGTCCCGTTGGCCCAAAAATATATTCGGTGGAAGGTGGGTCAAAGGGACTTAATTGTCTAGACTAGACCTCTGTCTAACTGTCTCTATTGGGAACTGCGTGAAGATATTTATTTATTTATTTATTTATAGATTTGTTGATTCAGCTGATATTTTTTTAATTTGTTTATGAATTTTACCACATTAATAACTTCAATATAATGTAAACGTTTTATTTTGTTCTTTTATGGTAATATAATTTGATCAATGTTTTTAAATAAAACGATTTTCGGATTTCATCGCGTTTTTAATTAGTTTTTACAAAATATTTTTATTTCCCGACGTTTTGGTTGTTTTACAGCATCCGTGGTCACGGCGGGACTGATCAATGTGTTGTATATTTACAAAACAGAAAAACAAAATGTCACACTTACTGTTACATTTTATCTGCTTACATCAGCATAAAAAATTATCGGTCCAGTCCTTCACATGTATACCGCCCACGACCGTACAATGTTACCGCAATATCCATACAAAATTATTTCTTTAAAATAAAATAAAACATTGGTTTTATCAATTTATTTTTACTGAAGATGTATGTAGTTTATGTAAATGTATAATTTTTTTTTTATTAAAGGACGTGGTTTTCAATTGCGAAATTAAAGTTTAGTTTCATATCAATTAAATGTTTCGTTTGTAAAACAAAGACAAACAATACGCGAAAGAGATAATTGGAAAACCAAGAACCAACGTTCAAATTATTCAGCTTGGCGACGAAGAATGTTGCCATAGTTCTATGACTTTTTCCCCTTTACGTTTAATCCTGGATTGCATGTCTTTTATAATAAAAATTGGCGACCTCCGTGGACGAGTGGCGTAAACACAGGTTTTCAAGGTGTTATCTCGAGGTCCCGGGTTCGATTCCCAGGTGGCAGGCTCATACCAATGGGTTTTTCAAAAACTTATGTACGAATTATTTCGTTGGCTTGGACATAAAGACGGCGACTGGCTCATCACCTGTCCTGTTGGCCCAAAAATATATTCGGTGGAAGGTGGGTCAAAGGACTTAATTGTCTAGACTAGACCTCTGTCTAACTGTCTCTATTGGGAACTGCGTGAAGATATTTATTTATTTATTTATTTATAGATTTGTTGATTCAGCTGATATTTTTTTAATTTGTTTATGAATTTTACCACATTAATAACTTCAATATAATGTAAACGTTTTATTTTGTTCTTTTATGGTAATATAATTTGATCAATGTTTTTAAATAAAACGATTTTCGGATTTCATCGCGTTTTTAATTAGTTTTTACAAAATATTTTTATTTCCCGACGTTTTGGTTGTTTTACAGCATCCGTGGTCACGGCGGGACTGATCAATGTGTTGTATATTTACAAAACAGAAAAACAAAATGTCACACTTACTGTTACATTTTATCTGCTTACATCAGCATAAAAAATTATCGGTCCAGTCCTTCACATGTATACCGCCCACGACCGTACAATGTTACCGCAATATCCATACAAAATTATTTCTTTAAAATAAAATAAAACATTGGTTTTATCAATTTATTTTTACTGAAGATGTATGTAGTTTATGTAAATGTATAATTTTTTTTTTATTAAAGGACGTGGTTTTCAATTGCGAAATTAAAGTTTAGTTTCATATCAATTAAATGTTTCGTTTGTAAAACAAAGACAAACAATACGCGAAAGAGATAATTGGAAAACCAAGAACCAACGTTCAAATTATTCAGCTTGGCGACGAAGAATGTTGCCATAGTTCTATGACTTTTTCCCCTTTACGTTTAATCCTGGATTGCATGTCTTTTATAATAAAAATTGGCGACCTCCGTGGACGAGTGGCGTAAACACAGGTTTTCAAGGTGTTATCTCGAGGTCCCGGGTTCGATTCCCAGGTGGCAGGCTCATACCAATGGGTTTTTCAAAAACTTATGTACGAATTATTTCGTTGGCTTGGACATAAAGACGGCGACTGGCTCATCACCTGTCCCGTTGGCCCAAAAATATATTCGGTGGAAGGTGGGTCAAAGGACTTAATTGTCTAGACTAGACCTCTGTCTAACTGTCTCTATTGGGAACTGCGTGAAGATATTTATTTATTTATAGATTTGTTGATGGTCACGATAGCCGAGTGGTTGGGTGATCGGAATTCGAGTCAAGAGACCCGAGTTCGATCCCGGGTTGAGCTAATGAGTTTCTTTTAAAATTATGTAAAAACGGACACCCTTACAGCCTGTCACGATGTCCCAAAAAAGGTCTATGGTAAAGGGTGGACCGAAAAGATTTAATTCTCTGTGCTTCTGTCTACCCCAGTTTTGGGAATAGCGTAAAAAAATTTTTACATAGTAAGTTTTGATGACTAGTATTGGCGTTTGACTATATCAAACCGTTTCGTCACGTAGTTGTCTGAAAAGGGGTCATGTCTTGTGACAACTAGAAGAGGAAAAGTCTATGTAAGGCGCAATGGCTACCACGATAACTGGCGTTTAACTATCACGATAAATAATCTACTTATTTTAAATAGAAAACAAGCCTCAAAAATTTACCACTTTTTGTCTCCAAGTAAGTATTATGTTGATGTCTTTCTGGTTTCTTTCTTTCTATTTCTGTTTGAAAGGTAATATAAATCAGTTATAATTACGGACTATGTGGCATTCAATATCAGTTCCAGGGTTGACAATTTAGCCTTCTTTGATTGTGGTTTGAAGAAAAAAAAATTGGTGTATCGAATTCAAGAGCAATACATGGCTCTGCATTATTCTCATGTTTAATGATAAATTTTGATTTAATTATTACTAAAAAAAAGCATGTGAAATAAAATTTTCAGAATTTTTTCCCATTACACATCCAAATAAAATTATTTATGGTCAAGCTGATTACAAGATGATTAAGCTGATAGTAAAATATGAAACAAATAATTGTTTCGAGAGCATATCTTGTGTCTAGCCGGCGCTAGCCAGGTGGCTTTATGTTTAATTCGATACGGATTTTATGCGCGGGCGCATAAGGCCGCATCGTTTTGTCGGCGCCCATCAGGTTAGGTAAGGTCATGTTTGCCACAATTTATGTTTTTTGTGCTTATGTTAATGCTCTATTGAAAGAAAAATTAAAAAAAAATATCTTCACGCAATTACCAATACAGGGGTAGACAGAGGTCAAGTCTAAGTCCCTTTGACCCACCTTCCACCGATGATATTTTCGGGACAACGTGACAGGTGGTGAGCCCGTCGCCGTCTTTATGTCCAAGCCAACGATGATAAAAGAAAAATTACCAGAAAAAAAATTGTAAGCTTCCTTACCTTAAATTTTCGTCACTTAACATTGCCCTTTTGCTTAGTATTAGGTTTACATTATTCTAATTCGCAGTACTATTTGCATTTTAATCATAAAATTCTGTATATATGTAATATTTCGGCCTTGAAATAATAAAAATTGTAAATATGTAGTCTGTATGTGTAGAAATACTCGTATATTTTATTTTGAATATTACATGTGAAATTATATGTTATTTGGGTAACTTTCATGACTACTTCTTAGGCAATATATTAAGTACCACCTCTGCGGAATATAGTGGTGTTTTGAAGAGTTGTTGACCCTTGAAAGTTTTTATTGCACAAAAACCTATGATGCATATTTATATATATATATATATATATATATATATATATATATATATATATATATATATATATATATATATATATATATATATATATATATATATACATATATATATATATATATATATATATATATATATATATATATATATATATATATATATATATATATATATATATATATATATATATATATATATATATATATATATATATATATATATATATATATATATATATATATATATATAAAAAATATCTTCACGCAATTCCCAATACAGGGGTATACAGAGGACAAGTCTAGACAATTAAGTCCCTTTGACCCACCTTCCACCGAAGATACTTTCGGGACAACGTGACAGGTGGTGAGCCCGTCGCCGCCTTTATGTCCAAGCCAACGATGATAAAAGAAAAATTACCAGAAAAAAAATTGTAAGCTTCCTTACCTTAAATTTTCGTCACTTAACATTGCCCTTTGCTTAGTATTAGGTTTACATTATTCTAATTCGCAGTACTATTTGCATTTTAATCATAAAATTCTGTATATATGTAATATTTCGGCCTTGAAATAATAAAATTGTAAATATGTAGTCTGTATGTGTAGAAATACTCGTATATTTTATTTTGAATATTACATGTGAAATTATATGTTATTTGGGTAACTTTCATGACTACTTCTTAGGCAATATATTAAGTACCACCTCTGCGGAATATAGTGGTGTTTTGAAGAGTTGTTGACCCTTGAAAGTTTTTATTGCACAAAAACCTATGATGCATATTTATATATATATATATATATATGTATATATATATATATATATATATATATATATATATATATATATATATATATATATATATGTATATATATATACATATATATATATATATATATATATATATATATATATATATATATACATATATATATATATATATATATATATATATACATATATATATATATATATATATATATATATATATATATATATATATACATATATATATATATATATATATATATATAAAAAATATCTTCACGCAATTCCCAATACAGGGGTATACAGAGGACAAGTCTAGACAATTAAGTCCTTTGACCCACCTTCCACCGAAGATACTTTCGGGACAACGTGACAGGTGGTGAGCCCGTCGCCGCCTTTATGTCCAAGCCAACGATGAAATTCGTACATAAGTTTTGAAAACTCATTGGTACTGCCACCGGGGATCGAACTCGGGTCTCTCGACTCGAAATTCCGACCACCCAACAACTCGGCTATCGTGACTTTATATATATATATATATATATATATATATATATATATATATATATATATATGTATATATATATATATATATATATATATATATATATATATATATATATATATATATATATATATATATATATATATATATATATATATATATATATATATATATATATATATATATATATATATATATATATATATATATATATATATATATATATATATATATATATATACTTCTTCTAAAAATATTTCTTTTAAAATATCCTTTTTAACTTACATTTTAAAAGTGGAACGACTTTTAGGATGAAGTGCATTCCAAAGAAGGACGGCTTGAACTTCTAATTTAAAATTTCATAATACAAAAATATCAACAACCAAACGATTACCGTTTCTCCACCTATCAATCCTCGATCCTTACGGTCATCTGAAACCCTTCAGATAAAAACTCTTGTTCATTCCACAGCTTCTTACAGTAATTCTTCTACACTGCAGGCTATCAAGCTGTGGAATGCTCCTCCTGTCCATATCCGGCATGCCAAATCCCTGCCGACTTTTAAAACCCTAGTTGCTGAACGCTAGTGTTCAGCAACTTTATATTTGTGTGTAGAATGTATTTTATTTATTTGTCTATATTAGTTAAAGTAGTTTCTTGTTTTGTTTTATATCTATTTAATGTACACTACGGTCCTAATTTTATTTAAGTTTCATTACGATATTTTTGGGACAATATGACGGGTTGTGAGCTTGTCACCGTCTTTATATACAAGTCAACTATATAAATCGTACATAAGTTTTTGAAAAAAACAACCATTTGGTACATGCCTACTAGAAGATTGAACTTAGGTCACTCGACTCAGATTCCGATCACTCAACCACTCGGCTATTGCAACTATGATTTTTTAAGAAGTTTGATGATAGCTTTAAATAATTCGTATAAATTTTATTAGAATGCGGTACACTACAAATAATTACAATAACTAAGGAAATACTACAAGGGATTAGTAATAAAATATAAAATGTATGTTATAATGTACTGGTTTATAAACGAATTAAAAAAAGGATGAAATTATGCAATTTTTATTGTATTTTTAAAGCAATTTGTATGCCTATTAACAGCTTAAGTGAGCATTAACCAGGTGATTTTTAATTTCTTTAATTTAATAAAAAAGAAAGAAAGAAATATCTTCACACAATTCCCAATACAGGGGTAGACAGAGGTCTAGTCTAGACAATTAAGTCCCTTCGACCCACCTTTCACCGAAGATATTTTCGGGACAACGTGACAGGTGGTGAGCCCGTGGCCGTCTTAATTTTAATAAGGATGAAATTATATTGATTTAAACTTCTAGATAACCTATTTATAACCTGTATATATAATATATATATATATATATATATATATATATATATATATATATATATATATATATATATATATATATATATATATATATATATATAATATATATATATATATATATATATATATATATATATATTTATATATATATATATATATATATATATATATATATATATATATATATATATATATATATATATATATATATATATATATATAATATATATATATATATATATATATATATATATATATATATATATATATATATATATATATATATATATATATATATATATATATATATGTATATATATATATATATATATATATATATATATATATATATATATATATATATATATATATATATATATATATATATATATATATATATATATATATATGTTGCAGTTATTGCGTTGCATCGTTGCGGTTACGCGCCGTTATTGCGTTGCATCGTTGCGGTTATTCCGCGTGTCCATCCTCGCTCTTGGTATGGTTGGGAGTTTCTTATTGGGGCTTAACAGAGGTAAATTTTTGCGAGAAAGGTGTAAAAACGAATGCAGTTGTGTATTCAAATACAGTCCTGAAGAACCTTGTGGAACCTGTTTCTCATAATATGTTCAATAACAGGCACTGGGTATTTCAACAAGGTTCGGCACCAGCTCATAGAGCGAAGAGCACACAAGACTGGCTGGTGGCGCGTGAAATCGACTTCATCGGGCACGAAGACTGGCCCCTCTCCAGGCCAGATTTGAATCCGTTAGATTACAAGATATGGCAACACTTGGAGGAAAAGGCCTGCTCAAAGCCTCATCCCAATTTGGAGTCACTCAAGACATCCTTGATTAAGGCAGCCGCGCATATTGACATGGACCTCGTTCGTGCTGCGATAGACGACTGGCCGCACAGATTGAAGGCCTTCAAAATCACGGAGGTCATTTTGAATAAACTTTAGTGTCATAAGAATCTATGTATGTATATGTATAAATGGACTTATTTCTGTAAAATCTACACATCACATAGACCATTAAAGGGTTATCTGAGTTCTCAGAATCGGAATTGCGAGAAGATCATGAGGTCTGCTTACGCCTTCACTCAATGCGCGTCCGTCGAACGTGACTTGTGGGCCTTATTATAATCACAGATGAGCAATTGTTGTGCCCATAAAATGTATAATTTATAAAAGCAAAACTAGAATACCCGGGAAGTGTTTGTTTGCTTTTTCTGCGTTTAAATTCGTAATGGTTTTTTATAAAATTGACTAGAAATTTTGTTACGGAAGACACGTCACTTGGTGAATATAATCACAAAAATAATTTTAACAAAATTGTTTTTTTTTTTTTTACAGAGTGTCTTTTTACAATTACAATTATATGTAAATATTACGAGTGAAATTAATGTAATATATTAAAGTATATAATTAGCTTATAGAAATATTTCCAACTGTGATTGTAGGCAGACTATCTACCAGTCATGCCTCTGCAATTAAGTTTGTCTTTATAGATTTATACATGTTGTTTATAAAGCGAAAATAAATAAAAAAGTAATTTTTATTATAGGAATATGATTTTGAGGTACAATTAATTAAAAAAGGTCGCGATAGCCGAAACTTATGTACGTATTATATCGTTGGCTTGGACATAAAGACGGCGACGGGCTCACCACCACGTTACCCCGAAAATATCTTCGGTGGAAAGTGGGTCAAAGGGACTTAATTGTCTAGACTGGACCTCTGTCTACCCCTGTATTGGAAATTGCGTGAAGATATTTATTAATTTTATTTATAATTAATTATTAATACAGTTACAATATATTATTTTCCTTCTAAATTAAAAAAATACTAGTTATTCAGAGAATTTCAAGGCTCGGGAATCATTTTCAAAATTTCTCAGTTGAATGACTCGCATCAGTTTTTATATGTCAATCGTAAATAATGCCAAAGAAGCAAGAAAGTGTGACTCAAGATTAGTCGGTGTCACCGAAGATGAATCTACTGCAGTTGACGGCGTGACATTTTTGTTGTGGTTTTATGGTCTCTATAAACCCACCATTACTATTCTCACTGTTCTAATACGATTTTTATACCCGTCATCTATTAATTTTGGTAGTTGTTTCAACTTGATAGTAAAGTTTAATACTTAAATCGCTTTTAAATTTTGTCGATAAATTAGGCTTGTCCGATTTCCAAGTTTTAGACGCGTAAAAATTCTTTTCAATTTGACTTTAGTCACCTTTGTGACTACGCTTGAATGATCATAAAAGTTTCTCAATAATACATGTTTCTATTTTGATGGTCAAATTAATGTCATTAGTGTAAGATTTTTAATTTTAATTGTAAACTTTCACCCCACTGTAGTTTTAACTATAGTTATCCTGTTTCGTACTGTTGATTTGAGTTCGATCCCCAGGTGGCAGGCTCGTACCAATGGGTTTTTCGAAAACTTATGTACGAATTATATCGTTGGATTGGACATAAAGGCGGCGACGGGCTCACCACCTTTTTTTATAGAAGAGGGAGGCAAACGAGCAGGTGGCATACGTGAGGGTAAGTGATTACCGCCGCAACCTGTCACGTTGTCCCGAAAATATCTTCGGTGGAAGGTGGGTCGAAGGGACTTAATTGTCTAGACTAGACCTCTGTCTGCCTTTGTATTCGAATTGCGTACTGTTGATACATATATACATACAATCACACCTCTTTCCCGTAGAGGTTTGATCTTAATGAACACGTTGGGCCATTTATGGTTAATTCTGGTGAGGATGCTATTTTAATGCTTGACAATGCCCAACCTCATACAGGTTTCATTGTAAATAGCTACCTACAAGAGATGAACATTACTTGTATGGAGTGGCCAGCATGTAGCCCGGATCTATCATGTATGGAACGAGCTATGGAGATGCATAAAACAACGAAACTTTCCCCTAATCACGCTTCGTGAGTTCAAAATGCTCTCACTTTTATTTCAAGGCGAGATCAGCAGTCTTTTTTTCTTTACGTAATTTTTAATATATAAAATGTAGTGATTTTCATTTAAGGTTATTGTCTATTAAACACCGTTTATTTTATTCAGCTAGAATTCTTAGTTTTCAAGATTTATAGGTTTCTTCAGGTGACCTGTATTCTTTGCTCTCGAGTATATTATATTGGTTAAATCAGACATAAAAATAAGACTGTAAAATTTTACAGGTATTTACTCTGCAGGACATAGGCCACTCCCATAAGATCATAATCGCTGCGCTTAGCAAGCGAGTTAGCGATCGCATTACCAGACCACCCTCACCTAAGACGCTTATTAAACATATTACACATATTATTTATAATTATAGATAAATTAAAATAACCTTCAAATAATTGAACAAATGAGAACAAAGCCCGGATCTTCAAACACAATTTGAAAAACGTTACGCAATTTATGCACCGTCATTTATTTGAATTAACATCTGCTCGGTAATGTGGAATCATTTCGGCCGACAGCAACAAAATGTTTCGCGAAAATCCGAGCGTTCATTTCGTAACACAAATTAGATTCGAATTAATGAAACGCGGGTTTCGGACGGCAGCTAATCCAATAGCCCACGGACAATGGCACAAAAAGGCACTAAAAATACGGCCAAAATAGTTTTCGACTCTAACAGCAATTATATAAAACGAACGCTATCAACGTCGGCAGTACCATGAAATAAAACCGGTCACGTAACGTGCCGATCCCGCAGGGCCGCTTGCCCAAAGTTTAGAAGCGATGCACCTGTTATTAACGCATCACACGCCTTTGTTCCCGTACAATGGACGCTAAATTGCAACTTGAATTTCTCGCATTGTGGTATTCGCCGCGGTCCGCAGGTATGCCTTTTTTCTCCAAGTCTATAATAGAATAAGGAGTGGAAAATGTTTTGTTTTTGAGCGTGAGTGTTTCTGGTACCATCGTTGTTTCTGATTTCCTAAGACAAGAGCTTTTGCTACTTTCTTATGATCGGAGTAATATATGTAATGTTGTTCCTAACTATTTATCTATTTAAACGAACTAGTAGGTTTGAATATTAATATAAAATCATAATGTCACAAAAAATTACGGCTTGATAGCGTAGTTGGTAGTAACTCGGTTTTTAAAGATAAGCGACATAGTTAAAATTTTCAAAAATGGAATCTAAATTTTTTAGAAGTTAGGCACAAGAATCTGCTACCCTCTTTCTTCCCAAAGGTGTTGTAAAAGGTGACTAAGGAAAGCCCTGAAAATGACGATAACGGCCGATGGATGGCGCGATAGCAATCTCGAAAGATACGAAGCATCAATTAGGTACACATGACAGGCTGGTGAGGCATTCGAGGTATCTGGTACTGCGATCGCAAGCGTGGTGATATTATGGCAAATTCTCTTTTAAGAGAGTCCTGTAGTGTATTTTTACAGGCCCTTAACTTAGTTTAGTAGAATATTTTTACATTATAAATAATTTGTAAATAACAGATATATGGGTTGGTAAGAATCAAGAAATCTAAAAGAACGTAGTCGGTAAACTAATAAGTATCAAAAAAGGTGTTAGACAGGAATGTATAGCGTCAACGTGGATGTTTAATCTGCTTATGGACAATTGCGAGACAGATTTAAAAGAATGAAAGTAGGTTGAGAATGAATGATTACTCGTCAAATGTTTTCTCTATGCTGATGACCAAGTATTACTTGCGTCTTCGGCCGAGGAGTTGCAGGTGATAGTAACTGCTATAAGTGAAGCTTTTGTTGGAAAAGGAATAAAAATGAATGTAAAAAAGACGAAAGTTATAGTGTTTGAAAGAGATGAGACTGCAATATCGTGATTGGAGATGAACAAATTGAACAGGTGAATTAGTTTGTGTATCTGGGTTCAAAGTTTACAAGAGATGGAAAGCGTGATAGTGATATCGAAGATAAGTGAATGCAGGAAACATGGTGAATGGTACTTCTCACTCCTTATGAACAGTCGGAAGGTGTCTAACAAGGCTCGTTTGGCTGTTCATGAGGGGATCTTGGTTCCGACATTCATGTACGGCAGTGAAAGTTGGGTATGGCAGAAGAAACATGAAAGCAGAGTAAGTGCAGTTGAGATGAGAGCATTAAAAAGTATGATAGGAGTTATACTGAGTGACAGGATAAGAAATAGTGAGATAAGAAAACGTTGTGGTCTGAAAGAAGATATAGTGACTAAAATTGAGAAAGGTATGCTGAGATGATTTGTTCACGTCAAGAGAATGAATGAAGAACGATTGACGAAAAAAGTGTATAAGGCGAGTGTGAATGGACGTGAGGGAAGAAGTAGACTTAGGCGGACGTTTCGAGAGCAAATCAGGGACGTCCAGAAAAAAGGCCAGTTCTATGCATGTTTCTTGAATCTTTCCCCTGGTCGTCTATACACTCTGTGTCTTCCATCATGCTTGTAGAGCATAGATTTTGATTCGTCGGAGAACATAAGTCTCGACCAATCTTCAATAGTCTTTTCGGAATTTTCGGAATTTCATCTGAGAGTCGCACAGAACTGCTGTTCGTAAAAAACGGCAAAAGATCAGCAATTTTTTTTCTTTGTGTAATTTTTAATAAATAAAATGTAGTCACTTATAAATTTTATTACTTTCATTTGCTTGGATACATTGTCTACTAAACACCGTTTATTTTATTAATCTAGCATTCTTAGTATCCAAGATTTATAGGTTTCTTTAAGAGGAGCGGATTCATTGCTCTCGAATGTATATAGTAGGTATGGTTTTTTATTCTCTACTTATAATGGTACATAGTCATTTATGAAATATTTTTATCCGATATTTAAAAAAAATTAAATTATACAATGGTTAACATGAAGTTATAAGAAGATATTCAAAAGAAGAACCCATCAATTATTCATTTTATAGGTATTGTTTATATATACATATTGTTTGACATCGAAAAGAAATAGTTTCAGTAGGAAGCTGAGATAAGATTATCATGATAGCAGCTAAAAGTAATAGAATTCCTTAAAGCTTTTGTTTTTTCGTTTCAAATTTTTTTTACTGTTTTTAATTTACTTTTACCACTCATGATATATTATAGTTTATCGGTATTTGAATCATCCATGCAGATTAATTAGGCACTTAAAATATTTAAAAGTAAAGAATTAAAAGGAATTTCGTCAAATTACAACTTTCTCCCATATTTAAACTTTGACCTGCGGCAATTTACAACGTCAACGGATGGTATCGTTTGACGGCTTAAATTCATCTTTTAAAAAAATTCAAACCAAGAAACAATGTATAGAATAAAGAGTAGTAAATCCCTATTTTCGATTAGTAAATTTCTTTTTTAACATCTCAAGGCCATTCCCAATACTGGGGTAGATATAGGTCTGTCTATACAATTAAGGCCTCTCGACCGAAGACATTTTTTGGGACATTGTGACAGGTGGTGAGTCTGTCGTCGTTTTTATGTCCAAGCCAACGGTATAAATCGTATACCACCTGAGGATAGAACTCGGGTCTCTGAACTCGAATTTCCATCACCCAGCTAAGCTATAGTGACTGAAGTATAATTAAAAATATGATAATTATAATTACAATTGGTTTTAACTTTTGAAAATATCTTCATAATATTATGGAGCAATTTTTAAAGCTTGATTATTATATGTAGTTATATTTTAATGAGAAGCGTTTTAACAATTAATGTCTCAGAGGTGACATTTTCAAAACATTTTAATACAAATGTAGAGATAATAATCTCCGCGTGAAGTTATCCTCAATTTGGTTACGTATTGATTTCAATGTTTAATGTTAAATACTACCGTCACCACTACGTTTATTCATTAACATTCAATGTACATAGTAATATCGAATCAGTTATAAGAATATAATGTAGTTTAGGTAAATAAGTATAATTTATAAATAAACTAGCTGAACCCGCAAACGTTGTTTTGCCATATAAAAATAGGGGTTGATCGTAGAGGGGTAATAATTTTGGGTTTTATGTATTTTTAATGTTATATCATAACAAAATAAAAAATTAGGGGTGGACTACCCTTAACATTTAGGGGAGGGGGGGGGGGTGAAAAATAGATGTCCGATTCTCAGGCCTAACCAATATGCATACAAAATTTCATGAGAATCGGTCGAGCCGTTTCGGAGGAGTACGGTAACTAACATTGTGACAGGGAAATTTTATATATTAGATAAGGATATTGTAAAATTAATGGCTATAAATCAATCATAGAATTTTATCAGCTGTTATTATGAATATTTCGATTTAATTGTGTCAAAATAGGCTGTATAAAACAGTGCCAAATGTTTTAATAGGGTCATTATCATTTTGTAAGAACTATACGTCGTTACGCTGCTCAAATATGAAGTGTTGGTATAAGTTTTCAAGTGTTTTATTTGCCATTCGATTTACATCTGTAACATTAAATAATAACCACACAAAGGTCTATTTTAATTTTGTTTTGTTAGGACGAGGCAACCCTGCGACTACTTCCATACGACTACTATGGAGCCATTTTTTCTCTCTTAACGTGGGGGGTAACTTGAAGAAGCATTCTTAACAATAATTAATGTCATATCGATGTTGGCTGTAGTTTTACGTGACAGTATTTTGGTAACAAAATGTAATGAATCACTTGGTAGGACCTCACACTTCGAAACTTTAGTCAATTACGTCTTCATTTTGATTTTTGCTGTGCTTTGGAGATCGTTTTGCTTTTAGAATCAGTGAAGCGTGATTTTTTTTACGAATGCTAGCTTTGCGAAATGACTTTAGTAATATTCCTGTTAACCACTCCACTTGCAATACTTGTGTCTGGAGTGGTTGGAGACAATATGCTCGAGTCTGCGACGTTTTTTTTCGTAGCCACAACCTAAGCCTATTGACGCTTCTGATGCAAGATCACATTTCTTTTACAAAAGTACTGAAAAAGCCTTTACAGGAAACCTTTAGATAAAACACTTTGATCCCATTCTCTCGCTGGTTGAATCCTATCGATGTATATGTTTACGTCGTTTTAGTGTCTTTCATCGAGTTTCAAATCAGAAGTATAAAGAAGTTTTCTTTTAGAATAAGCGCTTCAGTCGACCAGCTTCTGTTGGGCTAAAAGATGTAGCATGGTTTGATGAAACGGATGTAGTAGGTCTGTGTTGGCAACCTCCGCGTACGACGGAGCTATAAAGTCCCGGGGTTCGATTCCCGGACGGTGGACTAGAACAATGTATGTGATATTATCTCTATCTGTGTATTTATTTATAACTGTAAAGTGTCAGACCTATTAACGACATCTCTTGTTTGAATTATAAGTAGGTATAGGTGGTACTACATAATATTTAGTAGAGTTGTGGTAGTTTGTAGTGAAATAATGAATGAGTATCTTTAAATTACATGTAGTCGTTGCTATTTTTTTACGAAAACGAATATGTATTTAGTACCTGAACCTGAGACATAGACCTTGAGGTTTAAAGCAGTGACTGCTTTGAAGCTGATATGATTAATATTGAAAAAAAATTGAATCAATGATCTTGCAATATTAAAAATAATAACGATAACGAGCTCAAATGCAGAAGGCGGTGCTTTTCTATACGGAGCGGTGCCGTAACCCTCGGCCTTCTGGTCTCCCCTGCCTAGGGCTACCGTCTGACTGGGTTTTAATATTTATTTTCTATATTTATTTGTTAAAATATAATAATATGTATAAAGAAGTCACCATAGCCGAGTGGTTGGGCGGTCGATCCCCAGGTGGCAGGGGTTTTGGGTTTTTCAAAAACTTATGTACGAATTATATCGTTGGCTTGGGCATAAAGACGGCGTCGGGCTCACCACCTGTCACGTTGTTCCGAAAATATCTTCCGTGGAAGGTGGTTCGAAGGGACTTAATATTCTAGACTAGACCTCTGTCTACCCCTGTATCGGGAATTGCGTGAAGATATTTATTATTATTATTTATTTTATATTTATTTGTTGGTTTTATTACGTATATGAAGTCTCTCGAAGCGTTTTTGTTACGAAGTTCCACGGTCAGATAGGGACTAAGTAGGCGTGAGTAATCGGGCGAGGATGTAAAATCACTTTTGTTCTTAATCACTTGACTATAATGTAACAAATTACTGAAATATAATTCGCTATCAGATTTGGAACACTTTACTAAACAAATAGAAATAAGACCCTCCACCGAAAACGTCGCGCAATCTGAGCAGCCAGACGGCTTGTCGTGTAATTCATGTACTGCTTGTAATACGTACCTAAAAATACTAAAAAAAAAATTATCATTTGAAACCTACCGTTTCTACCTTATCAAATCTATTACTGTCTTTTTGGTACTCTTCAATTTTCAACATGTGTTGCGGACCTTGCGGTGGATGCTGTGGCGGCTGCAGTGGACCCTGTTGTCCCTGCATTACGATTTACACGTGTTGCACGAAGATATGTTAATATAGCGGCCAAAAAGTCTACAACATTGCAGTGTGTCAGCGTCATGTATGCAATTATAATAGGTGCTGTTAAAGTGAAATAACAAAAAATATAAATATAAATATCTTCACGCAATTCCCAATACAGGGGTAGACAGAGGTCAAGTCTATACAATTAAGTCCCTTTGACCCTCCTTCCACCGAAGATATTTTCGGGACAATGTGACAGGTGGTGAGCCCGTCGCCGTCTTTATGTCCAAGCCAACGATGAAATTCGTACATAAGTTTATGAAAAACTCATTGGTACTGCCACCTGGGGATCGAACTCGGGTCTCTCGACTCGAAATTCCGACCACCCAACAACTCGGCTATCGTGACTTAAAGTGAAATAAATGTTTAAATGTTCGCCGTTCACCCACTTTTATCGCACCAGAACCCGGTGTTGCGTCAGAGCGGATATGACATATCACAGTTGCTACTCTAGAAATATTCGACGTACCGACATATATATTTTACGAAATTTGATTTATTTCCCTATTTTATGTATTCTTATTTCTACATATGTATAAACAACCAAACGTGAATATAATAAATAAATATTTCATAACAATAGTAATATTATGGTATCAGGTAATTGAAATATGGATACTTATTTAAATTTAATGATTTATTGTAAAAACCATAAATAAATTTTAAATTATTTTCAATATATTAATTTTTTATTTTTCTCTAAGTTGTAGAGGCAATAATAGGTTGTTTTATTATAGCATTATTGCACGAAAAGGTCGTGAGAACCGTGACAGGATCGTGTGACTCGTACTGTAGTGAAGTTAAGGCATCTTGTACTTCTGCGTGTCCCCGGCTGTGGAGGCTCACAACCCTATCGCAGATACTCTAAGGTTGCAAATGTACATGTTCGTCTGTAGACACTTAACATCAGATGAACACCTTAACAAAAATTTACCATAAAAATTTAAATTCTTAATGTTAAAAAAAATATATCTTCACGGCAATACCAATACTGGGGTAGACAGAGGTCTAGATAATAAAGTCCTTTCGACCCATCTTCTACCGAAGACATTTGTGGGACAGGTGGTGAGCCCGTCGCCGTCTTTATGTCCAAGCCAACGATATCTATGTAAGTTATTATATCCATACGCCAAATACGCGCTAGGACGTGGAACTGCGGAAATCAGTCCGTCTCATCTAATCTAATCTATATAAGTTTTATAAACATACATAAGTTTACTAGGGCCTACTACCTGGGCATCGTACTCGGGTCTCTTGATTCGAATTCCGATCACCCAAACACTCTGCTATCGGGACTTTAACAATTTTAATAAAAATGACTGACTTTCCAACATTAGTTAAATTAATCTCTGAACTTTCTCTTAATGCATAGCAAATCTTAGAGTATGTAGATTTATTTCATTTTCGATAAGACCTTAGTGCACCGCCCTGTTCATACGGAGTATCTACAAGATGTAATATTTGCTGGTCTATGGTATAATTAGTGAGTATCATTTTTAAATTGGACCTAGTTGCTGTGCAGTTGATATCACTGAGATTGTTTGTCCTTGATCGATTTTTTAAAATATTATATTACTATAATAATTCAATTATTGCATTAGCATCGAACGTTGTACCACGAATTATGTTGATACTTAGCAAAATTAAGCGTCACAAATTATTTTATCTTTTGTGTATATTTCAAAGTGTCTTTGTAAATACCTGACCTCTGTCTACCCCTGTATTAGGAATTGCGTGAAGATATTTTTCTTGTAAATATAATGACGGCGCTATTGAGAATTTGTCAAACAAAAAAGTATCATTTTTCTATTGATTTAATAAAATCTCGTGTCTTCTAGCTCTCTCTCTCTCTCTCTTTCTCTGGATTACTGTTTACATTTTTTGATTCCGTGCTAATACGATGTAAGAATAGTGTGGACATTTAAAATAAATATCTTCACGCAATTCCCAGTACAAGGGTAGACAGAGGTCTAGTCTAGACAATTAAATCCTTCGACCCACCTTCCACCGAAGATATTTACGGGACAGGTGGTGAGCCCGTCGCCGTCTTTATGTCCAAGCCAACGATATCTATGTAAGTTATTATATCCATACGCCAAATACGCGCTAGGACGTGGAACTGCGGAAATCAGTCCGTCTCATCTAATCTAATCTATATAAGTTTTATAAACATACATAAGTTTACTAGGGCCTACTACCTGGGCATCGTACTCGGGTCTCTTGATTCGAATTCCGATCACCCAAACACTCTGCTATCGGGACTTTAACAATTTTAATAAAAATGACTGACTTTCCAACATTAGTTAAATTAATCTCTGAACTTTCTCTTAATGCATAGCAAATCTTAGAGTATGTAGATTTATTTCATTTTCGATAAGACCTTAGTGCACCGCCCTGTTCATACGGAGTATCTACAAGATGTAATATTTGCTGGTCTATGGTATAATTAGTGAGTATCATTTTTAAATTGGACCTAGTTGCTGTGCAGTTGATATCACTGAGATTGTTTGTCCTTGATCGATTTTTTAAAATATTATATTACTATAATAATTCAATTATTGCATTAGCATCGAACGTTGTACCACGAATTATGTTGATACTTAGCAAAATTAAGCGTCACAAATTATTTTATCTTTTGTGTATATTTCAAAGTGTCTTTGTAAATACCTGACCTCTGTCTACCCCTGTATTAGGAATTGCGTGAAGATATTTTTTTCTTGTAAATATAATGACGGCGCTATTGAGAATTTGTCAAACAAAAAAGTATCATTTTTCTATTGATTTAATAAAATCTCGTGTCTTCTAGCTCTCTCTCTCTCTCTCTTTCTCTGGATTACTGTTTACATTTTTTGATTCCGTGCTAATACGATGTAAGAATAGTGTGGACATTTAAAATAAATATCTTCACGCAATTCCCAGTACAAGGGTAGACAGAGGTCTAGTCTAGACAATTAAATCCCTTCGACCCACCTTCCACCGAAGATATTTACGGGACAGGTGGTGAGCCCGTCGCCGTCTTTATGTCCAAGCCTACGATGTAATTTGTACATAAGTTTTTGAAAAACCCATTGCTACGAGCCTGCCACCTGGGGATCTAACTCGGGTCTCTTGACTTGAAATTTCGACCACCCAACCACTCGGCTATCGTGACCTTAAATTTCACTAATACTGTGTGGACATCTATTTTCACTAATACTTAGATAATGACGTCTTCGTATTTCAGAAAACGTAATTGATAAATAAGTTCTTGGTACAGACAAACGCAGTGTAGAACGATCGCCTCACTGGATGGAGTGATGACCTGCGCAATATTATAGGACCGATCACCTGTTGACTTCTGATAGTCTGTAAAGATACTAAAGAAAATTAATAACGATTTGAATTTACAGTTTTTTAGTCAATTTGTCGTATCCTTTACTACCTTTTAAGAGAATAGGCACAGACGACCCATAAAAGCGACCAAGACATTAGTGTCATATTTCTATTGTCACGTGTAGAATTTTTTGTTCTAAACGGGTCGAGTGTGTCATCTGTCTTAATTGTCTAACAGCTTTCTCATGCCGGACGCCTTTTGCTAAAGGGATCACTTTTAAAGAAACTTATTTGTAGCAGAAATGTTTAAAAAGCTGCTATTATTTCAAAAATTTCTTACATTCTCTGGTATTACTAACTCGTTGTTAAATAAGCGGCGGCTTGCACGTGCATTGCCTTTTGTTCTAATATTCAGCTTCCATTGCAATTTACAAAGGTCCTTTGTCAATGATCTAATATAGTTGCATTATTAGTCATAGATTCATGTAACAGTGGATAAAAAATATATTTTAAATATACATAATATTTAAAATATTTTTTTTAATTATCTATTATTTGCTACGTTATTCCGATGTGGTTTGCCACCTATATTGTTACGTTTCAGATCCGATTTTACTTTTCGCCTCTTTCGTCTGTTCTTATATCGTTAGCGTTCCTTGGGCAATAAAAATATTTTTTTTTCCAACAGCATTTTTCCGAGTTTATTTTTGTCTTATTAATTCTGTTGAGAAAGAATTAAAAAGGAAAGAAGTCACGATAGCCGTGGGTGATCGGAACTCAACTCAAGAGGCCCGAGTTCGATTCCCAAAGCTCTTACCAATATTTTTTTCCAAAAACTTGTGTACGATTTATATCATTAGATTGGACAAAAATACGGCGACGGGCTCACCACATTGTCGCCAAAAAATGTCATCGGTGTAAGGTGGGTCGAAAGCATTTAATTTTCTATACCTCTGTCTACCCTTGTATTGGAAATAGCGTGAAGATATTTAATTTTTTAATTTTAAAATTCTGTAGTGTTAACCTGTCTTTAAAAGATTTCTTTTTCATGTTTTCTTACCTTACGAAATGTTTGCTTTGAACCATACATTAATTACCACCAGAGGCCAAAGTTTGTTTGTACAATAATTTCCGTGAATCAATTAGTTGGATATTGGAAGACTTAAAATTTTATCGTTTAGATTTATTATACTTTGGGAGAGTTTTTATCTTCGCGCACCGGAACATTGGAATAGAGCATCAGGTAGAATCGGACTTGTATCAGCCGTTTTAGTTTTTTTGTCGCTTCTTTTGTTATTATTTGAATCCCTCGGATGTATTAATCTCGTGTAGGTCTTTTCAAACCAGTCATTACCCGAAACTGAGGGGCGTTTTGCGTCCGGGTGCCTAGTTATTATGGGCATTCTATTAAAATAACCTCGTGTTATTAAAGAAATGAGGTATATCGCTAAATATTTTTTAATGATGGATTCGTTGTTAGTTGGTTAACCGTTTATGTTGATGTTAGTGTAGCAGATTGAAAGCCCTTTTTAATGACGTAGCTCCTAAACGTTTCCGTTTATTCATCATTAGAACTGTTATTTAAACTTTTGCATTGAATATAAAATAACCGCTTATTATCAGGTTAGCATTTAGTAGTATTTTGTATAAAATATCGATATTAATTTTTTAAAAATTTACGAGTTTTTTTATCTCTTAATACTGGTATTACTTTAAAAAATATTAAATAAATAGTGAGGAAAAAATCTGATTAAAGATGAAGCCTCTAAGATGATACAAAGTTAATTTTAATTAAAACCTCGAAGAAAAAACTTGCATAAAACCTCTTAGTAAAGGATATTAGATATAAAAATATTAAATAGATCTAAAACTATTTAATTATTACCTCATTGTAACAACTTTTCGGTAAATATAATTATTTAAAAATAAAATTAAAAAATATTTATAATTATTTAAAGTTTTATTTTTTTACTGAAAAGTTGTTACTTTTAAAATTTACGAGTAAAAGTACAGTTAACAAGTACTTGTATAAAATAATAATTTATGGAATTTAGTATTTTTATTTATTATTATAATAGGTTGTTTACAAATTCTTAAATAGATATTCACATGTAGAAACGTAAGCAATTTATCTTTTGGTTTTAAGATTAGATTCTACGTTTATTCCGTTCTAAAATTTGCATACATTCGTAATATTGCACTGTATTTACATGACAATAATTTATATAAATATTTATATAAATTATATCGCAGCTTTATTTTATTTGCTTTGCCCTTTGGCGAATAAATCTACTGCAAGACATTAACCTCTATCATATGAAGCATTTGGCAAAATAGAGACGCTGGGCAAGACAATTAGCGATCGCGTCAGACTGACCATCATCTGTCAATTTATTTTTGATCTATGGCATTTTTATTTAGTTCTAAATAGAAGTAGGTAACGTACAAGTAATCAGTACCAATACCGGATTGTATGTAATAACCCACCGCCATGTATATCTTTAACACCAAAGTTGCAGATGTGTTGCCGTCCTGATGATAAGATTTGAAACAGGGGTGAGATAAAAAGGAAAGGAGACGTAGAGGTCTGCGCCTCTGGTAACCTCAATCAGCGGACGAATCGTAAAAGCAAAAAATAATTCTACTTAACGCCAGTATTCTACGGGGCCCAGTTCAGTCGGTTTATTTGTAAAACAGCAAAAATTTCTGCTTGGCCTACTACAAAACAGTCATATGTATTAAACGTAATTTGAGATGATGATACGACTATATAATATTTAAAAACCGTTTATAATTTTAGAAATAGTAAATATCTAACGTAACGTGAAATGTGTGTCGAAAGGATTAAATTATCAAGACCTCTGAATACTGGTTTTTTTTTTTTTTGGGAAGTGTTTAATCTTATAAACAAAGAAAAATTTAATGCATGTTTCTAAAAACGGCAAACCCTACATAATGCTCTCGACATATTGTCATAACAAATAGCTTCCTTTCAAATAGTCCTTTTGAAGTTTGAAGCTTGTCGCGGACATTGTCGGAATTCGAGGTTTCGTTTGGGAGCGGAAATGAGAAGGAATTTCCCAAAGACTCTTCTTTAGTAATACGAATATTATTTGTCAACGGAACGCTTAGCTCGCACAATAGTCCACTGTCACGCCACGCCCCGGAAAGAATCAATTAAGGCGACCCCAGTCCGAAAACGCGTCAAATGGGCAAAATGTTTGTTTAATAACATTGCATCGTTACTATAAAAGTCACAATAAAATGTTCTCTATTATCTGATACTTTTTCTTTCCAACGACCTACACAAATCTTATACTTTATTGAATTGTTATCATAATAAGATTGTCTTTTAGCCGTTTAGAGACGAATGATGCACCCTTTGTTATTTTTGTTTCCTGTCTGTTTACATTTTTTTCGTGTCCTTTTAACTTAAGCAATAAATTACGATTTAATAAAAACATACAATTAGTTTAGTTGAAATTCATCCTCACATTCATATAAAATTTTTGTTTTATTCGTTATATAGCTTTAATACTTTTGATGCATCCTTTAGCTGGTAAAAAAGAGTCTGGATATGTACTATAAGAAATATGACTGATCATATGAAATACTCAAGTAACAGATCTGCCTTCCATCTTCTGCCTATTCTGTTCTCAAATCCTCTGCACGCCACTACGACTGAGTCCCATAGTTAACAGGTATTTAATTCTTACTACGTATCGAAATATACTTGTAACCTCCCAGAATGACATTAGTGACATTTTTACGTATATATTCTCACCACACAGTAGCTGCGCTCGACGTTGATTATCCAATTTCTATGCCATTCTTATAACTTTAAATGTGCTTTGAATAAGGCTATGATTATATTTTAGTTTTTTAAACTGAATTTAAGTTAAACTTTTCTTGTATACGACATCTTTTAAAATCAGTTTAAGAATTTGTTTTGGTTACAAAGCATAAGCGTATCTACGTGTTTGTATTAGTAATAACTTTTAGGGAAGCAATCGACCCTTCCCATCCCTGCCTTGGGTTCTGGATATTTTCTTCAAATTTATTCGAATCATCATGTAGATCATGGAGGTCCTAGGCATGCCTTTTAAGTTCTGTCTTTTTCATATTTTCCGGCAATCTTAAATTTGGAACTGTTCGAAAGTTTTTAAATTTTGAATCTCGAAACAGTTGAAATTATTAGGATTAATGCTATTGTTTAGTCACAGCGTTGATTGGAATCTTACAAGTCATGTACGAAAATGAATTTGTCTAAAGAAAATGTTCGTGCAATAATTTTCTACAACTTTAGAAGAGGGCTAATACTGTATTTGGAATTCCAGCGTGGCCATACTAGTGTTAGTGACAAATCTCGCGAAGGACGCCCACAATCCAACTTCACTGAAGATACGATCATTGCTATGAGACAACTTATTCTCGAAGATCGTCATGTGACATATCGAGAGACACTCACAGAATTTATGACTGACTGACTAGGTAAGGTAAGTAAATAAGTTCTCATGACAATATATTCATTCCTTACCTGGATAGCTAATATATATATATAGATATATATATATATATATATATATATATATGTATATATATATATATATATATATATATATATATATATATATATATATATATATATATATATATATATATATATATATATATATATATATATATATATATATATATATATATTTATATATATATATATATATATATATATATATATATATATATATATATATATATATATATATATATATATATATATATATATATATATATATATATATATATATATATATATATATATATATATATATATATATATATATATATATATATATATATATATATATATATATATATATATATATATATATATATAGTCAAAGAAAACCTAGAGTCCATCAGTATACCCAAATTATTGTGAAACATCGTGTTAAGGAATTTGGATGCGATTAAATACTATTGCTTTAATTTGATTTTATTAAATTTTGCCGTCAGATAAGCTTCGTTGAAGAAGTGGGTCATAAGGGCATTGTCTACATCTCTGCCTACACAGTATAGGAAATTTCGTGAAGATTTTGGGACAGTGTGATAAGTGTTCAGTCGAATCCAACGATGAAAATGGTACATAAGTTACGAAAAACTCTGTGGTACAGCCTCTGCACTCTGCAATCGTGGGCTTTTTAATAAGTAATTATATAAGTTATAAGTTTATTTTCAGTAATTTTATTAAAATTATTAATTATTTTACCAATGAGTGTATTAGTTCGTTTTTTTATTAGCCTATTTGATTGCAACACAGAAATAGACCTTCTCACGAAAACGCCTATGAAACTTATATTCACTTCCGATAAGGTGTGCGTAACTTTATTTTTTATATTAATAATTATAATGGTTTAAAAGACTGAAACTATATTTCAATTAAAGTTAATTTTTTTTTGTATTTTAGCTATAACATATGTTACCATTAGCAATATTTCTGTTAACCGTTATTAGTTTTTACTAAGGAAGCCGTATATGCAATTTTAAACGTTATAAATTGTAATGCGCTGTACCTGCCGGCGAAAGCTTTCTGACTGCGGAGCTTGAACGATCTCTACATAAAAGCTATTTTATAGCCGTTTCCTTTCCAGCCTCGTTGGCATTCATCCCGAAAACTTACTACATATCATTAAAGCTTATGTTTGTTGATTTTTTGTCCCTTTTTGTTTGCCTTATGTTTATAGATGTTCGTTTCGTCGCGCCTCGAGCGCGGGTGTGACACGGTGTGAAACTTAACGCCTCACACATTCACGCTCTTTTTATTGAGGCAGTTGATTTAGCAAGCCAATGTTGTTTTCAATAGACTGCGTTATAATGTGCCTTTTACAAATGCATCCATCACACGCATTTTACCAAGAAAGAATTGTGTTATTATGTAAAACGTGGTCAATAATTTAAATTGCATTACATTTAAATGTTTTGAAACTTTTGTGGCTTTATTTTAAAAGCTTATCTTAGACTCGTTTTGATTAGGTAGAGAGGAATCATGGTCATTAACTTTCAGGTTATTTTAATAAATAAAATTAAAAAATATTTTCACGCCATTCTCAATACAGGGGTAGATAGAGGTCAAGTCAGCTCAATTAAGTCCCTTTGACGCACCTTCCACCGAAGACATTTTCGGAACAGGTGGCGAACCCATTGGCGTCTTTATGTCCAAGCGAACGATATAATGGGTACACAAGTTTTTGAAAAACCCATTGGTACGAGCCTGCCACCTGGGGATCGTTCTCGGATCTCTTGATTCGAAATTCCGGCCAACCAACCACTCGGCTTTTCTTTACTTTTATATCTGTAAAGCAGTTCCCATTAAAAGTAGTTAAGGTTTGTAAAATCTCTCGAATCCCCGCCGCGGTTGCAGTGAAATATCGGCCAACTCAAAAGTGCTCGAAGAGGAACAATGTTTGAGCTAATATTCTCCATTATGACTGACAATAAGAATTAACTAGATACCGATAGAAGCGCTGACTACGCCAAATAAACTGTCCAATTCGCGCACTGCTCACGTAATAGTTTTGTTGTTATCCCCGTGACCGCTCTTCAGAAAAGACTGAGACGATATTAAAAAGATTTGGCCGTGAGCCATCGAGATATTGATCTTATGCTTGGCCAGACAGCTATAGAAGTTGTCCGATTACCATCTCGGTTGGTTTAATGACATCCCATGTTTGTGAGTTTGATATACGATATATTACATAGTTGGCGATTGGTTACGACAGTAACTGTTAATTTTGTTGTACAAATTTACTCACATTTAGTTTTGGTGATAAATGTGTTTCTTATGCGCGACAAATATTAATGCATTAATCATTAACTTTAAATTGAGTTTCCTTGTCGATACCTACCTACATTATCTCGGCGCGCTAGTCATAATCATATTTGAATGAAAATCACATCAGGCTCGTACCAAATTTTTAAGATAAAGTTTTAACACACTTTTCAGGTGATTCAGCACAGCTGCCAGTTTATCTTTAACCCTGACTGGGATACAGGCATATTATATTGTTAAAAATGTGTTTAATTAAGTTAAAATGCGTAAAGGGCTCCACCTGCTCTCGTATCAGTGGATCGGGACAGCTTTGTGGTGTTCTTACCAAAAACAATGGAAATGGCAAAAAGTTGAATGCGGGGTTTGGGCCAGGTACTAAGGGTGCGTGGAGGGCAAGCGTGCGGGTCGCGACGGGGTTCCACAATTTATGATTACACCGTGTTAGGGTGTTAATGGAAGCAGTCTGTTGCTCTTTATTGAGATAATGCTCGCAATGGATAGTCTCGGCGAGTTCGAGTCATTACTTATTGCTTCGCTCGAACTTAGTGTCTCTTTATATCAACTTTTTTGCTTATTATGTTTATCTTGGCGTTCGTATTATATCGTCCTTCGTATATCTATATATCAAATGACTTCACACATTAGAAGGGTTAAAAATATCAATAAATAAGTATTGAAATATTGTAGTATATTTTTATTTAAACGTATTAATTGCAATATTTTACCGTACAAATGTATACCCCATCCATGAGGTACTGTCATAACTGTGTTCTTAGTGAAAGTATTTTGGAGTTTACTGCACAGTATTGTAAAAATTCAAAAGATTTGAAACTCCGTCTTATACACACTACTTTATTAGAGGTATTGCTTTCTGCAGGTAATTGTCGCATTAAGTTTTATGATTTTTTTATAGAAGCGGGAGGCAAACGAGCAGGTGGCTCACGTGATGGTAAGTGATTCGGTAATCACTTACCATCACGTGAGCCACCTGCTCGTGGTATTGCGGGTGTTCATGGGCGGCGGTCCGCCCATGAACACCCGCAATACCAGAGGCATAGAAGATGCGTTGCCGGCATTAGAGTACAAGAATTGGGGAGGGGGGTGTGTGGGCCTCCAGTTACCTGCACTCATCAGACGTAACGCAGAAGGTTGTTAGACTTCTATTTCACGCCGGTATTCTGTGAGGTCGTGGTACTTCCCCGGTCGAGCCGGCCCATTCATGCAACAACAAAAGCTGATGCGTGGCTCTGTGAAAAATAATGATAAGCGTGCGCAGTTAAACTATCCTTTCAACATTATACTAATACGATAAAGCAATGGAATGTATTGTGGTAACACGTCATGTAAGCGCGTCAAGCGCCTATGGCCCAAAGCTTTAAACGACGTCGCAGGTTCGAGCCTGCTATTTGGCTGTTGTCGTGAACCAATACAAATACAAGCATGGAACCTTAGTTGAAATGGTTAACAAAAATATTACCAATGTTATTAGCTAAAGTATTTTCTTTAATATGCGAAAACTTTAAAATCACTCCTGTGAATCAAGGAGAACACTTTAAAATGTTCTTGAAACTTTATTTAATATGGTAACATGACAATAACGTTTACGATGACGTATATGATATTAACATATGGCATAAATTGATAAGCTACACACATTGAAGCCATATCATTTTGTTATACACAATGGGCTCAATTGTTTAAATGATAATTCAAATGCTATACTTGACCTCATCAGTTTACTGTTTAGCAATCAATGAAACTTGTTTTATTTATTTTCAATGGAATAAAAGTAGCATCTAAAATAATAATAATCATAGCTTTTTAAATTTGTTACACATCGCTAAGGAACTCGTGTACACTAATTATTAAATTTACGTGTACGTCATGCTTGAAAATTTGCTGTTTAGTAACGACCATCTGTTCTCTCGATACTAAAGCGATAATCATTTTCGCGCCTTTGTCGCTTTCTTGCTACTGTTTTAATAAATAAGCGCTTATTATTTAAAATGCGTGTAGTATCAATGGTAAGAGCGTATCACCTCTATATTTATATGGGTATCGTAAAAGGCGATTAAGCCAGAAAATAGTAATGGCTAGGTATATACTTACAGATGGCATGATAGCTATCTTGTAACAGTTGAAAATGAAGCAGAACGGTGACGGGCAACAACTTTAATAATAGTTAATTGACTCAGGCGTTATTTTGCGGAAATTCATTGTAAAGTTGGTATCGAAAAATTACTACGCATACAATTTTGCGTGCGGAATGGTGCTAAGTAATTTTTCAATAACAACTTTAACTTTAAAAATGCTAAGTATCTTGTACGGCCATATATATAATGCCTTCTCAAGATCCTCAAAAGGACAGAAAATCTTCTGCTTAGCAGCGAGTAGCCTCCCCGTGATCATGCAGAAAGAAATTGATCCATACATCCTCAACGAGTTCTAAATCATAAAAATAGCATTGTGCCTCTCATAAAAATCTTTCCGATTTATATTGCATGCTACGTGTCAAAATCTTTGTGTAACGTTTACTCGCAAAACTGGTCAAGCTGATCGCCCGATAGCGCTCGCAGTCAAAACATGAACCTTTACCTTTATATAAAGGCACAATGACGCCATGCGGATCGTCAATGCGGACCATCCCCCGTCTGCCAGCATAAATTGCATTGCAGATGAAAGCTGTCCTAGACGCGAGGCTCACCATGCTTTATCATTTGAGCAATAACTTTATCTTGTCCCCGCAGCCTTACCACATTTCAAACTTCGAATCGAACTTTCAATCTTTTTCATATTGATGACCTCAGTGTTATCGAAGTCCGGGTACCGATTACGACATCACCCCGGAATACTTCATTGAGATCATCGCAGACATACATTTCTCTGTAAAACGCGCTCCATCGCTGCATGAGCTCCGATTTTTTCGAAAGGACGTCATTGGTTCCCGAAAGCACTTTGTTCATTCTTTAGGCTGTCGTCGCACCACTTCGGCCCCTTCCGACCTCTTTCCAGAAGAGCTTGGAGTTCACCCTAAAGTTGTGCAACAACCTTTCGTCGTCTTTCCATTCTACACCTTTCACGCAATGTCTAAATTCAATCAATGTTTTCGTGTAAACCTTTTGTAGCTTATATCTTTCTTTCATCTTGTCTCACATATCCTAATGATAACTAGTGGCCAAGTAGTCTGACCATGTTTAGTTCTTCTTATTTACTTCTTCTTTTACTTTGTCACTCCGTCATGAATTTTAATCTTTTTACTACTATCTCTTTTCATAGTTCCAAATACGTCTTTCGCTGCACTAAACATTCCACCCTTTACTCTCTGCTATAGTTTTTCCACACATTCATTTCTGCCATCGATGGTGTCAAGCTTTTCAGCTGCCCTTGCTTAACATTTATCCCTAGTGTCCGCTTCCTGGAGCTTCCAGCTTCGGATGCTACTGAGCGACTGTAGTATCAGGTATCGCCATCTAGTAGTGCCTGCGAACCTACCTGCCTACAGTATAGTACCTGCGAACAGACCTCTATTTATTTATTTATCTTCACGTACAATCCCTGACGGGGTAGCCAGAGAACAGATCGCCAAGTGTCACGATCCCTACATACTTCTTTCGCTTCTTTCAGATTCATTATCTTCTTCATCTATGCACGTCTAGGTATCCGAGTACTCTTGACCCTCCCCTCTTCGAGCAATTTGCTCACATGGTCTTTGAAAATTAGTCTCGGTCTACCTCCACACCTTTTAATATTAACTTTCGCGCTATATATTTTCTTCACCATTCGGTATTCACTCATTCGCTCAACGTGCTCAAACCATCGAAGCACGCCCTTATCCATTTTTGAGACAAGGTCATCTTTCAAACCTGCCATATTGCGAATCTCTTCGTTTCGCTTTCGGTCGGCCATGGTAAGGCCGCACATTTTACGAAGAGATCGCATCTCCACTGCATTCAACCTGCTTTTATACTTCTTCTGGCATACCCAGGTTTCGCTGCCATATAACAAAGTTGGTACCAACACTGCGTTATGTATTGTAAGGCGTGCACTTTTCACAACGCCTTGCCTTTTGATTAACGCAGTCAGGGCACCATTGACTTTGTTCCTGGCAGCGACACGCCTGTCCACATCTAAATCACATCTTCTGTCCCGACTAAACGCACTCCCCAAGTATACAAATTCATTCACCTGTTCTAGACATTCCTGATTTACCCAAATTTCGCACTTCGTTTTTTCTTCGTCCCTTTCAGATACAAACCTCTAAATCTAGAAATCACTAGATAGTGATCCGTTCCAGGTCAGCACCCCTGTACACTCGCGTATTCATCACCTGTTTACGCAGTCGGTCATCCACCAGGAATAAATCGATCATACTTTTCTCATTCTTACTTTCTCATCCATATGTATACATATGGATTTTCGTGTCGTTAAACATAGTGTTTGTCACAAGAAGACCCTTTTCCTTGCATACAGCCGGTATATGCTTGCCAGCATTGTTAACCCTTTTATCACTAAACATTCCAAGCACCGATTCGTACCCTGGTCGAGGATACCAACCCATCCATTCAAATCACCACATACAACAATTCTTTTGTTTCCACTTACCAAATCTAGAACTTCTCTAACATTCTCCAAAAGCTTTTCCAGCTCAGCCCTGGACGAGGAAGCGCCCGGTGCGTTAACAGCACAACTTCCTCAGTTCAAATTTAAAGCGAATCCTGAGAAGAAGAGAATTAGAAGAAGAGAAGAGGCATAGTTTCTTACATTACAACAGTGGTAGAGCCACGCAACAGCTTTTGTTGTTGCATGAATGGGCCGGCTCGACCGGTGTAGTACCACGACCTCACAGAATACGGGCGTGAAGTAGAAGTCTAACAAACTTCTGCGTTTCGTCTGGTGAGCGCAGGTAACCGGAGGCCTACGCACCCCCTTCCCCCAATTCTGGGGAGGGGGCACTCTAAGGGCGGCAACGCATCTGCTATGCCTCTGGTATTGCGGGTGTTCATGGGCGGCGGTAATCACTTGCTATCACGTGAACCACCTGCTCGTTTGCCTCCCTTTACTATAGAAAAAAATTGTGTGAAACTTGATGTAAGAACTTATATTAATTTTTTTTTTCAGGTAAGCCCCTTATGGTTTACTAGAAAGTATTTATTTAAGTTTATGGTAAGTTTTTGGAAGTTCCAGGCAGAGTTATCAAAAAAACTACCAACGGAGTAAGTAAAACAATGCTTAATGATATTTAGTGAAATTTTAAGAAATACAACTAAATTGGTACGTACATGAAATAATATCAAATTGAATCTATATTTATTTGTACCTAACCTTATTATGGCATAAGCATACACTGATATAAAATATTATAGTTCAAAATATTCGAGTATAGCAATAACTAGAATCGATTAATACAATTACTAAGGAGCCACGCAATGCTCTCTCGTTTAAGTATTTATTACGTAGCCCGAAGTGAACAACAGACTCGGACTAGGGGCGGTCTGGTGTCATTAAGTACGAGTATTGATACCATTCTTACTTTTTCTTGGAGATATTTTAAAATAAGAAATGAATACTAATCGTTTTGGATTATATTTTTAGTCGATGGTCACTGTTCCCTCTTCCTATTTTATAGTAGCAGGATATGGACTACTCTTACGCTAGTGGTCTTCTTTTCCAGCGATGTGTTGGGGCGAATGTGCCGAGGCCCGACCTCTTCCAGTGATAGCTGTCGCCATCCACCAATATGGATGGGGCCTTAAGTGGGGGCATTGCTGTGTGGTGTCCGTGATCACCCTCGCGCGTTCGAGCTCAGTCAAGATGCTCCTCCCACCGGTTAATGTGCGGAGCTCTCCCACCTGTTTTGCTCTTCTTCTTTTTGGACTTCTTTCTCTTTTTGCTTGTGAGCCCCTTGTTGTTTGAGTCACCGGATGGCATTTTCATAGATTTGGTCGTATTTGCCATGTCATGAGTTTGGGTAGTTCTGGCGCTTCGCAACATTCCGCATGCAAATATTAAAAGGTATATGTTACGAATACCCCCCAGGTGCGTGCACTAATTCCACTGTATGCACCACCACCACTACACTCAAACCAGGTAACAGATACCACCAACCAAAATGCGTCACGTGTTTCGCCTCAAAACAACAAACATTATCGAGCGAGTAGAACTCTTTGTCTCTTTCTGTCTTACAAGATATTCGATGGCTTACAAAAATTTACTCTATTGAAAGGCACTTAATTTAACCATAGTATAAAATTAAGTTATATGGTTAAATTAACTTATAACTTAATGCATGATATTTTAGAAACTCATTATATTATAAAATTAAATTATTATTATAAAATATAAGTAAGTCATGATAGCCGAGTGGTTGGGTGGTCGGAATTTCGAATCAAGAGACCCGAGTTCGATCCCCAAGTGACTGGCTCGTCCCAATGGGTTTTTCAAAAAAACTTATGTGCGAATATCGTTGGCTTGGACATAAAGGCGGTGACGGGCTCACCACCTGTCACGTTGTCCCGAAAATATCTTCGGTGGAAGGTGGGTCGAAGGGACATAATTGTCTAAACTAGACCTCTGTCTACCCCTGTATTGGGAATTGCGTGAAGATATTTATTTATTATTATAAAAGTACTTTTACTCTAATAATTTGGTAGACATTTTGTGTTTATAAGTGACATATTTATTTAGACAGATTACAAGTCTGAAAAAAAAATTATGATTGTATGATTTATGTGTAATTATTTTTAAAAGTATCTTAAAATACCAGTGTTTTACCAGTGTACCGTTGGGTAGCGAGGATCCCGTTTGCTAATTTTTTTTTATTGAAGAGGGAGGCAAACGAGGACGTTGCTCACGTGATGGTAAGTGATTACCGCCGCCCATGAACACCCGCAATACCAGAGGTCCCGTGAACCCCCGCAATAGCAGATGCCACTCTTGATGCCCCCCAGAATTGGGGAGGGGGTGTGGGCCTCGGTAACCTGCACTCACAACGAAACGAAACGCAAAAATTTGTTAGACTTCTACTTCACGCCGGTATTCTGTGAGGTCGTGGTACTTCCCCGTCGAGCCGGCCCATTCATGCAACAACAAAGGTGGTGCGTGGCTCTACCATTGTTAAAAAAATATTCAAAATGTTTCTTTCACTAAACCTAAATAAATCTTCAAAAACTTTTTTGCTTCCATCTTAGTAAATATAAACAGGAAATAAATGGGAAACTAAAATCATATCCTGCGTCGCTCTTCAACTAAGGTGTTGTATTATTTTGTATAAAAATGGAATAGAAAGCTTGTAACATCGTTATTTTGGTATTTATTGGTAAGTTCAATGAATAACTACTATTAAAGTATTATTGAAAATGGTTTTAGAGATTATTTGGAAAGTTTAAAATTTGAAAAGTAATAATGTGACAATTAACAAGTGAATGTCTGATATGTCAACAGTCTGGGAATATAATAGCGACTCACCGTATTATACGAGATTTGACATAGTCACCACACTTGAAAAGCTGATTGGCGATCGCTTGAATTAGACACCATGTACTTCAAACGCTTCTGCCCGTTATTGGTCTGCTTAATTAAATTCTTTATTACATCTAATATAAAAAAAATCTCTTTTTAAAGAATACGGTGTTGTAAGAAATCTTCTTATTCCTTTTCTTAGGTAGTACAACTTAAACTATATATATATATATATATATATATATATATATATATATATATATATATATATATATATATATATATATATATATATATATATATATATATATATATATATATATATATATATATATATGTATATATATATATATATATATATATATATATATATATATATATATACATATATATATATATATATATATATATATATATATATATATATATATATATATATATATATATATATATGTATATATATATATACATATATATATATATGTATATATATATATATATATATATATATATATATATATATATATGTATATATATATATATATATATATATATATATATATATATACATATATATATATATATATATATATATATATATATATATATATATAGCTTTAATAATTTTCTTATAAAAGTTAATTTTTATTTTACAAATATTTTTATTTTATCTTGTTATACCGTCCGGAATACAACACGCACCAAGTGTCATCCGCACTCAGGTTAAATTGCACCTGCACATCACTACAGGTAACGGGAGCGCACATTACGTTGTCATGAATCGCTGAAGAGACAGCAGCAAATGAGATATCCCGACGAAGTGCCTACTTGCCGACAAGGCTCGTTGCAGCTTTAGTGCTCACCAAATAGGCCAGTGAGCTAGATTACTAGATTTATAGAATGAGCTCGTTCTGCCTCGTTTTAGTCTTATCGTATTTTAATGTTTTGCTACATAAGATGTTAAGTTGTATATACCCGGTAGTAAACAGCGGATTTTTTCTTAGTACTAGATATAACAATATCTTTTGCTAAAAGTTGTTTAACTAATTGATTAATTTGATTATTCTTTTAAAATAATTATTTATTTTTGATTATACATGAATGAAAAGTTTACTAAAGAAAAATATAAAATTCTGACGTAAAGGAAGAAACGACTGAACTGATAAAGCTTATGTATACTTAAAATTTTCATATTTAATCTAAATTTTAAATCAATTAAATCGTCATTGAAAACAAATGTCTCATATTTGATTTTTCAGTTCCATTTAAACGAACGAACGTAGTTTTTAACGCGAGTTTTTATAGATCTTTTTGTTTGTCCTATGTAAGAAAGACCACATTCACAGTCAAGCTTGTACACTCCTGCATCTTCCAGAGGGATATTACACTTAACAGATGGTAAGAATTGACTAATATTTCTCGGAGGCTTTTAAAATGTCTTAATGGAATCTCTTTTTAAGATACAGTCAATCTTGTCCGTGACTCCTCTAGTTACCATACATCAGAGTTAAAGAACACATAGTTGATGTTAAACATAGACGCTCTAGGAAGTCTGCAGACTTTGATTCAGAGAAGATGGTTGGGTACTACCACCTGCTAGAGATCCAGTCATTAATAAAATTAAATCCAAGACCAAGCATACCACTGCAAGACCTCAAGATACAGTGAGCACATTCTGCGTAAATCGGATCCAAAATTAATAAATAAAGTTGACGGTAGCCGAAGGTCGGGAAATAAAAATAGTTTTGTAAAAACTAATTAAAAACGCGATAAAATCCGAAAATCGTTTTAAATGGTAGACAACTCCCATTAGGATTCACTTTCCCTTCACGCAATTTCCCATACTGAAGGAACCAGACGTCTAGATAACGAAGTTCTTATGAACCACTTTTCACCGAAGCCCAAAGCCGACAACGCAGCAGGTGTTGAGCCTATCGCCGTCTTAGTGGCCGAGCTAATGGTACAATATTAGATACAATATATATATATATATATATATATATATATATATATATATATATATATATATATATATATATATATATATATATATATATATATATATATATATATATATATATATATATATATATATATATATATATATATATATATATATATATATATATATATATATATATATTCTTTTTTTTACCTTTATTTGCTTTTACTTCAAATAAAATCTTTCCATTCATCTTTTTATTTATCTTATTAGGGCATTGATACGATGTCACCATTTACAAATGATAATATGTATCATTGTAAATTTTATCCCTGAGCCATGTTAAGCTTAACATATTGTATATCGGGATAATTTATTGACGACTATTAAATGTTAAATGATTCACAAAATTATTCATTTCCACTCTTTATTTTAAACATGCATATGATACTCAAATAAAACTACAGCGAGTAAATATTTATTGACTACGCTATATGCTACAATAATACGAAAATTTTCATTTATTTTTATAGATTTACGTGCATAGTGAAGTTAATTTCGATTTACGAGCATCCATAAAAAGACGTGTCGCAGAAGCAAATAAATAATTCAAGTCTCTAATTTGAATATTTTTTTATTCCAACAAATAGCTTAGCTTAGAACACTTGATCCTCTCCTCTTCGAGCTATTTGCTCCCATGGTCTTCGAAAGTAAATCCCGGCCTACCTCGATCCCTTTTAATATTATCTTTCGCGTTCTATATTCTCTTCACCATTCGGTCTTCGCTCATTCGCTCAACCTGCCCAAACCATCGAAGCGTGCCCTTATAAATTTTAGTGATATCTTTCAAACCTACCGTATTGCTAATCTTTTCGTTTCGTTTTCGGTCGGCCATGGTAACACTGCACATTTTACGAAGAGATCGCATCTCCACTGCATTCAACTTGCTTTTATGTTTCTTCTGGAATACCCAGGTTTCGCTGCCAAATAACAAAGTCGGTACCGGCATGTTTTATGTATCGTAAGGCGTGCACTTTTCACTACGCCTAGCTTTTTGACTCACACAGTCAGGGCACCGTGGACCTTGTTTCCGGCAGCGACACACCTGCCCACGTCTATATCACATCTTCCATCTCGGCTAAAAGCACTCCCTAAGTATAGAAGTAACAGTGCCACGCATTTTTTTGTAGCATGAATGGGCCGTCTCGACCGGGGAAGAATCACGACCTCACAGAATACCGGCGTTAAGTAGAAGTCTAACAAACTTCTGCGTTTCGTCTGGTGAGTGCAGGCAGCCGGAGGCCCACACAACCCTCTCCCCAATTTCGGGGGTGCGGGGGGGGGGGTCACTCTAAGGCCGACAACGAATCTGCTATGCCTCTGGTATTGCGGGTGTTCATGGGCGGCGGTAGTCGCTTACCATCACGTGAGCCGCCTGCTCTTTTAAATCCCAGTTCTATAAAAAAAAATAATCTCATTAACCAAATACCAGAACCTTAGTTTTATTAGCATTCAAACGGAGACATTTATTTTCACAATTCTCTTTCATACACGTGACTAGTGCTTGCGGTTCTGTCTCTGACGGTGCAATAAGCACTGCGTCATCGGCATACAGCATACAATTTACTCTTATGTCACCCAATTTCACACCCAAACAATCTTTCAGCTTTTGTAAATAGCTTGCTTGATATTTATTCCTAGAGTCCGCTTCTTGAAGCTTCCAGCTTCGGATGCTACCGACCGACTGTGGTTCTGTTATCACCTGTTTTCGCACTCGGTCATCCACCAGGAATAAATCGATCATGAGAGAAGTATCTCTCATTCTTTCTTTCTCTTGTATACATATGGATTTTCTTACAGCCAGTATAAGCTTGCCAGCATCTTTAACCTTTTTATCACCAAAGATACCAAGCACCGACTCGTACCCTGGTCGAGCGGTACCAACCAATCCATTAAAATTACCTCATACAACAATTCTTTCGTTTCCCCTTAACAAATCTAGAACTTCTCTTATATTCTCCCAAAACTCCTCCAGCTCACCACGCACACGTCCTGGTCCATCCATCACGTGCCCTAGACGACAAAGCTACTGGCGCATAGACAGCCAGAAGAAATAACTTCTTCAATCCTAAATTAAAGCGAACCCAGAGAAGTGTTGAGTTCATTAATATATATATATATATATATATATATATATATATATATATATATATATATATATATATATATATATATATATATATATATATATATATATATATATATATATATATATATATATATATATATATATAGCATATATATATATATATATATATATATATATATATATATATATATATATATCATCCATCCATCACGTGCCCTAGACGACAAAGCTACTGGCGCATAGACAGCCAGAAGAAATAACTTCTTCAATCCTAAATTAAAGCGAACCCAGAGAAGTGTTGAGTTCACAATATATATATATATATATATATATATATATATATATATATATATATATATATATATATATATATATATATATATATATATATATATATATATATATATATATATATATATATATATATATATATATATATATATATATATATATATATATATATATATATATATATATATATATATATATATATATATACATATATATATATATATATACATATATATATATATATATATATATATATATATATATATATATATATATATATATATATATATATATATATATATATATATATATATATATATATATATATATATATATATATATATATATATATATATATATATATATATATATATATATATATATATATATATATATATATATATATATATATGTTTGGTCGGAAGTGCACCACGCAATCTGTTAAAATTACATCTAAAAAAGTTAAATACCTAAATTAATTATTTCTTTAACAACCCTTACTCACAAATATTGCAAAATATTCTTTTTGTTTTAAAACAACTAGCATAACAACTGCATGTACGCCGCCTTGGCAAATGTTATGGCGGATGAAGAAGAGGTTGGTAAGCCCTTCTTCGTCGCCCGGTTCTCTGGCTGCGAATCAGAAGGTTTTGTTGAAAGTTTTGCTCTGTTGAAAGTTTTGCTCTCTATCACTTTCTACAGCCTCATTTTTACCTCGACTTGTTCGCAACAGGTGTGAAAAATCGCCCCAGCATTCGCAGCTGGTATAAGAATTCGAGAACCTCCGCCTTTAAATCCCAAAAAGAGGAACCCGCGAATGCACATCATTAATAAATAAGTACATACATAGATAGGGATAACATCACATACATTGATATGATGCCAAAGTAAGTAGCAGTTAGCTGATAAAACAAATATACATAAAAGTAAATATCTTCACGCAATTCCCAATACAGGAGTAGGCAGAGGTCGCCTAGACAATTAAGTCCCTTCGACCCACCTTCCACCGAATATATTTTCGGGACAACGTAATAGGTGCTGAACCCGTTGCCGTCTTTATGTACAAGTCAATGCTATAATTTGTACAAAGTTTTAGAAAAACCCATTGGTACGCGCCTGCCACCTTGGGATCGAACTCGAGTCTCTTGACACAAAATTCCGACCACCCAACCACTCGGTTATCGTAACTTAAGTAGGCAGATGTGTTATGAAATTAGAAAAAAAGAAGATAACACAAGCGCCCAGTCCCGATATAAAGTAGAAAAAGATCCGACCAGGTTTTCAGCAAAGATCCGACCAGGAATCGAACCCGAAACCACAGAAATGACGGAATGACCAGTGTATACGCCATTCGTCCACGCGGTCGTCATATGTAAGAGCCTCGGATATATTTCGCACCACGTTAAGTCCCAACAAACCTATTCAAATAACAATTTGTGCCACCTTAGTTGCAAGGGCAGCTTGCCGCCGGGCAGTGAATCCTGGATTTAAAACCTGGCTTTAACATGTAAGATGCTTTTTATTTATGAGTGCACAACGTGAGTTAGAGCCCTACGTTGGGCGCAACTTTTTTATGTTTGTTTTGTTACCAAATGTTTACTTTTATATATAATTACTCAAATGTTTGTTTACATTAGGTTACTGCGCAATCAAACTTGCGCAATGTCACGGTTGTGTAGTACCGTTCGGGGGTCAACTGATTAATATACGGTACTACAGCAATGTTCCCACGACACAGTCACATACAAGTACACTGGACGTTGACGTTAGTGATGTGTTATCGTCGCATTTATACTTTTTTTTTAAACGCTCTTAGCTTTAATAGCTATTTTACTGCTTCCGTGCCTTACAATGCACTAATACTTACTACGCTGCGGGTCTTTGAGTAGTTGCGTATAGCTGAGAGATATAATATTATAACTTTATAAATTTATTTGAGTCGTCAAATAAATTGAAGATTGCTTATATAGCAACACATGTATTATTTTTTTGTTTAATATTAATGAAAATTTTTTGTAACAGGCTCCTGTCACTAGACAGGATGAGAGATCTTTAAGAAAAAGAGATCCGTTACATCTAAAAACCTCCACGGTATGATACTCCGGTCCAGTGGCCTTAACTGCTTTACCAACTAAGACTTTCGAGTGCGGGAGGCTCGCAAGTAGAAAAGCTTATGTCTTTACGCCATTCCCAATACAGGGGTAGACAGAGGATTAGATAATTAAGTCATTTCGACCCACCTTCCATTAAATATATATTTGGGACAATGTGACAGGTAATGAGCCAGTCTCCGTCTTAATATCCAAGCCAACGACGCAATTCGAACATAAGTTTTCGAAAAACCTGGGGATCAAACTCGGGTCTCTTGAATCGAATTCCGATGACCCGACCACTCGGCTTTCGTGAATTCTTTTTAGATCTTTTTAGATAAAATTAAAGTTAAAAAAGCTTGTAAGTTAAAAAATATTATATGATAGATAGGCTGGTCTATATATAATATTTGACATTTATAAAATTAGATAATGTACCTTAAAATTATTTTTAACAAATATAAATGTTTTCCACCATTACTTACCGTGGGAGATAAAAAAGGGACTAAGCCTTGAATAGTAATGACTAGCGAGTGATGATGGGATAACTGTCTTGAGTTTTCTGAGTGTAGTTCTGGTGGTCTGTGGTGGCTTACATGGATTTCACAACGCTTGAAGTGAATTAAGTAAAGGATGGTTCAGGTTCAATAAACTTTTTATTAATCTTAAAAAAAAATTGAAGATTCGTAATTATATTCTGCGGTTGCAGAACTTTAATTTTATAGCCAGTTAGGTATGCTTCTATAAGAAGTTATCCTGTCGTCCACGGGGTTTGTAACAACCAGCGGTAGCCAACCGGTCTTTCGCAACTGCAAATTTCCTGAGAAAATATTCAGTTCATTTAATTTTCATAACGTTTCGAAAGTTTTCTTCTTACATCCACGTCTCACCCCTGCAATAACTATTAATAATATCTAAATCACAGTTCATTATTTAGTTAATTACATTAAACGAATTGTAAATCATGTATGAACACTCCAAAAGACTTAGCGGCAGTACCACATAAATATACATTTCAATCACAGTCCGCAGTCAACCTCGCTGCATGTTGCCTTCGTTGATTGCATATTAACTGGCTAAGGTTGTGATTCGCGATATTGTCCATGTTACCGCTAAACGTTTGAATTTAAATCGAAGAATTTAAACTGTTAGTTTCCATTTTCCATGTGATTTATGTTTTTTACTTGTGCCCGTTCTTATCGACTGCTTTCGTGTTGTAACATGATTAAAAATGTTAACTGTTTTTTAATCTATTAACTTGGATCTTATGATATCTTTCTATTTTTCAAAGGTTAATTATAATTAACTCATTTATTATAAAGGATCGAATAATTTATATGCGTAGATATAAACATATATACAGGGACCACATTATATAGATAGATATAAAGATATCATAAGATATCTTTCTATTTTTCAAAGGTTAATTATAATTAACTCATTTATTATAACGGATCGAATAATTTATATGCGTATATATAAACATATATAGGGACCACATTAATATCCAAAGAAAGTAGCTTCAGTACTTGAGTTATGGAATCAGAAACAACAAAGGTAACCCGGTTTGGGGGACCCGAGAAGAAGTGTTCCCTACATTGAAACTACCGGAAATCGAACCAGGACCTCAGAACCGGCATGAACCATGAAAACTGGTGTGTACGCCACTCGTCCACGGAGGTCGTCAAATTATAATTATTATAATATAAAGTAATAATTATATGAGTAAGTATTATAATATTGTATAATAAGTATTAAATGTGTTACATAACTTTGTTATATTTAGCAACTTTTGTCGAAGAGGTAATAGGATTTATAGACCGATGAATTCAAGTGAGTGCCATCTACACTGAACTATCTACCCGAAGCCGATAGAGTAGATCATAAGATCCTTTCGAGAAAATTGATGGAAGTCGGTATCGAAGGTTCTTTTTTAAACCGGTTTTGTTTGTTATATTTCTGGTCGCATCACATACGTAGTGTTGAATGGTTCAAAGTCAGACACATTTCATTACTCGTCAGAAGTTCCTCAGGAGTCACATATTAGTCCTATTCATTTTTTTAATATTTATCAATGATATTGTGAGCTGCTTCCATAATTCAGATGCATACTTGTTTGCAGATTATTTAAAAATTATAAAGCCTATAAAAAGTGGAAGATCAAATCCGCCTGTAAGTAAATAGACTGATTAACTTGTCGGTGTGATAATAACATCATGATCCTAAATATTGGAAAATATTTTCAATTGTCATTTACCCGAAATATTAATATTATATCAACCGACTATAAAATTAATAATTCAAAATTGAATAAAATATCAAACATACGTGATTTAGATATTAATGTTGATGGGAAATTGAATTTTCATCATTATATATCCGATATCGTTTTAAAAACTTCAATGTTCTTAGGATTTATAGCCCGAAACACAAAATTTTTCAAGCGACCAAATACAAAAATAATTCTTTATAATGCAATGGTACGTAGCACTTTGAAATATTGTTGTCAAGGTTGGGCATCCTGTTACTAGTACATAAAAGTAGAATTGACAGGGTGCTGCGACAATTTTTGAGTTCTTTGTCTTTCAATATGAATGCAAGCCGTGAACTTAATTGTTATGATAAGAGATTAATGCACTACAAAATGACGAATCAGGAAAGAGAAGGCAGTAATTAGAACTTATATTTTTATATAAAATTTGTTTATGAATTAAACTGTCCAAATTTGTGTGTCAAGCAAGTGGTCAACATATCCGTTCCTAATAGATTTCCACGTTATGGGATCTATAGTTGTTCGTTCCTCAATGTACAATACTAACCTAAGAAGTAATTCTCCGGTGGCAAGAATGACTCGATATTGTACAAATATCTACCCAGAGATCTTGACTTAGACACGCTAAATGTTAAAATTTAAAAATAGTTTATCACAATATCTATCTGAATAACAAACAGTAAAGAATAAGAACATTCTCAAAAAATTAAGTAAACTTAATTGTGTATATAATGGTATTAATAGAAGACTCACAGTATTTAGAGAATTTGTGTTGTTTTTTTTGTACCATCTATTTCTACTTCTATTACAATCTAAGCCAATTTTATTTTTCCTTTTATGTGTATAATATGATTATTTGTATATCATAAGTTGGGATCGCCTATAATTGGTAAGACACTTAAAATGTATGACCGAAACCCGTTAAAATTAGAGTATAGTGTACTTCCCGTTGGTGATCATAAATAAATAAATAAATATATTGCTAAAACATTAATCAACTGATTAGTGCTACTACCTTTTGATGCTTATAATATAAGTGCAAGCAATTACAAGTTATAGCAAGTGCAATTGTTTAAACGTTCAGTCTTGAATAATGTCCCAGTAATTTTTTTTGAAAAATGAGAAAACTTATGATGAAAAATTAGTGTACCGCACTATAATTGTAATCTAATTTAAGTATAGCTTAAAATTTTAAAGCCTGACTTGCTTTTTTATTAAATCGATGTTCCCATAAAATTTTTACTTACTTCCCTAATAACTTATTGAGTCACGGCAAAGCATGGTCGGGTTTAGCTAGGTAGAAATAAAGTTGGAAAGTTATAATATATATTATTAGTTTTCACAAACATATTTTTTTCCTTACAATTTCTTCTATCCTATCCTATTGTATAGTACTAAAAAGTATATTAATATTTTAACTTAAATGTGTATTCAAAGATGACAAAATCTCGATTCAGCGCTCATCAAGCGACTCAATAACTTCGGGCTATCCAAAGAAAGCAAGTTATAATAATTAGTCTGAGATCAAAATAGAGCGATAAAGGTAATCTTGCCGAAAATACAGGGTACCTACCATTTACAAGGCGGTATTTTTCAAGGGATTCTTACTTTGATATGGGGTCCAATCATTACCAAGACGCGTCTGGGCTTTCTCGTTGCATCGAGTTGACTTTTTGTGTTTGATCTACGCCCGATATAGTCTGTCTCGAAAATGTTTCACATTTTATTATCCGTCAGGCGGTCAGTATACATATTTCGATTTTCACATCATCCCACTCAGATTTAAAGAACCATATTTTCAAAATTTATATTTTTGTGACATACAATTAAATTTTGTCTCAGAGCGAAGAAATTTCCAGAAATTGATTTAAAAGGGGAATTTATATTCTTCTTACGTGTTTTGTGCGTTCTTTTCTCTTTGGTTAAAGTCGTAGTTACTTTATTGTTCCGCGCGTCTCGCGCGTCGGGATGGCTCGTTAACGCGACCTTTCGGTTATTTATTGTATCCTCTTCAGAAAATACAATTTCCAATTCGAATGCCAATATATTTAAAGCCGTGCATACATAAGTATTTGTTTAAATTACTTATATATATATATATATATATATATATATATATATATATATATATATATATATATATATATATATATATATATATATATATATATATATATATATATATATATATATATATTTATTTATTTATTTATATATTTATCTTCACGCACAGTCCCTGACGGGGTAGCCAGAGAGAACAGATCGCCAAATGTCACGATCCTTACCTACCTCTTTCGCTTCGTTCAGATTCATCATTTTCTTTATACATGCACGCCGAGGTATCCGAGAACTCTTGACCCTCCCGTCTTCGAGCAATTTGCTCACATTGTCTTCAAAAGTTAGTCTCGGCCTACCTCGACCCCTTTTAATATCATCTTTCGCGCTATATATTTTCTTCACCATTCGGCATTCGCTCACTCACTCAACGTGCCCAAACCATCGAAGCACGCCCTTATCCATTATTAAATTACTTAGTGTAACTTATTTGTTATATTAACTATACTTAATAGCTGAGATCTCTTTTAATTTGATAATGCACAATTTTAATTTGAACATTTACAATACTCTGTAAGAGCAAATTTTTTTTAAGAAAAATTAAAAAATTACTTGCAACAAGGTCGAACGATTTTTTTTTATTATAAGGAGAATTTTTTAATACTTTACTTATTATAACTTGACAACAACCATCGAATGTAAACATGTCGAAATTTCGATTGTTAAGGACAAATCGGAACAATTCAGCCGATACAAGATAAAAGCGAGGGCGCGAAATTAATTTATTTATAATCTGCAACCAATTGGCATTTAATTGGCGCGCCAGTGGAGACGCGTTGCTTCCTCCCAGTTGCAGGGAACCAAGGATTATTTATTCATATCGCAACTTCGCTTCTTTAAAGGTCAACATTTCTTAATATTTACAAATTGCCTTGCATTATTTTATTCTTGCACTTCAAACAAATACAGATGTTTTGCTTCCATTACACAGCTTTTGACCTAAAATTTCATAGACCACGCATAGGCATATCTATTGAAACGTTCTAAAAGATTATATGTTATGCGTGTATTTTAGCACGTCTTAGAAAGTAAAATTTATATTCACAAGTATATTTCATAGGTGTTTATTCTGTAATTTTAGGTAACAATTTTAAAACAAAATATCTTTTGGCGAGTTATTTACTCGATAACTTTTAAGTCACGATGGCCGAGTGGTTGGGTGGTCGAAATTTTGAGACAAGAGACCCGAGTTCAATCCCCAGGTGGCAGGGTCGTACCAATGGGTTGAACATTAAGTCGGCGACGGGCTCACCACTGGGCTGTCCCGAAAATATCTTCGGTTGAAGGTGGGTCGAGGGGACTTATTTGTCTAGGGAATTGCGTGAAGATATTTATTATGTTTATTTCTTTATTTTCTTCCGCCATCGCGGAATGGATTAAGAAGTATAATCACACACACACAAAATCCTATCCTCGCAGCCTTAATTTCGGTGCCTTCTAGTTGAGCAGCTGTAGCACTTCTATATTAATGATTTATTTGTTTATTTATAGATACAATTATAACAAAGAGTTGTAATTTTCTCTATTCAGTTCCTTAACAAGTTACAGTATTTTAGATTAAAATAATACTTTGTATGTTTTAAACGACGCACACATCCATAATTTAATATTAGTTCATAAGTTTTCTCATTAGGTACATACATACATATGTATATATACTTGCATGCACTAATATATGAATTAAACGTATATAATGCTTATACAGCATATTATCAAAAATATTACTCTATTGCATTCCTATTAACCTACCTTAAAATTACTTTTAAAATAATACGTTTTAATAATAAGGTCAAAATATTTTGTTATTAACATGTGTCCTTCTCTTCAGTGCCTTAACTTCATTCGTTCCATGTGACTGTAAAAAGGTTATGCATTTGATTTCTGCGTAGACGTCTTCTAACCGGCTCTGTAAGAGAATTTACTGGTTAAAAACACAATCTTTTTCTGATGAATAAAACTGAGATGTGCGTCAGAAGTAGTTATACTATAGCGGTTCAAATTTACAACAATCTACAAAATGAGATTCAAAAGCTTAATATTAAAAAAATCAAGTATGTGCTTAAAACCTGGTTGATTGAAAAATTTTTACTCTTTTATATATATATATATATATATATATATATATATATATATATATATATATATATATATATATATATATATATATATATATATATATATATATATATATATATATATATATATATATATATATATATATATATATATATATATAGTTATCCTTCACCGGTATGATAACTATATATATATATATATATATATATATATATATATATATATATATAGTTATCCTTCACCGGTATCACTCGGATAGCAAATGAGCGAGATCGCATTGACGCCTTTAATAAACTAAGTTCGTATAAATGTCACAAAATCACAAAATCATTTATTGATAACGCATTAAGTTTTTTTATACATGAAAATGTTTCAGCTATTTCGAAATTCCTTGCTCGGTATTGTATTTACTTATGAATTAAATGTTTGATTATAAATAATCTAAGTTGACTGGATAGACTGTGACTATATGGATGGTTAAAATACTTTAAATTGTTAAGAATGTCAGACATGAAGTTAACTTGAAAAAGATCGTCATTTTTATCCCTACACCTAATAATTTTTAAAACTTATTTTCAAACTACTATTACCCGTGCAATTTTCTCACCAGCCAGCATATTGCATTCAAACAATGCCTATAAATATCGGTTTTATAGCCCGATATTTACACTGTGCAGCGCTGTTAAAGAATAAATATACCATCGCTATTTTTAAATCGACTGCGAGCATGAGACCTGTTATTAAAATAAGTATCAAGTTAGCAGTGACGATAATTTGGTAATTGAGACTGTCATAGTTTCTTACTCCGCGCCGTCGACACCTGCCGATCTTTGAAACAGGATTAAAACAATTATGTACAGTCGCGCTCAAAGGTGAACTCAACTTTTAATGTTACTATTTGCCTTTAATAATAATGCATGCACTCATGAATTTTTTAAGTAAAATAAAAACAATTGCACTAAAATTATCTTCAAATTTTAAATTGTTGACATTTTTATTTAAATTTTAAATCACTTCTTTGAAATGATTAAATATTTTATGAGTGCTGCCACTTCTACGTCTGTTCAATAAAATTACCTTTACCTTAATTTACCTTTAGGTAAAATAACCTATCTTTATATTGATCTTCAACTTAAATTGATTCGAAGCGAAACACTTAAATATTTATTAGAGTTTTGAACTCTTCTCTTCGTCTTCTCTTTTGTGATTCATAAAACACAATCGAAATGCTAAAACCAGGTTTTACTGAAGATAATAGTAGGTTAGATTAAGGTAGGTTAGAATTATTTTAAAAGGCTAAAATGGGCTTAAAATAAAACGTTTTAGTTCTTTGTTTAAGTACTTTCCAATGACAATTAGAGATAAACTTTCTCAAATATAAGAATAAACTGTGGCAAAAATAATCGGACTATTCCATTGTTTTTAAACTGCATATGTGTTGACGGAGTACTAACGACACGATAGCCATGTTTGGCAATAATCCTGCCTTCGAAGTTAAAGGTCGCGACTTCGAATCATTTATGCGATGAATATAAATGTTTGTACTCGAGTCATGGATGTTTATATATTTATACATCTATGTAAGTCATAATTTAAATATATCTATGTAAGTATATTGTTCCGCAGGCAATGAGCATTAACACGGCGATAGGTTTCCACCTGTCGGGTTGTCCACATTATGTTTCGTTGAACGCTGGGTCGAAAGGACTTAATTGTAAATCTTAGCATACTGGGCCTACCCCAATATTGCCAAAATGCGTGAAGATATAAAAAATACATAAATTTTAAATTATTTACTTCTTAGAATTAACATATATTGTATATAATTTTTACTTTCTATTAAATGCTTAATTCCTAGTAACATTCTTTTTCGTTTTCTTTTGATGATGATTATCTTCAAAATAAGTGTAATAGTTTGTACTTAACGTTCGCAGATATCAGAAGAGTGCTAATTGATACGTGTCGAAAACCACTCGACGCAGTTAACGCCTTTTTCACGAGATGTTTGCTTTAGTGATTTGCTTATCCTGTTTGCATTAAGCGCATTTTGTTGAGGTGCGAAATATGGGACAGGTTTTACTTTAATTTTATTTATCACAATCTAAGAATATTTTTTTAGATTGATGCAACCGTATCGAGTATATTACATTATTATTAGATTCAACAAATTTTTTCATTAATAAAAATCCTGATATGAATTTAATTTTTATATTTTTAGTCTTTGGAAAACAAATTGGAATGCAAATTAATGAAAATCATGACTCAGAGTTTATGAATGCAGGAGAAATCAGATAGGTGAACAAGCGACATGTGTTCTATATTTGTGATTTCCTGTTAAAAAAATATAATAATGAACTTAATTTGAAATGTATTTTTTGCTATCTTTTATGACCTCATTCACCAAACGTCCTCGTAACAAATAAACCATTTCGGCGTATTTTACTTCCTTATTGGTGGTTCTTAATGGAATACGCTCCGTAACTCCAGTGATATTAAGGCTAAGTCTGAAATAAACAGGATCGAATTTTAATTCACAAGAGCTATGTTTAAACTACCATGGCCATTATCGGAAGTAGTTTTTAATCAACTAGCCTTAACGAGATAGAGAAGGCATACAATTTTTTATTTTAAGCATTGTATATGCCTACGTTTTATATTAACTTTTAACTACTTTTTCCATCGGGTTCGATGCAAATATGTATTTTAAAATGGATGACTCAAACAATTACATATGTTTAATTTAAAAATTATTACTTTCATTCCATTTATTTCCCTGAAACTTATTAATAATCAATACATTACTGAAACGGCATTACTTTCAAAACTATATACTTTTTAAAAACAAATTGAAAATAAATTACTATTACCTTTGTTAATTATACTTTTAATATATTTTTTAATTATATTTCATGACCTCCGTGGACGAGTGGCATACATACAGCTTTTCATGCTTTAGATAGCTCTGAGATCCGGATTTCAATTCCCGGACAGGTTAATGTAGAAATCAATTGTTAGTCATGAAGTAATTACAGAACCAGAGATACAACTCATTGTTATTTGATTTCGCATGAAGTCACCTTATAAGTCACGATAGCCGAGTGGCTGGGTGATCGGAATTCGAGTCGAGAGACCCGAGTTCGATCCCCAGGTGGCAGGCTCATACCCATGGGTTTTTTCAAAACCTATGTACGATTCATATCGTTGGCTTGGACATAAAGACGGGCTCATCACCTGTCACCTTGTCCCAAAAATATCTTCAGTGGAAAGTGGATCGAAGGGACTTAATAGACTAGACTATACCTTTGTCTACCCCTGTATTGGGAATGGCGTGAGAATATCTATTATTTATTTATTTATTATTTAGTGTAATCTTTTACTCTGATAACTCTGATAATTTGATTAGTAAAAGAATTTAATTTATGGCATCTACCACGATTTCATCAGATCTTTATATATAAATATAAGGAGTAGATATTTTATTGCATAGAAGTTGATATTTTATTGCTAAATGCTAAAAGATGCTAAAAGTATAAACAACGAACCTATAATATATAAAAAAATGCTAAAAGTATAAACAACGAACCTATTTGGCTTGTTTTCCTGATTGCATTCTCCTATGTAGTCTTTTAATGTCGCCAGGTTACATAAAAAGTATTACTTCCTGCACTAGATGGATTAATTAGTGAAGAAAAAAAAAATTAAGTTGACATTATGTTTGGAACTAAAGAAGAGGGAAAAGGAAGGTTCTTTTAATTACCATTTTTGCAGAATTTGATATTTTTGACTCCTTAAACTCAACGTGTTTAGCTTCGAATGGCTTTGCCTTTTAAGTAACTGTTCCTTGGTAACGGTGCTGTGAATGCTCGTAGTGACCTTAGCCAGCCTTTGCTTTCGTACTACTTGGTTTTGCTTTTAATCGATTTACTATAAAGCTCGACCTCCAATTCGGAGGTAACTGTCAAAGTTTGCCTAATCGTACAGACCAAGGTCGATAATTTTTAAACCCAAAAAATAAAAATAGGATAAAGCAGAGAAAAGTCAGAGAATATAACAAAAATGTAAGGAAAAATAATTTACAGGCGATCCGAGGTTGGGAAGTGGAAGGGGTGAGTTTTTGAGGGCAAAAAGTGGTTTATCTAGATTTCAGGCAAAACTATAAGTCCAATAGAATAAAGTTGAATTGCAAAGTTGTAGGTAATTAAATGATATACAACTTTTGTATTAACATTTTTTCACATAACCCCAAAATTTTTATGATAATTTTAAATAACCATTTTTTGTTTTATATTTTCCTTTTTTTAAATCACTAAATTTGTGAAAACTATCCTTCTTAGGTCCCACACACTCTTCTCATTTAATTTTATTTAAAATGTTTATTTTCCACCTTTTTGACATCTCTACTTTCTGATTAGATTACTTTGGCTTACTTTTCTGATTACTTTGGTTCCGCCGCCAACCAAATTTTTAGCCGCAGAGGTGGAGCTGGAAGAACGATGTTTCGTAATAACAAAATTCCTCTCACCCCTCAGCCTCACCTCAACCGTCTTAGCTGTCTACGCTAGAGTTGCGAAAGATAGAAGGAAAGGCAAAACGAAATACTGAAACTTCTTTTCTCACAACTCCACCTCGGCTATGGAGGGCAAGGAGAACGGTGCAAAGGCAAAGATGCAAACATTCTCACAACAGTCCATCAAAGCGCATCCGAAGCGGGTTAACCAAACCCATTCTGCTTGCCATTCCTCGCAAAGTTAGATCGGCAATTCTTCATGCTTCTGCTTGCTTCGCTAAAATGATTACCGTTTGGGCCTTCGATTGACAGCTAGAAATGCTCGAAATCCACATAAACCATATATATTTTCCTAATTATGACATTTACTTAACACAATTTTTTTTACGACTATGCAAATTACAATTTAATCCGCTATAACAGCATATCGCAAGTTGTAATTTTTGAGCACGTATATTCTCTTTAAGAACTTTTAAATTGGTACCTACATAGATAGGTCATCCGACTTTTTTACTCATAACACTTTTTAAACTACACGGCGTGGCCCGGCCGACGCCCGGTTGTCCGCGATTTATCTGCCTGCATCTCCGACCTGCGAACAGCTCGTTTATTGCCCGCTCGTTATTTATAATTTATTTTTAACGGTCACTGATTTGTGGGCGCACTAGTTACATATACGAGTAGATTATATATTGTGGGGAAATTCGACGGTGCCAAATGTCAACGATAACGAAGAGCAAAAACTCTTTCAAAGAGATTTCTAACTTTATACGTTAATAGATGTTTGATAGCTTAAGTTTTATTGGATAAGTTTTATGCACAAGGCAGGTATAGGGTTTATGAATATACCTGCCTTGTCGTGTGGTATCGGCGAAAGAATATACCACCTTCCTGTGGGTTTCGTAAGAGGCGACTAAGAGAAAAACCTTGAAAAAACAATTGGCTAACAAGGGGATTGATAACCATCCACTGTACTGCGATTACCAACCTGCTTGCCAACCATAGCGATTATGGAAGATCCTCCGTTACGGGAGAGGCCTATGTCCTACTGTGTGGACCTTTACAGGCCATCATAATGATTATGACGATGCCTAACGTAAGTTACGCGTTTTCAATCAACTCATAATTTTTTTATGAGTTGATTTTTTCGTTGCGTGAGATTTCAGCACCTATAAACTGGTCACATGGTGTCATGGTAAGTATTTTCGACTCCCCTTTCTCCCCATTACTGTCGTTAGAGTCGACTATGACAAAACCGTGAAACTGCTATTGGCTACCGATAGATGCCAGCATAAGTATGTTTATTTATTTATTTATATTCATGCACAGTCCCTGACGGGGTAGCCAGAGAAAACAGGTCGCTAAGTGTCACAATCTTTACATACCGCTTTCGCTTCTTTGAAATTCTTTTTTCTTCTTTTTTCGGGGGTAGGCGTGTGATTAATAACACATGTTACAATCGATATTCATATTTATTTATTTTTAAAAATAGTTATAACACCAAATTTTTTAATTTGTGTGTATATAATGTGCATGTGAAGTACAATATCTGCCAGCAACAAGTAATCCTTTGCATATTTCCTCAACAACTATTCAACAGTGAATACAAGTGACAAGATGGATTCATTGAAGCAATCGTTTTCAACCATGTCTGAGATTTTCTACAATAAAATGGAAGAATTTCAGAGAGATTTAGACAAAAGCTCTGCCAGTAAGACGTCAGCAACCACTTCATCAATAGCCGCCGATTTTATGTCTTTCAAGACTTTCATTATTACTGCACTGAACACCCTGCAGCAACAAATGGAGTTTCTCAGACTGGAGATAGATCGTCACGAGATGCGAAGAAGGCGTAAAATACTGCTCTTCCATGGCATGCCAGAGACGAAAGCGGATGACCTTATTGGTCGTGTGACCACAGCAGTTGCTGAGCACCTATCTGCCTAATTTCTCAAGTGCCAGCATAAAGTCCACCTATCGCCTTGGCCGCACATTAGAGAACAGAGCCAGGCCAGTTGTTGTAAGGTTCACAGATGCTGCAGTTCGCGATAAAGTGTGGTTCGCGAAATCCAAATTTAAGGGTACTGGCATCACGCAGTCAGAGTTCTTGACACTTTCTCGACACAGTGTATTTCTAGAAGCTCGGAAACGTTTTGGTGTAACAAATTGCTGGATTCATCATCATTGGGCGAACTAGATGCTATTCCTGTGCCGTCGTCTTTGCCTGGGCCTGCTGTAGCGAAATCGCCGGTTCAAATCATAGAAGCCTGTTCGAAGAGCCCAAATATTAAAGCAACTGTTATGCGTCCTAAACGTGTAATTAGGAAATAGTTCATTATAACAGTGTAGTTTCTTACACTAATTAATCAGTCACTAATTGGTATGTCACTTTTTAACTATGAGTTTTAAGTTATTTAGCTAGTTTAAGGTACACAGTTTCAATTTATTCTACAGTTTTATTGTTATGTTTAGGTTAGGCAATTGTTATTGAGCAAGTTATTGTGTCAAAGTCAAATGTCATTGTCAATACATCAACATTGTCAAAGAATGCTCAAATCACATCGGATAATTTAAATGATAGCTATAGACAAATTTTTATTTTTTTTTTGTTTTGACCGGTTATTCCAGTCTAACAGTAGGTCCTGTATTTATTTATTTTTTCTTCTTAAACATTTTGTAATTATTTAGCAATTGTATTTTTTTCTTTATCCTTCAAATTGGAAATCTCTGTGTGCCTTTTAATTTTAGTGATAGATGTAACACTTACGTATTGCTGGTAGGTATATAATAGCTGACAAATTTTTGTAGATATTTAAATAAGTCATTCTAGTATTTTTTTTCATAATATTTATATAAACTGTACACACGCATATATATATTATTGTATTTATATGTTCTTTCAAGATATAAGCTCAGACGACTCTTTTTTTTCACTTCGTTCCACTGATGGATTGAGTAGCACAGGTAGTTTTCATAGTCTCCCTTCTCTTGCTGAAACACTTGATTCACACTTCTCAGATGTCCTGAAAAATTTCAACATGATTCATATCAATGCTCAGAGTATTCCTGCACATTTTCCTGATATGTTTTCCTCTTTCAACAACAAAAACATCCATGCTATTCTAATATCTGAAACATGGTTAATACCTTGTCTATCCTCTTCATCTTATGCTCTGCCTGGCTTTCACCTCATACGGAATGATCAAACTGGTCGTGTTGGCGGAGGTGTTGCCATATATCTTCGTTCTCACAGACCATTTACCATCATAAGCGTATCAAAAACACAGGAAGTGCCGGGGCAGAACATTTATTTGTAGAGGTTATTCTTTCCAATCATAAAGTTCTACTTGGTGTGTACTATAATCCCAATCTTACAATAGACTATTTTCCTGGATGCGAAAACCTCTTAGATCTCTTTATTCCACAATATGAGCATTCGATTATCATGGGCGATTTTAATACTTGTCTCTTAAAAAATGACTCTAACGCCTTTCGACTCAATTCTATATTAAAGGCATCAAACCTATACATTCTTCCTCTTTCTGCAACACACAGCTTTCCAAATTGTACTCCATCTCTTCTTGATCTCATTATTGTTTCTTCAGTGGATTTTGTAATAAAACATGGTCAATGTCCGGCAGATGCCTTTTCTTATCACGATTTGTTATATTTGTCATACAAAATACGTCCACCCAAAGCTAAATCAAGAATTCTTCTCCAACGTAATTTTAGTCGTATGGATCTTGATCTTTTGCGAGAGGATGCATCCCAGATTGACTGGGCTGAAACTCTTACTTGTGATAACATTGATGACCGGGTAGAAATTTTTAATTCTCTTTTAGTCAAATTGTATGATACCCACGCTCCGATACGCCCTGTAAGAATCAGGCATCTCCCTGCTCCTTGGGTACTGAGGACGTAAAAATTTTGCAACACAAAAAGAACATAGCTAAATATAAAAAAAATTATAGTGAATCTAATAGTATAAAGTATAAACATATTCGAAATCAATGCAACAGGTTGTGTAGAGAAAAACAACGACGCCATATCCATAAATCTGTACTCGAGGAAAAAGACTCCGGAATAGTATGGAAATTTTTGAAATCTCTTGGGGTTGGGAAAACAAGTAGGAATTGTCAATCAAATTTTAATCATAATGATCTAAATGAGCTTAACCAGCATTTTTCTTCATCTTGCATTATTGACAGTGCCATAAAACAAAAGACAAAGAATCAAATTCTAGCTTTACCCACCTCTGACAATCCCGCATATAATTTTAGTCAAATAGACTGTAGTGATGTTAAGAGAAGTATTATGGAAGTCAATTCTGATGCCGTTGGTTCGGACTGTATTAGTCGTAAAATGGTCATTCCTCTCCTTGACTTTCTAGTTCCTGTCATTGCGTCTATCTTCCTCGAAATCTTCGAATCCATCTATTCTCACCGACTATCGACCTATTTCCATACTACCATTCCTGTCTAAAGTTCTTGGACGAATTTTTCATAAACAACTGACATTTTTCCTATCCCATTGCAACCTTTTAAATCCATTTCAATTCGGCTTCCGTCCAGGTCATAGTACGACTACTGCTTTGGTAAAAATATCTGATGATATCCGCTTTGGTATGGATAACCAGTGTGTAACAGTGTTGACTTTACTCGATTTCAGTAATGCTTTTAATAATGTCGATCACGAGCTGCTTTTAGCAATACTAATTTCTCTTAACATATATCCTATGGTCGTTGATTGGTTTCATAGTTACTTGCATGGGCGCCGGCAACGTATTCGGATTGAGGAAAAGTACTTACACTGGTGCTCGATCTTTGCCGGGGTACCGCAGGGTGGCGTGTTGTCTTCTCTTCTCTTCTCAATCTTTATAAGTTCCATCACTCAGCAGTTATCTTCTCTCTACCACCTGTACGCTGATGATCTTCAAATTTATGCACAGTCAAAATTACAGAATTTAACCACAACCATCGATGTACTAAATAATGATTTAGATACCATTGTCGAGTGGAGCAAGTCTTACGGGCTAAAGGTAAATCCTTCTAAAACACAAGCCATTATTATTGGAAGTGAAAGGCTGGTTTCAAGAATCGATTGGAACTCTCTACCTTGTATTGTTTTTGATGGTGTTCGGTTACAATATTACACAGTTAAAAACCTAGGTGTTGTATTCGATAAATTTTTCTCTTGAATTCCTCAGGTTAGTGAAGTGAGCAGGAAGATGTTTGCGGCTGTTGGTTCTCTCCGGAGATTGAGAAATTTCCTACCTATACCGACTAAAATTGCGCTCGTGGAATCTCTCTTTTTACCAATTCTTGATTACGCTGATGCATGTTACTTAGACTTAAGTATGGAGCAAATAAATAAACTTGAGCGCATTCAAAATGTATGCATTCGGTTCATATTTGGTCTCCGTAAATATGACCATGTTTCTCAATTTCGAAATCAGCTTGAGTGGCTCCCAATTCAACTTCGCAGGAATATTCATCTACTTTCACTTTTGTATTCTGTTCTATTCAATCCAACAACTCCCCTTTACCTAAAAGAACGGTTCGAGTACCTCTGTGTTTCTCATCCCGACCGTTCTCTCCGCTCCGATGATAATCTTTTACTTAGGAATCCTCCTCACAGCACTTCCTTTTACTCCAAATCCTTTTCCATTGAAGCTGTTCGAACTCTCTCCCACTTCATATTTAGAAAGCACAGTCCTTGCCCATTTTCAAACGCTTGCAAAAAAAACACTTTATGCCTCCTTAACCTTTCTTTCCTGTTCTGTATCGTCGTTGACTTATCTCTCTACTGTATTTATTTATAAACATGTGTGTATATGATGTATGTATGAGTATATATGTATGTATATATATGTATATATGTATATATATATGTGTGTATATATGTATGTGTGTGAATATGTATATATGTATATAAGTATTGTGTATGTATATGTACATGTGTATGTGTGTGTATCTATAATTATTATTTGTATGTATTATAAGTTATACATAATTTGACCTTTTTTTGTAATTTTTATTGGTTTTAAATTTTTTTTTGTTCCATGTGTTAGTGTACACCCTAACCTTATACTTGTTTTTAGTTCTTTTTTTATGGGTTGCCTGGAAGAAATCGCTTATCAGCGATAAGGCCACCCATTGTACATTTTTTTTTGTCACATATTATTTTTTTATAGGTGTACAATAAAGTATATTTTCATTTCATTTTCATTTTCATTTCATTTTATTTCATTTCAAATTCATCATTCTCTTCATACATGCACGTCTAGGTATCCGACTACTCTTGAGCCTCCCCTCTTCGAGTAATTTGCTCACTTGGTCTTCAAAAGTTAGTCTCGTTCTATCTCGATACGTTTTAATATGAACTTTTAAACCTGAACCTGTCCATGGCAGTATAGGCATCTCGAAAATTACCAAACGAAAATTAACCTGGCCGGTGACGGGCTATTGCGTATAAGTATCATGTGCGGGTATTTTGAACAGCGATCGAAGCGTGGTGATTATACAAAGGCTACATACGGAAGAGGTACATGACTTGTATTGAACAGGCCGTATCTACAATATCTTTGCAATGATAAAGGGGGCAATGTTACATTACTCTTTGTGCTTAAAGTACACGTCCCGTGACAGCATTTTTAACAGGAGTAGAGTTATAAACTGTTTAATATCTTACAGTATAAAAAAGAATGTAAAGTAATTTTAGTTCTAATGAAACCCTCTTCCTTAAACATCCTATTCGATCCTCTAACTTTTATTATAAATCTTTTCCTGTTGTTGCTGTATCTATTAAACTTACTCAGAACCTAGATTCTTTTAAAAAACAGGTCAAAGAATATTATCTATCTCTTTAGCTCCTCTCTATCTCAATTCCCCTTTCCCTCAGATCCTAATGATTTTTTTTTATTTTTTCTGTTGATTTTTCGTGTACATCCTACCTGTCATTATTTCTAAATAAATAAATAAATATAAATATAAATAAATATCTTCACGCAATTCCCAATACAGGGGTAGACAGAGGTCTAGTCTAGTCAATTCAGTGCCTTTGACCCACCTTCCACCGAAGATATTTTCGGGACAACGTGACAGGTGGTGAGCCCGTCGCCGCCTTTATGTCCAAGCCAACGATATAATTCGTACATAAGTTTTTGAAAAACTCATTGGTACGAGCCTGCCACTTGGGGATTGAACTCTTGACTCGAAATTCCGACCACCCAACCACTCGGCTATCGTGACTGTAATTTCTTGTTGGTAATTTTCTTAGGTTGCCTGGAAGAAATTGCTATGTAGCAATAAGGTCGTCTTTTGTTATCCAATATTTGATTTATTGTTTTTGTATTGTTCCTTCATTGGTGTACAATAAAGTATATTGTTGTTGTTGTAATTTTTGTGCCCCAAGATGACCGGCTCTATTACTAATCATATGTGGCAAACCAGTTTTCGCTCGCTCGTGCAAGTACTTATGCGTTATAACGAGGTTTCTAAAGTTCTGTGACCCGTGAATTTAATGTAGTTATCCGAGAAAACTACACAAAATTTATATACAAAATATATTTGTTTCAAGGTAAATTTGATAAGACTTAGTAAATTTGGCTTCCGAAATAATTTGTTTATCTAAATTATAGAGTTCTAATTAAATTGCGATCGAATCTCGGCAACTGAACGGGCCAGAAGTTTACTTTAAACTGCATTGTTTGTAAGCCAAAACGATGAGCAGATAAAGTTATTTTATTAGTAGAGTAGATGCTTTGAGATCCCTGTCACCAAAAAGTGGACATGTGCGAACACAAAAATCAATTATTATAACTACTTATCACAAAGTTTAACAGTACATATGTGAATGTTGATATGTTGATATTTGGTATTAAGTAAAACCAGAACTTTTTATTACATTTTATTTTAATTTTAAAAATATACTGTGGCAAGTGTTCCTGTGGACAAGATTGGAACATGATTATGCTTAACTATTTGTGATTTGTTGTATTGGAAGTTTGGGGAATGGGTACTATTTTCTCTGATAAAATAAGATTTTCTAACGGGAATGTCGAGATGATGCGCGGTATTTTAATAAACCAAGAAAAAGCCATGGACATTTATGAGTAGAATCCGCTTATACTATCGCCTTAGATTTGACAAGACAACGTCTATGATTGGTTTCTTAAGCTTCCTCTGTAATATTTCGCATCGAGGCAAAGTTGCCGCTTTTTTGTTGGAACCAATTTGTTATAGCTACCAAGATGTTTTAGTAGATAATAAAAAAAGTGCATGTGGGTGTAGTCGTTTCTTTTTTTAGAATATTTATGAGAAGCAATTTGTTATTGTTAATCAGCGAAGTATATTTCACGTTTTATAACTAAGTGACATACTGTTTGTTTTTATTTCGTTTTTAAACTTTAAATCAAACATTCCATATAAAGTTGTAATATAATCAATTTCGAAGCGTTGTGATTGTAAAAGTTCGATACCCAAGTGGCAGGTTCGTCTACCCCAGAATTAGGATAACTGCATAGTTTCTTTGTCTGCTTCGATGTCGCAATCGACTGGAAGTAAAATTATTTTAAAACGCTAGTGATGATCTAGGAATGTGTTCTTAATGCATAGACTTTGTTACGAGAATTGATATTGTGTTGTGAACGTTGTTCCAAAAAAAGTTTTGGGTGGTAGATGCTTCACAAGGACTAAATTTTTGTATACCTCCGCCTACCTCAGTACTGGTATAGGCTTTAATATATACATAAATAATAAAGCCTATCCAAAGTCACGATAGCCGAGTGGTTGGGTGGTCGGAATTTCGGGTCAAGAGACCCTAGTTCGATTCCCAAGTGGCTGGCTCGTACCAATGGGTTTTTCAAAAACTTATATACGAAGATCGACGGCTTGGACATAAAGGCGGCGACGGGCTCACCACCTGTCACGTTGTCCCGAAAATATCTTCGGTGGAAGGTGGGTCGAAGGGACATAATTGTCTAAACTAGACCTCTGTCTACCCCTGTATTGGGGAAGATATTTATTTATTTATTTATTTATATATTAATATATATTCTATAAATAAATAAATTGTTGGCTTGTACATTAAGCCGGCGATAGACTCACCACCTGTCAAATTGTCCTAAATAGGCTTTGGTAAAAGGTGGGTCGAAAGGATTTAATTGTCTAGACCTCTATCTCTCTGTATAGGGAATATGCGTGAAGCTTTCTTTTTATTGATTTTTTTAAGTAGATGATTGATATTTTATGGCAGCATTAGAAATTGTCCTGCTTATTTTCGATTTATGAAAGTTGAAGTGAAGGATTTGTGGAAGTACCGTAGGGTCCGATAAACTTAGAACTGAAATTAGAATAGTAACCCCTCTGCTATAACGCTATCGCTTCTGCATACGTGCTGTCATATTCGCCAACTATTTATATAATAGGCCCCTCCCATAGTTATTTCTTGTATGTGCGTCTTGCGTAAAAGTCTTATAAATCGCAAACCGTGAGAACTACAGAAAATACTTTCTATCATAATTGCGTTTCTCCTATCGCGCAATGAAAGTCCATGCATCAGTCCATCCAAAAACATTTGTGGTCCATGTTTTTGCTTTTCGCATCCCTGTTGTCACTTTCAATTTTTAAATAATTATTACAATTTCCACGCTATACTACATGTACTTGTTGTGGCCACGCTATACATGTAGTACATGTATCTCAATAACGACTAAGAATGAATCTTAGTCGTTATTGAGATACATGAAGAGATCGAAGGAAACCAGCTGGGTTAAAGAACCTGGCTTAATTAGGTACTACAAAAATTTATATTGTTTGCGTATGTTATATAAATAAAGGAAAAGTATGTAACATTTTATATGTTTTACGAGTAAAAGTAATAAATATCGCACAGATTACAATCAAATCACTTGATGAATTCTATAGTTTGGATACATGATTTGATCGTTGATACACACGCCAGATTTACAATGCAACTGGTAATTTATAGCGATGTTCAGTCTAGATCTAATTTAATGCCATTGGCGTAGATAAATCAAGTTCATCTAGCCCTCGCACTGATATCTAAGGGCTAGGGACTTGTAAACTTGATTATCGAGTCGGACTTCGATTGGGCCTTACATTCTCTAATATCCTTAATTAGGCCAATACTAGGTATAACACATAATTTGTTTTACCATTCGATACGTGATAATACCGCTAGATTAAAAATACATTGAAATAACTATATTTTACGATTCCTTAAAATTTTACACGCAAATTTATTTTATATTAATATGAATACGGTGAAAGCCTCACCACCTGTCAAGTTGTCGCAAATAAGCTGAGTTGTGACATACAAAACATAAGTTTTGATGTCAGAAATTGTTGTTATTTGAAAAAAGGTAAGTAAAGTTACTTTATAAGTTATGTTTACAGGTAGAATGACCTAAGAGGATATGAAAAACCGAGGGGCCTCCGAATACCTCAATCATCAAGGAAACGCAGAATCATAATAGTGCATATAGTGCCTTTTCTTTACGCAATTAATTTATATATTAAATGAAGTAAATAATTTGTTCTTGTCGCTGCTGTGTACAAACGCCCAGCAGCTAATAAAGTGACATTCAGTTAATTTCCTTTATACACGAGGAACAAGTTCGTCACATACCGCAAAGTTTATGTCCAAAAGGGTTAATCTTCTTCTTCTTTTTTACAGCCTCTCAAGAGTCCACTGCTGAACATAGGCCTCCCCCAAAACTTTCTACAGTGAACGGTCTTCAGCCACCTGCATCCATCGACTTCCCGTAACATTTTGCATGTCGTCACTCCATCTCGTGGCGGGTGGAGGGTTGTCCGTCTCACAAGACAGTGTAGCCCGAGAGACACCGAGCATCTCATCAGCAAAGAATTCGAGATTTGACAGATTCGATGGAAATATTGCAACTAACTATCGGTCCGTCAACAAATATTTGTCCATATTATATCCACCGTTTTATATTTTATCACTTTATTCATTAAATTTAAAATATGAATTTACATAAATAAATAAAATTCTTCACGCAAATCCCAATACAGGGGTAGACAGAGGTCTAGTCTAGACAATTAAATCCCTTTGACCCATTTTCCACCGAAGATGTTATCGGGAAAACGTTACAGGTGGTCGTCTAGCCCGTCGCCATCTTTATGTCAAAGCCAACGATATAATTCGTACATAAGTTTTTGTAAAATCTATTGGTACGAGCCGGCAACCTGGGGATCGAACTCGGGTCTCTTGACTCGAAATACCGACCATCCAACCACACGGCTATCGTAACTTTTTTAAAAGTGGTTGTCTATATTATATAACCGTTCGGTAATCTGTGGAAGGTGGGTCGAAGGGCCTTAATTGTCTAGACTAGACCTCTGTCTACCTCTCTATTGGGAATTGCCTAAAGATATATTTTTTATTTTACTTTTTCTTACATTTCCTCGGTTCTCGATGTTTTTGTGGTACCTTTGTTGTTGTTTCTGATTCTGTAACATACTTGTGTTATGCTAATGCACTTGCATTAGCTACTTACTTTGTAATTGGAACAATGTCCCTTTGTTGTTGTGTTTTATAAAATATGTTTTGTATTTATTTATTTATTATAAGAATAAGATTTTTTAGTTATGAAAATTTGCTAACATAACATGCTATACATTACGTTTCTTGCATTTAACATTTATGTTCCCAGTATTCATAAAACTATTACATATACACATTTTATGTTTGGTATAAAAAAATTACTCAAAAAATTTGAATCGCCTTCGAAAGAACATTTAAAACCAAATAACAACTATTTTAGCTAAACTTGTTATTTAATAATTTAAGCAAAATTGCAATAAGGTTACTTATACTTACTCATATGACCTTGGTAGTTTACCTTTGTATTCAAACTTCATATGATGGAGTTATATGATATCAAACGTAAAAAACATACACCCAAATTAGGAATTTTCCCATTTTTTGAAGTCAGTTAAAAAGACATCGTTCGAATAACAATGGTACACAATATCAGTAAAAACTTGGTGAACCATTTGCGTTTACTTGGGAATAAGACTAGGGACATTAATATAACTAGCAGACGTCCACAAAAAGATGGTCAAACTTGTACCGGTTACGTGTTTGCTCTTTGTACCTTACATGGTAACTTAATTTGTTTGCACATCACCAATATCACGAGAGAGCTCGGCTCATATTGCAATAAGCAAACTCGCCACGTCTTTGCACAGCAGATTAAACGTTTCCTTCACGTACAAAAGAAATTATTATCGGGTGCGCTGCCGAATATTATTTTTCTCGGAAAAAGATAGATTGCTTAAGCGATTTTACGGAAAATTTATTATGACAGAGATCGACAGAGCGCTCTGGTGTCAGCTGGGTTGATTTGATGAGATCAATCTCCTTCCGGTGCCGAAATTACCGCGAGGCTATGGAGAAGAAGAAGGCCAAGGTTATTCAACTGTTTTCTCAGTAATGTCTCATAATTTGTTTTTGTCAACAAACATTTATCAATTTTCAAAACAAAAATCTCAATTTAATTATTTTATCAGTGATTATTTCACTGTATAGTGAAGATGTATGGTATTGATCAAAATAATCTTTTACCCCTTATTGTTATAATTGGTGTTTGTGGCGACAAAGGCAAGCCTTGAAAATGAATAATAACAAATTTATTATTTCGCAAAAGCCAGAATAAAATAAACATTTGCCAAAAATACTAGAACACAATAAAGCATAAGAGGCATTTAGTAATTGAGTCTTCTACTGGTTGTAAAATATTATCTTTTTACACGCTTTATATTAGCTTCACTTGTATGTATGTATGTTTGTAACCGACTTCTTGGGGCGCGATTTTGACCCACTTTAAACGGCCAGATTTCGTTCAAAGTTTGTAGATTTATCGAGGACCGATGACAGTACACTAATTTGATTAAAAAAACTAAAAAGTAAAAAATAAACAATAAATAATAGTTTAAAAAAACTAAAAAACATGCTTTTTATGGAAAACCGAACTAGAAAAATAGAAAATAAATTTAAATTAAGAATAGCGTTAAAAATTTCAATAAATATAAATTAATTATAGCTATTCTTTTAAATGAGATATTTTAAAAAGTTTCTTTTTTCAAAACTTGTTTTTGCCTGCTGACCTCTCCCTTATACCACGAAATTCCATCGTGATTTTATTGAGCTTTACTTTCGCAAAAATAAAAGTAGGTAACAAAGGCATCCTTACCCCAAACTAAGGCGACTACGTATCGTTATTAAAACGAAGCGTAATACTTTTTATATAAAACGATTTTCGGATTTTATAACGTTATATTAGTTTTTACAAACTATTTTTATTTCCCGCCGTTTCGGATGCTTTACAGCGTTCGTGGTCGCGGGGGCACTGGGTCCCCCCAGAAAAAATAGTTTGTAAAAACTAGAACTTTAAGCTTCGAAAGCAAAGTCAATAAATACCAAATACACTAAAGGCTCGGTGGAAACGATATACTGTCCTAAAATTCATGTTAAGCCGAAGTTACTTTAATTCAAGTATCCAATTGATTTGGTGACAATTCGGACATAACGTAAAATCTTCGGCGTCTTATTACTTTCGTAATTTAAAGATAGACAAAGTAATTTGTTTGTCGCGATGTAACTGTCAATAAAAGTGATGTCTCGGTTTGTCTATTTTCTCTAAGCGCGATAACATCTGTTTGTTATTCAGTGTACTTGTGAGACGTTGTTTCAGCGTAAGTAAATGATACCAACAAAGCTTTAATCTAAATGGACTGACAGATATTAAGCTGCTTTACTTTTGCTTATCATTTCAGATTCAAGTTAATGACATTACCATCAGTTTACTTAGTTTACAATTGCAAGTACAGTGAATTTACAGTTGTAAGCTTAATGTTTAACGTAGGTATTTTACATTTAATGTCTTATTTTTATTCAGAGTATTCTATTATTATCTTGATATAATATACTTTGCAATATACGACTAATTATCTATAATTTATTTCAATAACATTTGATTTATTTGTTCGGTTTTATCATTTATAAATAAATACATACATGGTTAGGGACAACATCACGTACATTGCTCAGATCCCATAGTAAGTAGCAGAAACAACGAACGTACTTGATGTGTATTGCGGGTGCGCAGCGCCGCCAGTAATAAACGAGTCTCGCTACTAAACGGTTGTTTCTTTGTTAAATACATCTCACTGGCGACGAGGATGGGATTCACGCCATGGGAAGAATGGGGCGATTGTTCGGCACAGAACAGTGAGGGAGATTATACAGAGATTGCGGAAGCATCAGATTCGCCTGAAGCTTCCGCAAACAGAATCGAACAGACTCAGTGCGATACTGTCCGCACCAATGACGTACCACCAGCGCGAGCACAGACATCCGCTCGCCAACTGCGCCCCCGGAAGGGGATAGATTTTAAGAAATATTTTTAATTGATTAATTCTGTTGTTAGACTTAGTTGTATATGTGTTGGAGTGTGGTTTTACTTGATTTGTTAAATATAGTACATGTCTTTAGCCCTAAGTAGCTTAAATATTGTATTATTTTAAAGTTATTGCATATGTATGTGTATATACATAAGATACACATATATTAATAATACATATATACATGTTTATCGGAACTTATGTATTAACTGATCACTGTATACTATATCTTATTAACAGGTGTGAAAAATTAAGTGTAGAGGAGTGATGTGTATTGCGGGTGCGCAGCGCCGCCAGTAATAAACGAGTCTCGCTACTAAACGGTTGTTCGAAATTGAGAAGCCCACCTTGCGACAGTGGAATACGGCGGAGCAGACTTTCCTTATGTTGCCTACAAATTGCAATGAATCTCTTGCGTAGTTAACTTTTTTAAACAGTACTTCTGTTTAATAAAGTTAACGACGCAAGTTTACTCGTAATCGGCTCGCACTTCGTCTTTCTCCATTTTTGAGAACACGTTCCAACACGAAGCAAACAAATGACTTTATTATGAGATAAACAAAAGAGAAACGAACATTTTTTTCTTAATTTATATAACAAATGTGTATCTGAGCTATGCCTGCTAGTATTTTTTTTTCTTACCAAGGAATGTGTCGTTTTCACTACTTTTTGATCCCTCCTTGTATGTAAGCTAATGTTAATTGGGATAAAGTATCCGAAAACAGAAATATGTCTCTCCAATTAAAGACTAAACAAACATGGTATAATTAACTAATTATTTTGTTTTTAACCATTGGTTTTAGTCGAATTCGGAAAAATTTATAGCACAGTATATAAAAATGAACGCGACGTAGCGGCACGTACGAAAGTGGACCCCGGTTGTCACCCGCTAGCATGGGCTGCAATTAATCCACTGTAATGCGATACGGGCCTCCCGTCGTCAGCCGCGTAATGCATCGTGATTTACGCGCTATGAACAAGTCGTTAATCTTATTACCACTTTCAATATCTTCATTATACAAAGCACGTCACCTTTATACACCTTACTTCATTATACAGTTATACACCTTGAACACACTGCTCAAAGGCGATTTACCGTTATAAGTAATATGTTCGCTATGAAGCTTGTGTTTGTTTAGTGAACGAGGTTCTTGGTAAGGAGTAGAAGGTAGATTTTGAAAATAATCCTTTAAATAGGACGGATAATTAGGATCAGTTAAAATGGAATATAATGTTAATACAATTTTGGAGTATGAGAGTGGAGTGTGAATAGTGAGCTATTTGAGCTTAGAACGATGGGAAGAAACATGGTCGTACTTACGTAAGCTGAAGATGTAACGAATGCAATAGTCATACCTGGTCATAGCCCGAATGCATGGCCTCTTTAAACGATGGCGACACCGAGGAGCTGAGCCTACCAGTGTTTTGGACAGAATAAAAGTGGGAAAATCTGCAAGAAAAGGAAAAGAAAGACGAATATGTAGAGAAACTGATAGAAAGTTTTAAAGGCATACAAGAGATATGTGTGATTGAAGATTTGTGGGAGACATTTGAGAAAGGAATCGTGAATATTGCTGTTGAGTTATGCGGAGTAGCTAAACGAAGGAAAGGAAGAACGAAGTATAATATGTGTATGGATAAAGATGTAAAAAAGGCTGTGCAAGAAAAGAAGAAAGCGTGATTGTATTGGTTCGCAACAAAAGCTAACCAAAAACTTCAAAAGGCGAGATAAAGGAAGCGAGAAAGAAGTATAAAAGATTCAAATCAGCTGGGAAAGATATTGTGACTAGAAAGAAAGAAGAACAAAACGATGATTTTGGTAGGAGGCTCACTGAGAATTTCCAGTCCAACATCAAGTTTTTCTGGAAATCCGTCAAAACAGCCAGAGGAAAAACTTCTACCTCGGAGCTGTGTACAATCAGGAGTCAAGATGGGAGCATTATAAAAGGAGAAGAATATGTGTTAAAGAGATGGAAAGAGTATTTTGAATGTTTATTTGGACGTTCGTGGATCTAGAAAAGGCCTATGATAGAGTGGTGAGGAATGAATTGGCAGCATTGTCCGTGAACGGTGTCAGCAGTATCCTCGTACGAGCATTGCAATCGCTTTATAGGGATTCTTGTGCTTATGTAAGGATAAACGGGGCATACACTGAATGGTTTAATATCGAAAAAGGTGTAAGACAGGGATGTGTAGCGTTACCGTGGCTGTTTAATCTGTTCATGAACAATTGCTTGACAGAGAATTTTAAAAGAGAATGAAAGTGGGTTGAGAATGAATGGAATACTCGTCAAATGTTTTCTCTATGCTGATGATCAAGTATTACTTGCGTCTTTATAGTAACTGCTATAAGTGGAGCTTTTGTTAGAAAGGGGATGAAGATAAATGTAAAGAAGACGAAAGTGATGGTGTTTGAAAGAGATGTGGCCATGACAGACTGCAATATAATGATTGGAGATGAACAAATTGAACAGGTGAATGAGTTTGTGTACCTGGGTTCAAAGTTCACAAGAGATGGAAAGTGTGAGAGTGATATTGAAAGAAGAGTGAATGCTGGAAACATAGTGAGTAGAGCTTTGCACTCCTTTATGAACAGTCGGAAGGTGTCTAACAAGGCTCGAACGGCTGTGCATAAGGGAGTTTTGGTTCCGACTCTCATGTACGGAAGTGAAAGTTGGGTATGGCTGAAGAAACATGAGAGCAGAGTAAATGCAGTTGAGATGAAAGCATTAAGAAGTATGTTAGGAGTTAAACTGAGCGACAGGATAAGTAACAGTGAAATAAGGAAACGGAAAAGAAGATGTAGTGACTAAAATTGAGAAAGGTATGTTGAGATGGTTTGGCCATGTCGAGAGAATGAATGAAGAACGATTGACGAAAAAAGCATATAAGGCGAGTGTGAATAGAAGTGTAGGAAGGGGAAGACCTAGGCGGACGTTTCGAGACCAAATCAGAGACGACCTGGAAAAAGGCCAGGTCAAGAGTACCCTGAATCGAAGAGAATGTATGAAGGGAATAATGAAAGTGGACGAATCGAAACAAGTATGTAAGGATTGTAGCAAGTGTAAAGAAGTGGCCCCTACCTACCCCTACGGGAAAGAGGCGTGATTATATGTATGTATGTATGCAATTGTTAATTAGGCGTTCCAACTTATCAAGAAGATTTTGCGATAGGTCCGGATAACACACATCTGCATAATCAATTATGGGTTATTAATAAAAGTCACGATAGCCGAGTTGTTGGGTGGTCGGAATTTCGAGTCGAGAGACCCGATTCCGATCCCCAGGTGGCACTACCAATGAGTTTTTCAAAAACTTATGTACGAATTTCATCGTTGGCTTGGACATGAAGGCGGCGACGGGCTCTCCACCTGTCACGTTGTCCCGAAAATATCTTCGGTGGAAGGTGGGTCAAAAGGACTTAATTGTCTAGACTTGACCTCTGTCTACCCCTGTATTGGGAATTGCGTGAAGATATTTATTATTATTTATTTAATTATGGGTTATATTAGGGTATAAACAAGCATGAGCTTTTTTAAAAGACATATTTTTTTAAGATGATTAAGGTAAGTTGCAGTTACTTTACGGAAGACCTCGGCCACCTGAGTCTCCCAAATCATACTCTGATCCATGTGAAGGCCAACATTTTTACGGAACTTAAGAATGGAATTAATGTTCCATTGTAAAGTAGGGAAGAAAAGCTTCCGTAACCAAACTTGGCCTACAACTTTGGGCTACCCATAATCATTGCGTTACATTTAGATGGATTTACAGAAATCCCATGTCTGTGTGACCAGTTACTAATGGCTTCAAGGTTATTATTAAGATTTTTAATAAAGTAAGTAAGTAAAGGTTTTGGATATAAAGACGGCGACGGGTTCACCACCTATCACGTTGTTCAAAAGAATCTTGTTCGGTGGAAGGTGGGTCAAAAGGACTTAATTGTCTAGACGTGTGTCTACTCCAGTATTTTCTTAAAACTTTTCATCTTACTTTAAGAACGAAATGTAAGAAACAAGCATCGATATATATTTGATTGTAATCAGTCACATTAGTATTGTATTGTGATAAGAATTTTGTAAAAAAAAATACTAATTTGATCGGCCGGAGACAATAGTATTAATATAACGAAAGAAGTCGTGGAAAATCATTTCATATTCAGTTTGTTAGGCCTCAGGTGGCGGAAAGCACCATTGAAATTCGGAATGCTAGCCGCTCAAACATTCCAATAATAGGATGCAAATGATCAGTCCAGCGGCACTGTGTAAAAAACCTGACACGATATCAGGATATTTCTAGAGAGCCGCTAATTTCCATATATTTCGGTAAAACAACTTCCGTTCGTGCGATAGCGTGTCGCGGTATAAGCGAACTCATTTTATATTGCCCACAGTAAATATGTAAAAATAGGGAGTTTAGTGTTTAATTTAATCATGGATTTGTACTTGCCCACACTTTTATGTCTTAAAATAAGTAATTACGAGTAAAATAATCAACAGAGACAGAAATTCTATTAATATATTAATTTAAGTATTAAAGTATTAATGTTTAAATTAGTAATCCCTACCTAGTACGCTGGAAAATTCTGTAACGTAAAGATATGTTATCTGTTTTATATTAAAAAGCTAAGGGTCTCGGAAGCTACTCTTAGACTTTGGATAATATTTTGTATTTAAAGAAAGAAAGAAGAAAGAAAGAATATATTTTATTTGTTACCACAATACACAATTGAAAAAAAAAATCAAAAATAATACCTACAAAGACTTTTGCATTGCGGCCACTAAAAGGTGACCGACTCAGCATGTTGCTACAGCCAAAAAGCCGCAGCGCTGATATTCTGCCGGCACCATTGACAGAAAGTCCTACGGGCAGCTGTCGAGCAGTAATATTTTTAGTAAAAAAAAAGGAAAAGTGTAGCATTAATATAAAAACTAAGGTATACAACAATAATTTAAATAAAAAAAATACTTTCTAAACTAAGCCGATGTTAAAAGCAGTTAAAAGAATAAAAAAATTGATCGTAATATTGGGTTCACCTACCCTAGTAACATAACATAATGAAAAAAATAAAAATTAAATTTTAATTCTTATAATGTAAACGTAGTATTTATGTAGTATTTACTGCTTAGATAACTCTGTACATTACCCTCGACATATCAAAGTAATGTTTGACAAATTACGCTACGCACGCAGAACACACACACACTGTCACAGTTGCATCTCAGCAAAGCATAAAATGCAGCCATGTGTTGTTTGTTAAGGTTTTATATCCAAAAGATATGACTTATAACGTAAAATACGTTATAAGTCATATCTCTATAAAATAGGCTTTGGATTGAGTTTGACGTAGGGGTGGCGGTAAATTAATTTTTTTTATAGATAAGGGAGGCAAAGGAACAGGTGGCTCATGTAATGGTAAATCATGGTAAGTGATTACCGCCGCCCATGAACACCCGCAATACCAGAGGCATAGCAGATGCGTTGCCTCCCTTAGAGTGCTCCCCTACCCCCCAGAATTGGGGGAGGGGGGTGTGAGGGCCTTCGGTTACCTGCACTCATCAGACGAAATGCAGAATTTAGACTTCTACTTCACGCCGGTATTCTGTGAGGTCGTGGTACTTCCCCGGTCGAGCCGGCCCATTCATGCAACATCAAAAGCTGATGCGTGGCTCTACCACTGTTAAAAATTCCAGCATTTAGTTGCTAGCTACCTAAAACTACCGCGAAATGCAGTTGTGACATGTTTTGGAACAGTTAGAAGAAAATGTGAACCACGTGTATAATGTGTGTTATGCTCATTAGACCATGTGAGTTTTCTGTATAGATACTCTGGAATTTTGTTCTTAACGACTCCGTGGCATATTGTAGCTTCAACCTTAAAGAAACATTGAGCAATTTAGCTTTGTTTAGATAGGAAGGGACATGTGCTCTAGGAGGAATGTTGAAGCTATAACGTGCACAAGCATTCTGTACACGTTGAAGGAGTTTTATCGTTTTAGCGAAAAGGCAAGGGCCATACATAGCAATACAATAATTTAACTTAGATAATACTAAAGATTCACAAATGGACACTCTCAAGTTCATACATATGTATTCATATATACGTAATTTGTACAATGTTTTTAACCTATAGAAACAGGCACGCTCAATATCTACAACATAACTCTCAAATTTAAGTAAACTGACCATTTTAAGACCGATATTTCGAACCTCATCTACCCTCTGAATAGTTTCTCCCAGTAGACCAACTTGGGGTTTAATATTAACTATTCTTTCAATTTGGTTTCTGGAGCCTAACACAATATATTTCGTCTTAGATTGATTGAGAACCACTGAATTAAATTTTGACCCCTTTGCGAAGCGCTCTAAGTCTGAATTTATCTTATTTATAGCCTCGGTAGTTTCATTAGGCTGAAATGACAGATACAATTGAAGGTCATCAGCATACATATGATATTGACAGTCTTTAATAACAGTAGTCAGATCGCTGCAGTATAATATAAATAAAAGGCCCTAGTATGGAGCCTTGAGGAACACCTCTGGTAACAGGTTGAGAATTAGATCGCAATGTATTTGTACCATCTGACTTGTAAAGTTTGACTAGTTGTTGCCGTTCAGAAAGCTAACTATGGAACCACTTAACTGTACTATTTTCAAAGCCATAATAAGATAATTTGGAAAGCAGGATATTAATTCTAATGCTGTTGAGAATAATCATCGAGGACTAGAACAGTACCTTTCCCCTGATCTCTGGAAGATAATATATTGTCCACTACATCAAGGAGTGTTGTACTAGTACTATGATCTTTACAGAATCCAGATTGATAACATGGGAGGATATTACGTTTTTCTAAAAAGGCATAAACTTGATTATAGATTACTTTTTCTAAAATTTTAGAGGATAGGGTAAAAGGCTTATAGGTCTTAACTCATTAATACTTATAGGATGCTCTTTCTTGGGGATATGCCGTACTAATGCAGTTTTCCATTGACTGGGAAAAGTTGAACTATTTATAGACTTATTAATAATATTAGTGATGATATCTGTCATGTATCATCTGAGTGGCTCACCACCTGTCACGTTGTCGATATTTATTTATTATTATTTTATGATATTAAGGGTATGAGGAAGAGTCAGAATTACCTTATCTCTACTCATACCGTCAATATGCTGTTTTATTGCCATTATCACTTGTGCTACCAAGTCACCACTTACTGGCGACAGTATGAAACTAGCTTAATCATTATGTCGATGGAACTCATAATTGTTAAGCTGCGATAATAAAATACTATTATTTCCAGGAATGTCCAAAAATGAGAGTTAATGTCGTTGGGATAGTTAAATGAAGCCGGTAACTCACCTCTTTTTTTGAAATTTGGAACTACGGTTCTTTTAAGATTTCTCCATAGATTTTTTGGGCATGCTTTATGATAATTTATATGTTGTTCAAAAAATGATTTTTTTCACAAAATAATGCTGAGGTAACCATACTTTTTAGTGTTTTAAAGTTCTCTCTATTAGAATCGGAATGATTTGTTCGATAGCGTTTATAAGCATTATTTCTAAGCTTAATCATGAAGCGAACATTGCTAGTTAGCCATGGCATTGCTCTATCCTTAATTTTGTACCTTGTTAGGGGGCAAAATATATAAGTACAAAAGGCGGACATAATGCTTAAAGTATTGTCTGCCTGTCAACCTTGAGATATATATATATATATATATATATATATATATATATATATATATATATATATATATATATATATATATATATATATATATATATATATATATATATGTATATATATATATATATATATATATATATATATATATATATATATTGACACAACCTTGAGGAGTGGAAAAACATCGAAGGCGGTTATCATAATACATAACAGTAAGGTATAAGAAATATAATGAATTTAAAAATTAAAGCATATGAACATAAAGGTAAAAAAAATACGTATAAATACGTATACGGAATTACATAGGCTTTACACCACAAAGAAGGACACACCCCTGACAACAGAGAAAAATTAATGATGTGAGTAATGACTGGAAGAAAGAGTTCGATAACTAAGGAGATCATAGCACGACTCAAATTATCTAGATTTCTAGATATTATTTAGATTTAATGGAAGCAAATGTTTTACGAACATCGTTAACAGAGACAAGCGAGAATAAGAAGGGCTATTGTAAAGGTTTGGCCATGGAATTAGTTTCTAAGATTGTCTGGGACTTAATAACTGGAGAGAGTGAAGAACCTGTTGAAAAATAGAAATTTATGTCATTTAGAGGGAACGGGATATTAAGTTTCATAGTGGAGGATTTACATAGACCAAGAGAATTAAGAAATTTCCAAGTATCTGCCGAAAAAGCGCTAGATATATTGTCAAAGAAGTAACGACGCTTTGCCGCCCTTACCATTTGGTTCCAGGTATCCGGGGAGTCAAGGTTATGGTGAGTAGGAGAGCAGGGAAGGATAGATAAATTTACTGAAGACAAGATATTTATGAGCTTACTTGATTGCAAAGAAGTTTTGAGGAGGTCAGTATTGAAGTCGCCCATGATAATGTGATGTGTATAGTCTGCACATACAGATTCTAAGACCGTTTCTAGGCTGGAGAAATAATCAACAGAAGGAGGACAGTAAACAACCCCAAGTGCTAATTTGGAACGCCCCACCTGAATTTCCAAGAATAAATATTCCGCCGAAGCAGAGTATTGTGAAGGTGAAGATGCAATTACAGAATGACGTAAGTCGGACCGTAGATAAATTGCAACACCTCCCCCACCCTTGCCTAATCTATCATTTCTAATCAAGACAAAGCCCTTTAAGCTGTAAGAAACATTTTAAAGAGAGGGCTTCAGCCAGCTTTCAGAAATTAGAATGGCCTGCACATTTGAAGAGGCAGAAGTGAAAGTATCTAAAAGGTCGGAGTAATGAGAGGGTATGCTCTGTGCATTCAAATGGCAAACTTTAAAAGAAGATGAGAGATGTTCTAAAGATTTATTAAGCACGTTGCGGAGAGTTTCCGGCTCATCGAAAGAGTCAAAATTGTTGAAGAATCGTTAGCAGAATAGAATAATTCATCATCGGACATTATAAATAAATAAACATAAATAAATACAATATAAAATATAAGTAAAATCAAAGTCACGATAGCCGAGTTGTTGGGTGGTCGGAATTTCGAGTCGAGAGACCCGAGTTCGATCCCCAGGTGGCAGTACCAATGAGTTTTTCAAAAACTTATGTACGGATTTCATCGTTGGCTTGGACATACAGGCGGCGACGGGCTCACCACCTGTCACGTTGTCCCGAAAATATCTTCGGTGGAAGGTGGGTCAAAGGGACTTAATTGTCTAGACTTGACCTCTGTCTACCCCTGTATTGGGAATTGCGTGAAGATATTTTTTTTTAAATCAAAATAACACGTAAATATTATAATAAAAAAAATAAAGGCAATAATATGTCTACTACCAATCCCGCCGGTTAACCATAACAGAATATTTAAACAAAATTACATTGTTTTCAATTAGTGCAAAATAAAAAAGATCGAAATCTGGACATTATTAATCACAAATAACAAATCAACAACATAAGTATTAAAAACTGAGATAGAATACAAATTAGTAATTATTTAGTGAAACTTTAGTACGATATCCTAAATATAAGTAACTAATTACTTACTAAATAAAAACCTATGAGAAACACATTAAAAACAATATTCTATATTATATATATTATTATTATTAAAAGATAAAGGTACCCACCACAAAAAGAAATTCACATACCTATAGATCCCCAAACATAAGTGCCTTAAGGAAAACGTAATGAACAGTACAACATGAATTGTGAATTGTTGGAAGTGAATATAAACTACACACAAAGTATGCATACAACAATGAGGATTATTTTTTATATCTAGCGGATCTCTTAGCCTTCGACAGCTAGTCAGATGAGGCCGCAGCTACGGGGAAGCACATGGACACTTCTCGCCTCTAACAGCATCATTATATTCATAGTCTGAAGCACCAACAACAGCCAAAAGGTCTTCCTCAATAGTAATGCAATGGCGTAAACCATTTTGAGTCTTAATAATAATATTTCCATCAACAGTCCAGCAGTTGCGGATGCCCAGACGCTTTCGAGCAAGCATAAACAGAGGTTGTCGATGACGTGTGAGGAACTCTGACACTACAATTGATGTGCCCTTAAGTCCAGCCTTCTTTTTCCATACCGTTGACCTCACAGCTGAATCTGAGAAGCGAACCAAGACTGGTCTGCATTTGCCGTCAACTAATTTACATAAACGATGGCACACACTCAGACCATTGGAATTAAAGTCTTGAATTTTAAGTTTATCAGATAACACATTACCAATATAGCTTGACAAGTCACCTGTGGTATCTTCTGAAATACCATGAAATAAAAGATACTTCCTTCTGTGTCTCATTTCAATTATGTCCATGGACTTTGAGCACTCTGAAATTTGTTGACGAAGGAGACCCATTATACTACAAACTTGGGCCTTAAATACCTGGAACTCTTCTTGAAGACGTGTTAATGTTGTTTGTGATGCAGCTGGTTTTAACTGAGATTCAAATTCAGATAGTTTTTTCATTATATTTGACTCAATAGTCATGTGTTTTTCAACTATGAGATAATATGAAGCCATTTTTAAGTGCAGTGAAAATGTGTTTAGAGGTTAGCCGGTGGATAGGTAATATAATCACTGAACATTTGAACCATTTCATTTACGGTAGTTACATTATTTATAGTCCCCCAGTCGATTAAAACTAAATCTTTGTTAAAATTATCCAAAACAATATTTCTAAGGTGTCTACACTGGACCATCTTTGTCTAAATATATCTTTTTTAATCTTTATTTCCGCAGATATTAATGCATGTCCACCTAGCTCTGGGATATGATCAATGTTAACAGACAGAATATCAATATCAGTACAAATTAAATCGATTAAAGACGAACTATGGCTTGTGAAATGGGTGGGCAGTAAAACAAATTTTTAGATTAGTAGAAGACAAGAACTCATTTAATTTATTAGTATTATTGCAACATGTCCACATTAAAGTCTCCCAGGAGAATACATTTGTCAAATTTTGAAAAAGCAGCGATGGAGTCCGTGATAGCATCCAAAAATATGTCTAGATCGAGCCATGGTGGTCTATATGCTGTACCAATTACTAATTTCTGGGAATTAATATTTAAAGAGAGTCTACCTGTTCATTTGATACTGGGTGGGGGCAAGACCCTTAAACCACGTTTGATGTAGAAACCTATACCTCCACCCCTTGATTTAACTAATAGTGGCCGTGGATTTTGTCTAAATGTGTATCCAGGAATCATTGGAGCATTGCTACTTTCTCCCTCCCTTAGCCAAGTTTCATTAATAGCAATGATATCCAGAAAGCAATGCTCAACCGCAACAATAAACTCATCTCCTTTTGAACTAATAGAACCTGAATTTTTAGATATTTAGTTTTAATCATAGAGATATAATAAGTAGACTATACAGTGACGCATCCCATTCACAACTTGTCTAGCACTAATATTAATTTGAGTAAATTATTCGTGATAATGTATATAGTTAACAAAATTACACAGGTAAGTATGACTTATCGATTTGAGTAATACTGCTAATAAAGTAATTAACCAAAGTTGAGATTTGATTAAGCTTAATTGTTTTGAAGTAAAAATATTTTTATTATATAATTTTTGTGATATTACATGGATACACATATTATAGGTTGTTTTATTATTCAGAGATTTATTTTTGAATTAAAAAATTTATTACATGTTTATTAAGTTTCATTGTAGCATACAAATATAATACAAATTGCAAACAAAAGAAATGATTCATAAACATGTCCCAACATCTTATCAATTCTAAACATTGTCAGATATTTGGAAAAATAATAAATTGTAAATAACAATCAATATTAATAAAGGTTTTACCACTTAAAACATTTATAATTAGAAAATTAAATAGTTTAAATAAAAATGTAAGCCACTGTTTAAACTTACTACTAATATTTTATAATAGATAATGATCCTGTAAAACCAACAGTTGTCCTGAACCAAGTACCCGTTCAAGGTCAGATTCACACTTAATCCGTTCGATATGAGCACTGTCCTCCTTTCAGGCGAAAATCCTTCCTGACTTCGTCCAGATAAATCCCCATTTTAGACGGCGAAAAGCTGACAATTGTACTGGGTGAGGCGCTCATTTACATAGAATCGGTGCGCCATCCCTGGCCATCCAAAGCCCTCAGTGGTGGCACCACGGCGCACTCTTGTCTTGCGCTGTCAGCATGTCGTCTCGCACGAAACGACGCCCACCACTATGCGCCTCGGAGAAGCTTTACTCTCATTTTCGCCGTCTACTCGATTACGATGTATAGTCCCCACTCGCTCGGCAGACACAATGTCCCGCTCGTCAAGAGTGATGCCCAGTTTACTTGCCGCCGCGTAGACTAGGTGTGCAACACTTTTACCTCTGACTTCAGCTATACCTGCTATCTCAATATCGTTTAGCAACATGTCCTGATAACGTTCGTTCATCTGTAATTTAAGATCTTGTATAATCGAGTCATAAGGATAATTTATGCTCGTAGTCTCATCCAACTTTTTTTCCAGTAATGAAACACGTTCGTCAATGTTGTCAATACGCCCGGTAAGGTTTTCCATAGAGATACGAAAGCTCGAAATCTCACTTCGGCAATCTTTAAGCTCGCTCCTCCTGCCGTTAGTTCATTACGTAGGTGGCGCATTCCTGTGAAAAGTTCACTCAGTTCCGTCTTATTAATTGGTGTGATTTCGCTTTCATTGCTAGCATAGGCAGTTTCCCTGGTGTCTGCCGTACTAACAGAATGAGTCCTAGATTGAGTAGGAGTTGCTGATAACGACGGTTCATTGGTTTGATGTGGATTCCTGATCTGACAAGTCCAGTTGCATGGTATGCGGGTTCTTTCAGATATCCCCGCACAACTCCGATGATGGGTCATCTTACAGCTACAACATACTGCAGCAACAGCTGAATTAAGAAAATGGCCACAGATTTCGCACGTAGCCATAGTTAGCAATTTGAGGAGTTTGTCGATAGATGGCGTTAAAATAAATTATTAAAAATATTTTTATTTATTTTAAAATATTTCCAATATCATGCTATATATGTCATAGCATATCTATATTTAAGTAAAGTTGGCAACAATAGCGTACAAATAACCGTACTTATTATATTAACTGTTTAAAGTAACTTCTTAGGGTAGATTTATACACGACAATCACAGTAACTTAGTAACATTGACGAATGTAACGTACAACATAAAAACTATGAAAAGAAAATTATAAATTATTACATCCAAAAAAACAGTTTTACATTTCAAATTAAATTTAACTCGATTAAGTATGGCTTTGTATTTATTTAGTATATAAACACAAAACAACGGATACCGTTCACAACTGCCCGACACTCCAATATTTAGACTATGTTTTTCATTGAAAGTTTGTTCTTACGGTAGTCTTGCTATGTTATTAGTAGATTATATCTCTTAGAAATTTCTTTTACTTACAAAATATTTAGAACATTTTCATGTAAAAAATTAATAAAACCTTTTACAATTTTTTTATAGAGAAGGGAGGCAAACGAGCAGGTGGCTCATGTGATGGTAAGTGATTACCGCCGCCCATGAACATCCGCAATACCAGAGGCACAGTCGATGCGTTGCCGGCCTTTGAGAAAGGTATAGGCTCTTTTCTTGAAGGTTCGTAAGTCGTATCGGTCCGGAAAAACCGCTGACGGCAGCACATTCTATAAAGTGCAAGTGCGTGGCAGAAAATTCCGCTTATCCATTTTAGTGATAAAGTCATCTTTCAAACCTACCATTTTGCGAATCTCTTCGTTTCGCTTCGCCAAGGTAACATCGCACATTTTACGAAGAGATCGCATCTTCACTGTATTCAACCTGCTTTTATGCTTCTTCTGACTTACCCAGGTTTCGCTGCCATATAACAAAGTCGGTACCAGCACTGCGTTATGCAAAGCAAGGCGTGCATTTTTCACTACGCCTTGCCTTTGAACTAACGCAGTCAGGGCACCGTTGACCTTGTTTCCGGCAGCGACACGCCTGTCCATATCTATATCACATCTTCCATCCCAGCTAAAAGCACTGCCCAAGTAAACAATCTCATTCACCTGTTCTAGACATTCCTTATTTACCCATATTTCACACTTCGTTCTTTCTTCGTCCCTTTCAAATACCAGAACTTTAGTTTTATTAGCATTCAAATGGATACCTTTATTTTCAAATTCCTCTTTCATACACGTGACTAATGCCTGCAGTACTGCCTCTGATGGTGCAATAAGCACTGCGGCATCGGCATACAGCAGACAATTTACTTTTATGTCACCCAATTTCACACCCAAACAAATCTTTCAGTTTTGTAAACAGCTGTCGAGATACAATATGAACAACCAGGAGGACATGACACAAAAAAGTTTGGACGTTAAACATGGGTGACAGGTCATGCCCTACCCGCACACAGCCTTTGCAGTCACAATAGAGCGATTGCACAGCCCTTAGCAGTGGGCCATCCAAACCCATACCCGGCAACAGTTCCCACATGTTATTCCTTACAACCTTATCAAATGCCTTCTCAAGATCCACAAAAGCACAGAAAATCCTCTGGTTAGAAGCCAGAAGCTTTTCCGTGATCATGCGGAGAGAAAACACTTGATCCATGCATCCTCTTCCAGGTCTAAATCCGCATTGTGCCTCCCATAAAAATCTTTCCGATTTCTCTCGCATCCTACGCGTCAGAACCTTCGTGTAAACTTTACTTGCTCAGTTGGTCAAGCTGATAATGATTAATGAGACAATGGTTATAATAATATTCATTATTATAATCATTGTCTCGTTAAAAGTTGGATATCTTCTCCCAATATGGTCCTCCTCTAAAATCGAACGCAACGTCCGCGTCGGCAGTCTTTGAGAATGACTACCCCAGTATACTTGTTTCCGTAAAGCGGTGTAATAATCCGCTGCGTTTAATGCCTCATCAATAATTCATAAGTGATTATCAGTACATGCAAGGTTTCTATAAATTTTTTCAACTTAACAGCTTCTCGGGTGTGATTAATTCGAACTTTCATCATTTCTTCTTGTCATGCGTCGCTTATAGATGCGATGCCTAATTATAACAAAAATAAAAAGATTAATTATCACCTTTTACATTTATTATAACAGACATTACACGTTTTACATATTAATATAATTTTAAAATGTAATATTAAATACTGAAGTCATTGGCTTTAAGTGAGTTTTTTTTTTTCATCCGAACACGATATTTTTTATTTACGTAAATGTCATATTAGAAAAATAGTTGGCTTTGACATTTTTTACCATTGAGGTAAGCAATAGACTAGGTTTTGAGGCATCATTTTGTGGTAGATTAGTCTTATTTTGTTTTATTTCTGTGGTTTTGGATAACGCGCTCGTATATATTATCGCATTCAAATAACCTCTCTCGTGCAACTTTCTCTCGTGCAATTTGGTTTGAAAAATAAATTCGGCTAATATAATTACATAACATTTTAATACTCGGAGGTGACAATACTTTAATAACCTTCCACCATTCAAGTTATTTGCATAATCAAGTACAGACGTAATTAGCCACTTACTTTCAGGTGGACTTACTTCCTTCCTTACTTAACGGCCTGTTAGAGTCCAGTCCACTCCAATCTCGTGCAGGATATAGGCCTCGCCTATAAATCCTCCTTGATTTATCATAATCGCCACGCTTGACAAGCGAATTGACGATGGCATTTTAAAGGCTGTTCCTTTTGTCGTCTCTTACGACAGCCACGTGAAGAAATTAGGTAGCACATTTTTACGCCGTCACCATGGCAAGTGTAGTCTTAACTCATTTTTCATACTAATCAAGTAAAAAACCAAGGAACGTAGGGTGTACAATTAGTCTCTTAGGATACTTACTAAAGTTTAAAAGCTTAGCTTAAGTTTAAATATTTTTTGTACTACAATACAAATGCATTACACGAAAGGACTTTTAGGATACAAGTAACGCCAGGTTTTATGACTAACTTGCTATTTGATTTAGTAGCAATAACCGGGCGCCACGCCTCCCACGCATGCGCCCCGCCGATTCACGTGTTTAGAAACACATTTGTATGCAGCCTGCGCTTTTCACACAGTCCGTGCACTTTAATTGGAAAATTACTTTTTAATGTGGAATTATTAACGATATTTGAGAAAAGCCTTTAATCGAGTAATAGATAGACAGATAATTCTTTATTGTACATAGTCTTATAGAATTACTTATTACAATTTCAGAAACCTTTAAACAACAAACGGTGGTCATATCGCTTTAAGCGATTTCTGCCTGACAAACCGGGTATAAAAGGAATATTTGCTCTATTAAAAAGGATAGGTGCAATTCTAATACAACAAATATTTAATAATTAAAAATATTTCATTAAATGACTATGTAACATATAGATAAATTTATAACATACAAATAACAAATACATACATAGAAATATAACATATTTATCTTATTCGAACGCCTGTTTATTGTGTTGCATCATTTGATATCGACTAACGTCAATTGGTTGAAAATGTATGATAACACACTCTTTTTATTTTCAAATTGTTTCCCACGGATTTCCCCTTACAAAAAGGAGTCCCCAATTCCAAGGCTTCCGTTAAACTGTAAAAACGCATTCATTCATTTTAACACCTTTGAACTACTACTCTGGCTGCAATTTCAAGTTCTGCGGAAACTTCCAGATGAAAAGTATATATGAACAATATTTAATTAAATATTAAATATCTTCACGCAATTCCCAATACAGGGGTAGACAGAGGTCAAGTCTAGACAACTAAGTCCCTTTGACCCACCTTCCACCGAAGATATTTTCGGGACAACGTGACAGGTGGTGAGCCTGTCGCCGCCCGTATGTCCAAGCCAACGATGAAATTCGTACATAAGTTTTTGAAAAACTCATTGGTACTGCCACCTGGGGATCGAACTCGGGTCTCTCGACTCGAAATTCCGACCACCCAACAACTCGGCTATCGTGACTTTTACAATATTTAATGTTCTACTAATCGGAAATGTAACTAAAAATTAAAAAAAAACAGCTACAAAATATAATATTAATGAAAATTTAACTAAAGAAATGTGATATAACATATTTAGAATACATGTAAGTATAGTAACCAATAAAATAAAAGATTTATTTTTTAAATTATAAAAAGGTTTTATATGTTACATTACAATTTTTCTTCATCTTTTTAGATTGAGAAAAAAATAATAATAACCATCACCTGACACTAGACTAAATGCGAAAGTTTACGTGGGTGTTTGTTATTTAGTCATATCAGAACGGCTTCATGGATCTAGATTAAATTGGGTATAAAGATAGAAAGTCTGGAAATAGTTTTTATCTCGGAAAAAATGCAAAATTACTGCTCCCGTAAGAAGGGCTTGAAACATAATTTTGATGAAAGTTTTTTTTTAATGTCATATTGAGTGCCCAGATCAGGGATATAGGGTACTACTTTTAATTCCTTGAATTTCAGGAAAATGAATTAACGAGTTGGTGCAGGCACCACAGATTACTGAAGTCTTCAAAAATCTTTTTAATAGCATTACTGTTTTTACCATTGCGTTAATTATATCTTTTTTCTCACAAAGTAACAAATTGCTTAAACGAATTATTAATTCTGCTAGGTGACAGAAAAGCACATCGCTAGAAGCGTTTCTAATAAATAGTGATTGGTGAAATTTGGTCCGGCGGGTTTGCAATCTACCAAACGTCTAAATTAGCCCAAACCCGTTCTTTTTACTGCCATCTGTAATGTTTGTTGGGTGCTCACCGCAGTTTCTAGGCTAGCGTTAAAAACATTTTGATGTAAATGTTATTCCTACTAATATAATATAATGACATTCTAATCTAAAAATTTATGTGACTTTTTCCTTAATAAGAGGCTGAAGTATACGTTTTTGAGAGTTTTCTAATTTCAGTCTATAGAGTTAAAAAAAGTTTTCAAAAAATCACACGAGCGTAACTGCAGGAGGTCGACAAAAAATTGAACCGCTATTCTGCCTTATTTTCTTTAGTGACGGTAAACTCTTTTATTTTAGTCGCGTTCAGTCGCACTTGATCTAATCAAAACTTCGCAAATTTGTTTACTTACATCACTTTGATAGGGTCGGGGCAATATTCACCACACGTAACTGCCAGGACACACTCCAACACCCTCTTTGTGTGCTTTCGTATTCCTATCATTCTAATAAAAAAACACTAGCTTTGTAAGAACTGGATTTTTTGTGCCAAAATAATTTGATCCCAACGTACTCAGTATTCATAACCTCGCCCGCTCCAGTGAAGGTATGTAGTGACATCTGATTATATTTCATTGCGACTGAATGGCACTTATGCGGAGTTAGGTCTCAACGCTATACGTTAACGTGCAATGTTGTTCCTTTACTTTGATTGCTCGGTAAATGTAATGATAGTTAGTTATAGAACTTCACTACCGATACATTAACAATAAGTCCAAAGAGAATAGACCAGGATAAGATGCCGCTATTGGTATAAATTAGCTTTGGTGTTGTATCGCACTGAAATAATACCGCTGCCACGGTGGCCATAGTATTCACTGTCTCCGGCTGTCCACATTGCGCCGTGAAATAATGCATTTAATTTGATCCTTGACACGATAACAATAGAACTCAATTTACCTTGCTACTGTATCTGGGAGTTGTAAAGTAGCTAGTGTTACTGCTAGCAGGTGACAAGAGAATCGATAAATCTCTACGGAGCCTACGCCATAAATACAAGTGAAACGCAAACCGAGATTTCTCTACGAGAAATCGTTTTATAATTTAGTATCTTTTTGAACTACATAGAGCTATGTTATTGCAACTATTTGCACACACAGAAATTCAACAACATTTGTGTATTTATGACATTTTAAAGTCTAGTTTCTTCATCTTGTGCTTCAGACGTTCGTGTAAAAGAAAAACCATTAAAAATGTGAATGCTGACAATTATTATTTATTATTTTTGTAGTTTCTAATTACGTTACTTTTCATACCGAAAGTGTGTAAATGATTTTATAATCATTTAATCATCATTCTCAATCTACCTGCAGTAAGTTTCTCATTAGTAAAATCGGAAGGAGAGAGTCACGTAGTATTATGTTTCGATAGTTAAGGTTCTTCCTTTCGTGAGTGTTGTAAAAGGGAAGCGTTGAAAATGCAATTGGCTGTCGATAATTGCGGATTAAAGTGCCAGGCATCTCATAAAATTCCAAACCGATGACGGGTTGCAGCGCCTAAGGTGCAAGGTGTACTGCGCGTCGCCAATTCGCTTGGATAGAGTCGATGAATGACAAGCCTATTTTTTTTACATAGCAATTTTGTTATTCATGTTATTTTGAATAGGATTTTCTTTAATGTTTGTACCATACAGCAACTTCCTCTTGTTCTAGTTTACTCTATATCTCTATTTAGAACTTTTTATTTAACTTGTGATTTATAGTTACCATCCACGGTCTGAAAATGGTTGTAAGTTTTAGCCCCAAAAAATTAATAATAATACTTATTGATAAAAAATTAAACCTTCAAAAAACAAAAGAAACTGAAAAGCAAAAAAATTATTTATTTTTGGGTACAACGTTAGTAACTACGGACTTATGAGTTGCTGAAATCAAAGAAAAAAGTAACTTATTTGTTTGATGACGAGCTTTTGCACTATTTTTTATGCTCCACTATGCAGTGATATTTAGAGTAACTAAACATATTTTGGTACATAATTTGAAGTAAAATATACTTATTTGAATTTATACTATGTTCGATTATTTCATAATAGATGCTTAATATTCTTATCGATAGAGGCAAAAGGTAAGAACACCGGCTAATGATTCGTCTTGCTCATCTCTAGGAAGTGGCCATGCAAGCCTCGAGCGACTTCGCCGCGTCAGATTTACGAGGTGGCGCGCTCGTGCCTGTTCTCCTCCCCGAACGCACTTTACCCCTCGCTCCTCCACCGAGAATGCAGTCCGCTCTCACTGTTTATAACGGCTTACTGTTAGTTATGAACAAGAAACAAGTATTAGTTTCCCATAATTTCGATTAAGGAAAATTTTAAAGTGATAATTAATTTCTCTTAATCAAAGGCCTGGGATTTTTTTAAACTTTCCTCATAAGTATTTTTATAAGAAATTTGTTTAATTTTAACCTTACTTACTAAGCTCTCGTATAAAACATTTTAAGAATAATGTAGCAACTCTGACTAGAAAATATGTTTTAAATATGTACTCAATCTCACTGAATATTGATGGGAGACCATTACGCTCAGAAGCGCCTTTGCAAACGAACTTACCTAGAAATGTATACGCCCTTTTGCTTGTGCTTGGCTAGTAGTAGTACACTATTCTATTTATGAATAATAGTATACATTATTTAATAAAATAATATTAAGGTTATAAATTAAAAAAATATCTTCACGCATTTCCCAATACAGGGGTAGACAGAGGTCTAGTCTAGACAATGAAATCCCTTCGACCCACCTTCCACCGAAGATATTTTCGGGACAACGTGACAGGTGGTGAGTCTGTCGCCGTCTTTATGTCCAAGCCATCGATGTAATTCGTACATAAGTTTTTGAAAAACGCATTAGTACGTGCCACCTGGGGATCGAATTCGGGTCTATTGACTCGAAATTCCGACCACCCAACCACTTGGTTATCGTGACTTAATTTTAAGGTTTACTATAATAAATTAGGTTAATTTAAATAATTCGAAATATCCTTATTTTGCATTTAAATACTAAGACTATTTCACATAGATGCACGATGTATAACATTCATTGTACTGGAAAACAAATAAATTGATTCCAATCAATGCAGTTTGTCTAAAGTAAAGTCAATTAGCATTAAATTTCTAAACATAAATGGCAAATAATTGAACTTTGTAAGCCAATGCGGTTTCATTTCCCTGTGCTGTAGCTTAAGTATTAAATGAGATAGCGTGTCTCGATACAAAATCGTGACATTGTCGACTGTAAATATAGATTTGTATAGGACCAGCGACCGTACGTCTCACAGTCATTAAAAAGTACTAAAAGAATTACAAAAAAGTTTGTTTTGGTCTCCACTTTTCTTTTGTATTTCCCATCCGTAATCAGTGGAAGCATGTTTATTTAGTTTCACTTTAGGATAAAATGTAAGTTAAACTTTTCTTATACTATCACTGAACAAAATAAAATATCACACATAAAAATTCCTATACATTTTCAATAATTTCTTTTATTATGTAGTATTGTGTGATAATTACTTTTGATACTTTGTTATTGTTTTGTTGCATAGTTCGATGCCATATCTTTGACGCTATTGGTTGTTTATGCAGTCACTAGATGACATATAACGTCATTATGTGATACTGATATTATACATAGGCTCAAAGAAAAGTACAGAGTCCTTCGGAATCAATGCAACAAGATGTCTAGAGATTTACGACGTCGCCATATTCATAAATCAGTACAAAATGAAGATCCACGTCGTGTTTGGAATTTTTTAAGGTCTATAGGAGTTGGGAAATCTCGCTCAAATTCGCTTTTCAATGACATAGATTTAAATTTGCTTAACCAGCATTTTTCCTCTTCTTCGTACATAGATGATGATGCTAAATTAAAAACTCTTACTCAGCTTTCTCAAATTCCCACTCCTGACTACTCTCCTTTCACGTTTAGGAAATTTGCAGAATGTGATGTCAAGAGACACGTACGCTCCATTCATTCCGACGCTGTTGGAAGTGTTGACGTCAGTCGTAAAATGATAATTCCTTTACTTGACATCCTTGCTCCTGTAATAACACATATCCTAAATTTTTCCATATCAACATCCTCCTTTCCTTCGTTATGGAAAGATGCACAAGTAATCCCTTTACCCAAAAAAAGTTAACCCATCAAGTTTTTCCGAATATCGTTCAATTTCCTTTCTGCCATTCTTTTCCAATGTCTTTGAACGCCTTGTCCAAGAACAAATCTTTTCCTTTTGTACAAGAAACAATATCCTTAATCCTCTTCAGTCTGGTTTTAGATCTGGTTACAGTACGACCACAGCCTTATTAAAAATCACTGACGACATTCGCCTCGGAATGGATAATCGTCAAGTCACAGTATTGGTCTTGCTGGATTTCAGCAACGCCTTTAATACTGTAGATCATGATATTCTACTAAATATGTTACGCTCTCTTAACATATCTCCAACTGCAATTTCCTGATTTCAAAATTACTTGTATGGACGCCGGCAGCGAGTTCGAGCTCAGGATAGATTTTCTACTTGGCTTGATTCAGTAGCTGGCGTTCCGCAAGGCGGCTTTTATCTTCTCTGCTATTTGCAGTTTTCATTAATTCTATTACTTCCTATTATCTACAGATATACGCTCAAACCACTTTGGACAATCTTGAAAATGCAGTTGATATTATTAATAAGGACCTTGATTGATATTATTAATAGAAAAGTAATTAACGGGTAGGATGTACATGAAAGCAAAAAACAGATAAATACAAAGTAATAAGAAAAACATACCTTTTGTGAGCAATCATTAGAGCAATGGGAAATATGAAAGGAAAAGAGGTATTGTCGTAAAGAGGAGTTAAAGAGACATATAGTATTCTTTGATCTGTTTTTTAAAGGATTCTATCTTTTTAGCCAGATTAATAGAGAGAGGTAAAGAGTTCCATAGCTTAACAGCAACAGCAGTGTAAGATTTATGATAAAAATTAGAGGAACGCATAGGATGTTTGAGGGAGAGGTTTTCATTAGAACGTAGAGGATGTTTAACAGTGGTGGAGCCACGCATCAGATTTTGTTGTTGCATGAATGGGCCGGCTCGACCGGGGAAGTACCACGACCTCACAGAATACCGGCGTGAAGTAGAAGTCTTACAAACTTCTGCGTTTCGTCTGGTGAGTGCAGGTAACCGGAGGCCCTGACACACCCCTCTCCCCCAAAACATGGTAGCGAATGAACCTACCACCTGGAGATGGCAAAGCCAGCCTTGCTTTTTCTTACCGAGACGCAGATATCCTCTCCGGCGGATACCTCTTATTTTTCCTACCCGGGGTACAAGCTTGAACATTCTTTTGTGCCACGGGCCGGGGTTTGTGTATACGTCAGAGAGGATATATGTTCTCAGCGCCTCGGCAGTCTTGAAGGTAGGGACCTGTCCACCCTTTGGCTACGCATAGACAGTGACGACCACCCTTGCGTCTATGGGTGCCTCTATAGGTCCCACAGCGGTAATGCCGAAACTGACCGACTCATCGACCACATCCAAATGGCTGCAGATTCTGTGCTACAGCAGATCCCATCCGCAGAGATCGTGTTTCTCGGCGACTTCAACGCCCACCACGCCGAATGGCTACGATCTCGAACCACTCTGCCGAGAGATCTGTTTTTGACTTTGCCTTAGCATATGATCTGACACAACTGGTTACTTCGCCAACGCGGGTTCTGGATGACGAAGATCATACACCTTCCCTGCTGGATCTTCTGCTGACCTCTCATCCGGACGGCTATGTGGTCTCCGTTGATGCTCCTTTGGGTTCATCGGACCACTGCCTGATTCGGAGTAAAGTGCCTATCAAGTGCCTATTGCGGTCGCGATATGCAGGCCACCGCCGTGTGTGGCACTACAGGTCGGCGGATTGGGAAGGGATGCGATCTTTCTTTGCATCCTACCCATGGGGGCAGGTTTTCTTCTCGCTGGAGTCCCGACGCCGTTGCAGATTCCGTCGCCGATGTGGTGCCTCAAGGAACGGAACTTTTCGTTCCTTCCTCTGTGGTGCCCATCGGTGGTAAATCGAAGCCTTGGTTTGGTAGCGCATGCAGAATGGCATCTCGTCAAAAGCAGCAGTGCTACCGGGCCTGGATTAATGCATTGGCGTCCCGGGATTCAAATACTAGCGTTTTTAAGAAGAAGTATAACTCTGCCTCCAGGTCCTTCAAAAGAGTAGTTGCTGCGGCAAAGTCCGAGCAAATTGGCAGAATTGGCGAGAAACTGGTTCGTCTTCCTTCGGGAACTCGTGCGTTCTGGTCCCTCGCCAAGGCTGTCCAAGGGAATTTCAGTCAGCCATCATTACCATCTCTGCACAGGGCGGACAACTCGCTGGCCCATGACGCAAAAGAGAAAGCCGATCTTCTAGGTTCTCTTTTTGCGTTCAACTCGACTCTCGATGACAGGGGGAACTCACCGCCGACAATCCCGTGCAATGAGTGCTCTATGCCGGTCATCCGGTTCTTTCAGAGCTCAGTGTGAAAAGCACTCCTCTCCCTGGACATCCAGAAGTCGAGTGGGCCCGATGGTGTCCCCCCTATTGTGCTGAGGATGTGTGCTCCAGAGTTGGCACCGGTTCTAACGCGTCTTTTTCGGTACTCCTACTCTGAAGGCGTCGTCCCAATGACATGGAAGACAGCTTTGGTGCACCGGATCCCTAAGAAAGGCGACCGCTCAGATCCGGGCAACTACAGACCGATTGCTATCACCTCCGTGTTCTCCAAAATAATGGAGTCCATTATAAACTGCCAGCTCTTGAGGTACTTGTTGTACTCAAGAGCTTACTTGTACCTCACGTATCGATGAGCGGAGGCAGTAAAGAGCAAGGGGGAGGTCCTGGTAGTTAGCTTGGATATAGCAAAAGCCTTTGATCGGGTGTAGCACAAAGCGCTTCTCTCGAAACTTCCGTCATATGGGCTTCCCGAGAAATTTTGCAATTGGGTCACTTGTTTTCTCACAGACCGGAGCATCAAGGTCGTAGTTGACGGTGCATGCTCGGACTCCAAGTCTGTGAACGCTGGTGTCCCACAAGGCTATGTGCTATCGCCAACCCTGTTTCTTCTGCATATCAATGATTTGTTACAAATTAGCAATATTCATTGCTATGCAGTCGACAGTACTGGTGATGCCCTATACACAGGCCGTGCCAATATTTCTCGGGAACACGTCGACGAGTACCGGAACAAACATGTGTCTCAAGTCGAGATTTTGTTAGACAAAGTCTCGGATTGGGGCCGACTAAATTTAGTCCAGTTTAACCATAAAAAGACACAAGTTTGCGCGTTTACCACTAAAAAGAAACCATTCGTCGTGTCACCTCATTTTGAAAGCACTCCCCTAGTTGCCTCAGCCAGTATCGGAATCCTTGGCGTCGACATATCGAGTGACGTTCAGTTTCGCGGCCACTTGGAAGGGAAGGCCAAATTGGCCTCTAAGATGCTTGGCGTGCTCAGTAGAGCACGACAGTGCTTCATGTCGGCCCACCGCCTGCAACTTTATAAGGCGCAGGTTCGGCCTCACATAGAGTAATGTTTGCATCTCTGGGCGGGGGCACCCCTATATCAGCTACTTCCATTTGACCGTATCCAACGAAGAGCGGCTCGAATCTTCGACGACCATATTCTATTTAATAGGCTAGATCCCCTGGCATTGCGAAGTGATGTTGCATCTCTTTGCATTATTTACAAGATTTACTACGGGGAGTGCTTTGAGGAATTGTTCGGATTAATCCCAGCCGCTGAATTTTACCATCGAACCTTACTGCATAGTCAAAAATTCCATCAACACCATCTTGATGCTTGGCATTCCACCTCAGTGCGTTTTTCGCGGAATTTTCTGCCACGCACTTGCACTTTATGGAATGTGCTGCCGTCAACGGTTTTTCCGGACCGATACGACTAAGGGGCCTTCAAGAAAAGAGCCTTTTCAAAGGCCGGCAACGCATCTGCTATCCCTCTGGTATTGCGAATGTTCATGGGCGGCGGTAATCACTTTACTATCACGTGAGCCACCTGCTCGTATGCCTCCCTTCCCCATAAAAAAAAATAGCTCGGTACCAGTAACAGTAGGCTCGAGCTCAGCAAAGAAGCGATGCATCCTAGCCCGATATGCAAATCCTACGGTTTCTTCCCCTTTAGCCCTAAAGTACGCCTGCAATGCGTTCATATTCATATTCTTCGTCATGCGGCGTACTCCACCAGTGGCGGGTGCCAATTGCTGGATTCCAGAGGACCCTGCTGACACCAAGCCAACTGGTGGGGATGATGGATGCGGGGTGGAGCTGGATGGTCGTGCTGCCCCCCGCACTCGGCTGGCGGCCCGCAGGCTGCCGGGTCCAGCGCCAGCTCCAGACGCGCCTTGGCGGCCCCCAGGCAGCGGCCCTAAACGCATTCTTTTATTTTCGATCATCCATTTATGGGGCATCATTTAACGGAAGACGCGCCCAGACCGGCACCGTATAATGCAGCGTGGCCATATGCACAGACGGGCCTATGCACCCTCAAGTATATTGAGACACGGCGCTAACATCTCTTGGTTAGGTGCTGACTGATTGCAGCGATGTAACAGTTTTGTTACTTACGCTGTTACGCCGGTGGGCGATGGGGTCGTCACTTCCCTACGCCTTTTTATTATTTATTATTGTTATTATTATTGAGAAAATTGTCCGTCGCCGGGGGTGTTCTCGCATGTAAATTTGTACGTTTTACTTTACGAAGACTTAAACCTGTGCATAAAATTGTCGCGAGCGAAGTAAGAACGTCCTTTTTAATTAGACGCGACCGCTGTGTTGTCAGTTGCGTCACGCTGAACATTCCTCCCCTCTTCTCCACTTCTCATTTGTTTTAAAACTACCCGCAAAGGACTTTAACGAGATTACTCAGAGCACATTTTATAGGTCATCTGGTGAGATTTATCTAGTCGTGCTTTGTAAGGCATTTCTCATCCAAGTGGATTAAAAGAAGTACAGTCGTTAAATGGATCTCCGGTTTATATCCTACGAAATTTATTTGCAAATTGAATTTAGACTTTTAAACTTTTGGATTTAGATTATTAAAACTTATGGATTTGCGATTCATTTACGAAAATTTATTTATATTATTCATTTGCCATTTTTTATATTTTCGTCCATCAACTTAAAACTTTAATAATTACGTACTTAAATTATGAATATTTTATGATCCAAAGTATTATTTTATTTATATTTACTGAGTGGTTTAACGACTTTTATTTGCTTTTGATTTGCAGATTTCCGTAATATTTTATTTGTTACATTGCAGTGATTTCATTTATTTGAATGTGTGAGTAGCGTTATAATACTAATAGTAAGTACCGTTTAGTAAATACAATTATTTCGTTTTTAAGCCTATCTCCAAAAATAGCCAATAATTAATTGAATGAATTGAATATAGTGTGTAAAAGGAAGATATGTTCGAAAGATTGTGACGTCAGCGGTTAAGTGCAATATAATCTGGCGAGCTCTTTCCTCGATGTTATTGCGAAACCCTTGAGAATCATTGAAAGCTAAAAGCGCGAAACCGAGCATCAAATACCGTATATAACGCACTTCATTTCATAAAGTTCTATCACATTGGCTTTTGCGGAGAAGGTACCAACATAATTTGAGCTTTGAGTTCTCAAAGAGTGCTCCTTATGCGGCCCGATAAAATCGGCTGTAAGGAGAGTGGATGGATAATTTATAGCAGGTGTTGGTATGACCGCTTCTGCCTTACTTTTGAATCTACGCGACTTCCATTTAAATGGAGAGCATTTCACGAACTACCCGCAGCCATTGTAAACAAGCAGCGTTTTCTATTCAAAGTATTGTGACGTCTTAAATACACCGTTCGTGGAGTATTGACGATGCGGGAAAGGGTGTTTCTGTTTGAGACTAGTTTTCGTTAAAACACTTTTAGTAGCGAACGCAGATTTTTTCGTTGCTTTACTTTTACGACGTTAAAATTTATTGCAGAGTGGAATTCATAGACTAAACTACCTACTGATTTATACAAGTAACAATAAAGTTATTTCTTAATTAATTTTAATGCTTGTCAGAGGCGATATTCTCGAAAAGACGAGACAATAGCAAAATATATGGAAAACGAATAGAGTTGGCGCTGGAATTTTCGCCGCAATTAATTGTGACAGCGTAAAAGCTTTGTTCATTTGGCAAATTAAATTTTGAGCGCACTTAGTATCCAAATGGAACCAAAGAACTATGTTGTAATAAGAGGTTTGTTTTTAATTGTACATTAATACAAAATGTAAACTTTATTGAGACGCGATTTGACAAAACTGGAATAAAGCTTTATCTGAAAATAAATGGCTAGTTACTTCGGAGTAAACAATGTTACTGTTTTACCAAATACTAATCCATCAATAAGCTCACTATACGAAAATAAATGTTTACACCCATATGTTATACCGCTATACCTTTTTGACTATAGCCTAGTTATACCGGTATTATACCAACACGTTTGACATTGATCAGCTGACTCCAACCTGAGTAACTGACGTGGCGCGTTGTCTCACATGACGAATTTAGGTTGGTGACGAATTCGAGTCGTTACAGCTAAAGTGCCACATATTACTTTTTGTTATATTAAACTAACATTCATTTCATTCATTCAAAGCTATAAATAGTTAAACTAAGAATAGGTAGTTTTGAATGTATCGTAAAATGAATGCAAAGATCCGTAGAATAAAAACAAAAGTAAAAATATTCTAACAATAGTTACTCTGGTATATCTCATTTGTTTGGTAAAATCAAACCTAAGTCTGTACATAAAGTTTAGTCTCTCAGTTGTTACATTCTTTGACAATTATAACATTCGGAATGCAAAACAGCAGTCTCAGTCTTTTTGTTATCATTCGCAAATGCACCATAAAGTTCTGACGACTGCATGAATAAAGTTCTGACGACTGCATTTCTCAGTATATATCTAAGCAGCGTCATTGGTCCTTGATGCAAATCGCCGAAATCAAATTTTGGCCGAACCCGAAAATTATTGATTGTTTTTATAGCGTCCTGTATTACTTTATCTATACGAGTACCTATCGCCTTTGTTTGAAATGTCAGGATAATAAAAATATTCTGATTTTCAAAAAATATACTGTATTTCTGTATTCCATATTTATTCTGCAGTATTTTAAAAAAACTTAACATTTGCAATTTAGTATTTTAAAATTTTCTCAAAAATGTCTGCGTCGAAACGACTTAATTGTCTTGACCTCTGTCTACCCCAGTATTGGGAAAAGCTTAAAGATATTTTAATATTAATTTTTTAGGTATTTTGTCATGATTCGGTGCTTTATGAGAATTATGGCGTTCACGACGTGGCTATCGACGCGTGGATCCACTTGCGACCGGGGCGTGTCTTCATTGTAAGGATTCGCACATTTTTTAACGTAATAAAAATCGTAAATAATACGAAGTAAGGCGTACGGAGTCAGGTCACGATGTGCCCACGGCACAGTGCCGTCAACGCGACTTACGGATTCACGCTCGCTTCACAAACATCGCCCTACAATTTTGAAATCCGATTCAAGATGTCGAATCTTGTTTTATAGTTATTGTAAAAGTATAAAGCAATTGTTATTAATGACATGACGGCGATAAGAAATTATGGCGAATAACTAACTAAAAAAAATTAACAAATCTTCTTCTTTACAGCCTATATAGTGAATGTAATGATATTTAGTTTGGAGCTTGACTACCGATACATTAACAATAAGTCCAAAGAGAATAGACGAGGATAAGTTGCCGCGATTGGTATAAATTGGCTTTGGTGTTGTATCGCATTGAAACAATACCGCTGCCACGGTGGCCATCGCATTGACTGTCTCCGTCTGTCCTCTTTGCGCCGTGGAATAATGCATTTCATTTGATCCTTGAGATTATAACTATATAAGTAAATTTACCTTGCTACTGTATCTGAGAGTTGTAAAGTAGCTAGTGTTACTGCTAGCAGGTGACAAGAGAATCGATAAATCTCTACGGAGCCTACGCCATAAATCCAACTGAAGCGCAAATCGAGATTCCTCTACGAGAAATCGTTTTATAATTTAGTATCTTTTTGAACTACATAGAGCTATGTTATTGTAACTTTTTGAACATACAACCTTTGTGTTTTTATGACATTTAAAAATCTTGTTCGTTCATTTAGTGCTTTAGGCGTTAAAATAGTTAAAAACGACTAAACTCACTTTATAATAATCTGTATAGGTACCGACTTGTTTCTCTTGCGGGGGAATCAACAAATTGATGGAGTGGCGATGTACTCACCTATAGCACCAGTTGTGGCCAATATATTTATGGAACATTTCGAGGAGGAAGCATTACATATTTTTTTCCACAGAGGATGAAAAAGACCTCCCATTTTTGGATGTACTAGTGAACCGGGAACCTAACGGAAGCTTAGCACATACAGTATACTGAAATCCGACACACACTGATTGGTACCTGAGAACGGATTCCCATCACCATCCTTCCTACTTGTCCTCTGTCCCACGCACTCTTATTAATCGGGCACTTCGTCTATGCGATCCTGAATTACTAAATTCGCAGTCGACACACGTACGACAGGTGTTAGAGTGCAATAGGTATAAATGGCGACAGCAAACACAATAAGCAAATAGCGGCCTCAAGTTGAAGAGCGAGTCTCGGCATACTTACCATAATTGCGAGGGGTGACGAATAAAATTGGATACCTGTTACGCTATAGATATAGCATCAGGACAATTGTCCGTCCCATGACTCAAATTAGAAGACTTCTACGATCGCCTAAGGTTTGGGACCCTTTAGATAAATAACCCTGGCGTCTACGAGATACCATGCGATTACGGCAATAGTTACATCGGAGAAACGGGACGTAACATTAAGACTAGGCTCACCGAGCACATTCGCAGTGTGCGCAAAACGGATACCGACAACTCAGCGGTTGCAGAGAATGCCCTTAATTCGGACGCCTCACATTATATTAGGTTCGTCAAGGTTAAAGTGTTGGCGCACGAAAAGAACTTTGACCCACGGCGGGACATCTCATAAAATACCAAACCGGTGACGGGCTGCAGCGCCTAAGGTGCAAGATGTACTGCGATCTTCAATTCGTTTGGAGAGTGTCGATGCATGAGTACGCCTATTTTTTTTACAGAGCAGTGCGATTTTTTTAGATAATTGTATGTTTTAAGAACTTATTCCTCAATGAAACGCCACAAAGCCACTTATTATATTGGTTTTCTATAAAATAAAATAAAATATCTTCACGCAGTTCCCAATACAGGTGAAGACAGAGGTCGAGTCTAGACAATAAAGTCCCTTCGACCCACCTTCCACCGAAGATATTTTCGGGAAAACGTGACAGGTGGTGAGCCCGTCACCGTCTTTATGTCCAAGCCAACGATATAATCCAACATATGTTTTTAAAAATCCATTGGTACGGCTGGCGGTGGCACCCTACCACTCGGCTATCCAGACTTTTCATTATTACTTTCTATAATCTGTTTTATTTTAGGTTTTAGTGGTGTACAATAAAGCACATACATATACATAGTTGAGTTGTTACCCAATTGCTAAGATATGCATCAACGATTAAATAACTATTAGCATGTACATATTGTTTCAACAAACACTGCCGGCTCCCCTTCAGTGTATCTACAGAGGAGAGTTGGTTTAATTTAAAAGCAATAGAGCGAGCCAACTTAATTTTCAGGCTCACCGCAGTTTCCTTTGCGTATAACTTTGTCAGATTAACTAACTTTGAGTTCAGAGCAGCAACCAGAAGACCATGCTGTGGAATTACTAATAAACATATTAATGTCAAATATATTTTCGATTCTAAAATATATATTATGGGAAATGAATGTAGAATACACTCAGAACCATGTCGCGTATGTTGAATTATGATTTAGGACTTGTAGTCCATAAGGGGTGCGTAAAATGGGGAGAGGGAGTGAATAACTTAGAACGTTTTATGTTTCTTAAAATATTGTTTTTATTATCGCCAATCGTTTTAATAACCTATAGTTTGGTGGAGTGTTAGTTGACTGAGTCCCATTTTTGTAAAAAGATATCAAAAAACCTAGGTTTTTTTTATAGAAAAGGGAGGCATACGAGCAGGTGGCACACGTTATGGTAAGTGATTACCGCCGCCTATGAACATCTGCAATACCGGAGGAATAGCAGTTGCCGGCCTTTTAGAAAGGTATAGGCTCTTTTCTTGAAGGTCCCTAAGTCGTATCAGTCCGGAAAAAACGCTGACGGCAGCTCATTCCATAAAGTGCAACTGCGTGGCAGAAAATTCCGCGAGAAGCGCACTGTGGTGGAATGCCAAGCATCAAGGTGGTGTTGATGAAATTTTTGACTATGCTGTAAGGTACGATGGTAAAATTCAGCGGCTGGGATTAATCCGAACAATTCCTCGGAGCACTCCCCGTAGTAGATCTTATAGAAAATGCAAAGAAATGCAACATTTCTTCGCAAAGCCAGGGGATCAAGGCGATCGTTCGACAATTCGAGCCGCTCTTCTTTGGATACGGTCAAATGGAAGGAGCTGACACTGGTGTGCCCCCGCCCAGAGATGAGAACAGTACTCCATGTGCGGCCGAACCTGCGCCTTATAAAGTTGCGCCTTATAAAGTATGCGGTGGGCCGGCATAAAGTACTGTCGTGCTCTACTGAGCACGCCAAGTATTTTAGAAGCGTATTAAGTGTAATAGTATTACTAGGCGTATTTATTAAGATACAATTTTTGAGTGGTCACGCCTCTTGTTTCATAACCAAGGCAGCGTAATTTTGTTGTGACAGAAGAAACATCAAAAACCGAACGCAGGGAAATGCGATCTCTTCGTAAAATGTGCGGCGTTACCATGGGCGACCGAAAGTGAAATGGCTTGTGCTTGGTTTGGGCAAGTTGAGCGAATGAGTGAAGACCGAATGTTGAAGGAAATATAGCGCGAAAGTTATTATTAAAAGGTGTCGAGGTAGGCCGAGACTAACTTTCAAAGACTATGTGAGCAAATTGCTCGAAGAGGGAAGGGTCAAGAGTACTTGGATACTTAACGTGCATGTATGCAGAAAATGATTAATCTGAAAGAAAAGAAAGAGGTATGTCAAGGTCTGTACGTGAAGTAAAATAAATAAATATTTCATTGTCTATCAATAGTTGCTATTGATAGACAAACGTCATAATATATAAAATGTGTTTCCTTCTGATATATTTTATGCCAATTTTGACTAACGAACAATATTAAAGAGAATTTAAGCTAACGCTTGTGTGTGTGTGTGTAGCGTAAAGTTTGAGTCAAACATTATTTATATTTGTACTTTTGTCAAAGTCTAATGCCAGCTTACCGCTTATGCAAAACATCCATGACCCCTCAAAGCTTGATTAATGATAGAGGCGTCCTCTGACGTATTCTTCTGTTTTTACGTTGAGCGAAAATGCCGATTTTCGAATTTCCTAAACACGATGGGCCACTTAGTATCCCGTGTCGCAGTCGATCGTAACTTAGTGCTCTTCGATTCTGCTGCCATATTGGCTCGTTTCTTTTTCGGTTCAATTTACTGCGCGTCGCCGCCGGGGGCCTACCGCCTTCGTCCTCGGAAGATACTCAGCCGATTTATTCGCATTTTGCTTTGAACGGGCTCACTGAACCCTGTATTTATGGTACGCGACGCCTGCGTACGCGAACGCTAACAATGCAGAAATACATTTAATGCCGCGCGCTTGACGCTGTCGATGTCTCATATCTTTCTGGAAAAAATTCGGTTTAATCCTGTTGGTTGGTGCTTACACGCTCTGCGTTTTTTTTCGCATCAGATTTACATAACCGGTATCGAAATTGTAATTTTATTAAATAAATTCTAATTTTATAAATTTAATTATATTAAATATTTATTTTAAGTCGGTGGCGACTACTGTGTCAAAAATACCATTCCATAAAAGTTTCTCAACTGCCGACAAACTGTAAAAGTAATAAACTGCTTTATGATAAATTGAACCTAAACGAATCTAGTTTTTTAATTACTTAAAATGCATAACTTTGATAGAGTTTATTTACTATAAAGCTATCAATGGATCGGACTGGTCTCTGTTGTCCCTCAATGGGTGATATAATTTAAAGATAAGAAAACGAAAGAAGTTATCTCATAGATTTTTTGCTGGTAAGCGGCTACATTGGACATTTGCAAATAGTTTCAATCGAAGAAATCTAAGTAGAGGTCTAAAATGGCAAGCCACATCATGTGATTACTCGCTATTGTTGTTACACTGCCATTTCGCGATGGAAATGGCCAAGAGTATTGAAATAAATCAGACGAATGCTAGATAGAGAATAAATATTTCACCAGTTAAATATCATTCATGTTACCTAAACCGCGACAACCGAGTGTGTAGAGTGATTCGAGTTCGATCCGTTTCGGAAGTGAGCTTTTCGAATGTATAAATAAATAAATAAATAACTCTACAAAGCTTGGCGTGCTTAGTACAGCACGACAGTACTTCATGCCGGCCCACCGCTTGGAACTTTATAAGGCGCAGGTTCGGCCGCACATGGAGTACTGTTCCCATCTCAGGGTGGGGCACCCCAGTGTCAGCTCCTTTCATTTAATCGTATCCAACGAAGAGCGGCTCGAATCGTCGATGACCATGTTCTATCTGATCGGCTAAATCCCCTGCTTTGCGACGAGATGTTGCATCTCTTTGCATTTTTTACAAGATTTACTACGGGGAGTGCTCCGAGGAATTGTTCGGATTAATCCCAGCCGCTAAATTTCTCTATCGAACATTACGGCATAGTAAAAAATTCCATTAACACCACCTTGATGCTTGGCATTCCACCACAGTGAGTTTTTAGCAGAATTTTCTGCCACGCACTTGCACTTTACGGAATGTCCTGCCGGACCTTCAAGATAAGAGCTTATAACTTTCTCAAAGGCTGGCAATCACTTACCATCTCGTGAGACACCTGCACGTTTGCCCCCCTATTCTATTAAAAAAAACTTTACTTACATTGATCTAATCCCAGCAGATGATCGCAGCAGCTTAAGCACTTGTATTATGGAATCAGAAACTGCGAAGGTGCCACAAACACCCAGACCCGAGAAAATATAGAAATAGTGTTTTCTATATTGACTGGACCCCGAATTGAACCCGGGACCACAGAGCTGACGACACCATTAAAACCGGTGTATGCGCCACTCCTCCAATGAAATAATGTAATGAATCTACGGAGGTCGTTAAGTAAGTATCATGACGTAAATCGCAATCGGAGTATTTTATCATATGAAATATCAATGAAATTTTACACCTAACTTTTGTATATGTATTACTTGTATTTATTGTTTATTACTTTTGACTTGTTCATAGTGTGCAAGTAATGAAATATTTAATCTTCATACTTAGATAGTAATTTATGCCGTCTTCGGCATTAAAAGTTAAATTGAAAGGGAAACTTAAATAAATAATTTGTACCATATCGTAATTTCTGGTTTAAGCCATAAACATTGCGCAAAAGGATTCTTAGGTGGCCACCACGTACTGGTTATTAGACAACCCTCTACATAAAGGAAGAATTAAAAGTTTATTTGATGAAACTGCAATTTGAAACATTTTGTTTTAACAAACAACATTTCTCGAAAATCTTTAGCGATATTTAAAATCCGAAATTGGGTCCAGCTCTGTAGTCGCGGTTGTGGAACATGAAGAAGTTCTTTTATTTTAAGTTCCTTTGTTTGTACGAAAGTCGTCTGCAGAATACTTTTATTGCTTTTAATCTCTTTGAGCTGAAACTATATTAACGTTTAAGGTTACTAATCTCGACAAAGTTACACGTATCATTTTTATTCAAATTATTTTATTGCTTATATTCGAATCGGAACCAACTTATTTTCCCATTGATTGATGAGGTTTCCGTTCAGTTGTAATTATTAAGTTTTCAATTCGCCCTATTCACATCGACAGCGCGAACGCGGATGTGGGCCCTACGAAACGAGTTGTAAACCAAAAAAAAAATCTGAAAAATGGACCTACACAAAATAGTTTTCTTTAATAAAGGTTAAATGCTGAATGTATTGGTCAAATTCTAATTAATTATATATTTAAAGGCTGATAGACTAATTTGTACGTTTTTCCGTCTGCCACACAATCACTTGTACGTTTAAAACATTCAGTCACCGTATCGTACTTTTGATAGAAATAATAAAAATACGGACTGTATTCTCTGAGAGCGGATTCCTTGTTTTACAGTTTAACATTGTTTTCTTTTCGATCAGTTGCAAGTAAACGTTTCCTTTGGGCTGTGCCGCCTCTCAGAACGTACAACTAGTTCTATGTTAGCTTTATGCTGCAAAAAGAAAACATACGGAAATAAATATAAGTCGTTACATTTTTTGTAGACGTTTTTAACATTCGTTTCAGATGTTATAAAATTGTTTCTTTAACAATATTATCATAAAACTGATTTTAAAAAAGTGCGTTTACAGAAAAGTCATTAAATATTACAAACCATGAGAAAACTTCCTCTTAATCATGTCAAAATAATGGAAAAGAAGCGAATAGTAAACGCATTAGATCATGATAAATCGTTTTAATCACAACTGGATACCGAGTTTCATTTAAGTTTACATTAAGTTTAAGTTAAATAATGAAACTCTTTGCAATCATTTGTCGCCCTATGAGCACTGTTATAATAGCAATAATTAACAATATAGAAATAATCGAAAATAAAAATAGGGTTCGAATTCAACAGTAGCAGCCTACTGTCTGTTTTGTGACTTGCTATACCTTAAATAGTTTTATTTGTATTTATTTTGACATTTTTTTGGTTTTATATTTGTTTACGTCTATTCATTTTACAACGGATTAATTATATTTTGCATGCTGTCCTTGCAGCAGAATGTTATGGTTGAATGTAAAAAATACCTTAATTGTTTACCTACAGCCTGGCAAATAAACGATATTATTGTTAGATGACGCGACAACCATCTGTAAAATTACCTAAAACTTAACAAACCGGTGACGGGCAGCAGTGTCCAAGATTGGCATCAGTGACAAGGCAGGTAGTTAATCGCTAATCTACTCTTTATGCGTGGCTGATTGCGTGGTGATTATCGTAAAACCTGCTTGTGTCCTGCAGTGGATTTTATAGGACGTTTAGTTAGAAGCAATAGTAAATATAGTGTCAAGCGTCACATAAGTTATCCAGTCCCTAAATAGGATCCTCTAAGTCTTGGCAACGGTGCTAAAAAATTATTATGTCATACAACAAAGTATGAATACTCATAAACACCTTTTCAGAGTGGTAGAGCCACGCATCAGCTTTTGCTGTTGCATGAATGGGCCGGCTCGACCGGGGAAGCACCACGACTTCACAGAATACCGGCGTGAAGTAGAAGTCTAACAAACTTCTGCGTGTCGTCTGGTGAGTGCAGGTAACCGGAGGCCCACACACCCTATCCCCCAAGTGTTCATGGGCGGCGGTAATCACTTACCATCACGTGAGCCACCTGCTCGTTTTATTCCCTTTTTCTATAAAAAAACACACATATCATAAAAACATGCATGATATGGTTACAAACATTCATATTCATCGTACTCATAGAGTACCTTAGTTTTATGAAAAACGTAGAATGGCATTCATGTATGCGTCGGCACATTATCTGTTTAGCGCGTATGTTAGCACCAGCTGCTTTACTGTCCAAGTATATCACCAACGCTACTGAACAGAAGCCCAATTACTCGTTGAAATCCTTGTCCACTGTAATTGGATTGGGCTGGCAACCGGACTTGTTGGCATTTTAATTGTGCTATTGTGACGCAGACATAGCCCGCCGCTCGCCCTGACACCGTACCGATAGACGAACGTGTTTTGTTTTTCTCTCTAACTCGCTACCAATACGCTGAGATTCGCTAATGGATCCAAGTGCTATTAACTAATCTTGCACGAAACTTGTTCGCTAAAAAAACGGCTACTTTCAATTGAAGGAAGCAATAAATGCTTGATTTTGTATTGAGTATTTTGTTTTGCATTTGGTCACATAGAAATTATTAAAATTTCAAAGCATTCAAACTTAGGAATTCTAATCAACACCTAAGCTTTACATACAGGCATTATTATATGAGACATGCTGATAATTGAACAGATAAAGAATTATTCATGCATAGATATTTTTTTTTATAGAAAAGGAAGGCAAACGAGCAGGTGGCTCACGTGATGGTAAGTGATTACCGCCGCCCATGAACACCCGCAATACCAGAGGCTTAGCAGATGCGTTGCCTCCCTTAGAGTGCCCCTCTCCCCCAGAATTAGGGGAGGGGGGGGGGGTCACCGGTTACCTGCACTCACCAGACGAAATGACTAGACATGTTAGACTTCTACTTTACGCCGGTATTCTGTGAGGTCGTGGTACTTCCCCGGTCGAGCCGGCCCATTCATGCAACAACAAAAGCTGATGCGTGGCTCTACCACTGTTAGATATCAAAAGATAGATATAAAAAGATTATAAATAAATAAATTTATATCTTTACGGAATTCCCAATACAGGGGTAGACAGAGGTCAAGTCTAGACAATTAAGTCCCTTCGACCCAAAATACCAAATATATTTTCGGGACAACGTGTAGGTGGTGAGCCCGTCGCCGTCTTTATGTCCAAGCCACCGATATAATTCGTACATAAGTTTTTGAAAAACCCATTGGTACGACCCTGCTACCTGGGGATCGAACTCGGGTCTATTGACACAATATTCCGACCACCCAACCACTCGACTATCGTGACTTAAAAAATGTATATTGTGTAAAACATCTACTGTGATTCGAACCCGCAACTACATTCAGTTGGGATATCGTCTCGTCAAAGTTCTTCTTTTTATATAACCGTAGTATTGAAATTAAAAGAACGTGTGAAGCCGAATTTATATAAATGATTAAACAGCAATTAATTTAATTTAATTACTAATAAATTTCTCACGAACCTTTTTTTATACTCACGTGAGAAACAACCACGCCATCCAGCGTCAAATATTTCTTCAAAGGACAGAACAAGCAACGTTTTCAGAAATCGAGACATTTGTGGAATGACTGACACGTATTGTTAAGTGGTCTTCGAAGAATCAGTGTTGAAATGCACAAAATTTTAAAACTTAAGTTCGGGAAAACTTCCATTGTTTTTGCTTTTATGGGTATATCAATTTATTTGGATTGTATTAATCAATTTATAAAACTAAACGTAAAAATGTAGGCGTAGTTAACTATTAATAAGTTGTAACAAGTTCAGAAAGTATATCATATTTAATTTTATTCTCGACTATACTTTTATATACTACAGGCCATCCTTCGTTATAGCTCAATCTGATAATAATTATTATAGAAGTATTATTAAGTATCGCGCCCGTTTCCGTAAAAGCTTTCGGATAAAAAGTCTCTAGTATAAGCTATACTCGTACACTGTACTTAATAAATTAATGTTTTATTTTTTATAACATATATATTTCTATTCTATTACGTTCATATTTTTTCGAGGATATTGCGATCGCCAATACACTTGGCGTCAATCAACCTGGCGATTGTGGCAAACTCTCTCGTATGGGATAGGCCTACCTCCTGCAGTGGACTTATTCAGGCCATAATGGTAAAATATTATTATTTAATAATGAGAGGACAAATGTGTTGCTAAAATAATATATATATATATATATATATATATATATATATATATATATATATATATATATATATATATATATATATATATATATATATATATATATATATATATATATATATATATATATATATATATATATATATATATATATATATATATATATATATATATATATATATATATATATATATATATATATATATATATATTTATTCATATGTATTTATATATCTTTGTATTGTATACGTACGATAGATTATATAATATATAATCTATCGTACGTATGTTTATGTAATATTTTTGTATTTGCCGCATTATTTAAGATCCGAAGATAGATAATAAGATATTTAAGATCTCTCTCTCTCTCTCTCTCTCTTTATTTAACTGCACTGCTAATACATTTTATTGCTGTTTAGCCTGATGGTTGACTGGTAGAGAATGCCACTTGGCATTAAGTGCGCCATATGTTCTACACTGTGCATTGAAGCTTAAATAAATAAATAAATAAAGACGGCTACGGGCTCACCACCTGTCACGTTGTCCCGAAAATATCTTCGGGGGAAGAGACTTAATTGTCTAGACTAGACCTCTGTCTACCCCTGTATTGGGAATTGCGTGTAGAAATTTATTTATTTTATTATTATTTAAAATGAATTATAGATCGTAGAATTCAAGTATTCCGCCCCCCACATTGCTGAAAATACTAGAATAACACACAAATTTAACCATTCACAGGCGGCTGCGTACACAGAACACACAAAGTAATCCTAAACTAAACTCCGAAATTATGAACAATATATATACGTCTTACACGAGTTTGTATTGCACTTAACCAGTGTTATTATATATTAACGTCTTCTAATACTGAAACTTTTATATTACTTATATTATATTATTTTATTTATTCATAGTTGTCGCTTTATTTGCAAAGAAGTCGTCTCCGGCACGAACAAAACATTCTGAATATTTTATACAAATTTTAAAAATAAAAACAAAGCCAGAGTGACAGGTACACCAATTCATACTGCTTGTTTTGGCTTAGCGAACTTTCTTCCGATACCAATCGCGAGAGCGCTGTATAGTGGAGATGAATAAAATATAAATATCGACATTCAGCACGCCTGTTTGCCCTCGAATTGTAAGTTGGATGCTGCTTTAATGGAGTTTTGAATTTTGGAATTCGTTTCTATTATAGCCGAAGAATTGTTTGTTGACGTTAATTTAAATTTTACGCTCCAGTTAACTAGTATCAGGGCTTATTCGTCAATTTAAATCGCGTACCATTGAAAATGCCTTGTTCGTCTTTACGCGTCACCTCTTTTGTATTCCCTTATTCAGTGTTTATCATCGGTACAGTTTTATCGTCGGACCCAGTTGTTGTCGACTCTTATCTGAAATTGTATTACAAACAATTTACATTCCATCCTTATAATGGAGAAAAGTAAGTTGTGCTGGCTTTAAGTTATTCGCAATTTTGCGGTTAACATACTCGAAGCGGACTCTGGTCAAATAAGCGCTCTGTTTCTTTGTTTTAAGAATCTTTCGCATCCTTTTAAATTTGAATTCTTTCTCCGTCTTCTACGAAAAGGTATCGAATACTTCGCCTTTGTATCACTTTTTGCGCGATTCTATATTTTGCTTTGATTCAAACAATATTTATGACCAACGTTTTAAGTTGTGTTAATATTGGTGAACAATAGGCACCTGCATAAATATCAATGTTAGGCGATATTACACTGATAAATATCAGAATGGAAATATTTACATAAAAGTGAGCAAAAATAATTTTTTGCCATTCCAACATTTCTCATTATAAATAGTCGGTTGTTCTAGCTTATGTGCTGCATTTTATGGTTGACAGCAAAGAATAATTATAACTTCTAAAATTTTTTATTTCGTACCTTTAAAAGTTTGTCAGAGGTGAATGTACGAAAATAACGAATTCTCCTGCAATTGTGATCGCTTATAACGTAAATACCCGTCGATTTCTAAATAGTAGTTGTAATAGACATAAATCAAAATTTGCCTCCGGTCTTAGGCGGTGTTGCAGAGGATCTGTTTATCATGAAATTGCGATGTCAGTTCAACAGTAATTTACAGGTGTTTAAATCATGGTATCGTGTTATTAGTCAATAAGTTACGTGGAACATCTTGATTATTGACCTTATTCTTAATTAAGATATTTGTATACATGTAAAAAATAAAGTTTTTTTTTTTTTTTTTTTAAATTACTGTTATGTAGGTACTTGAGGTTTTTGTTTGTGCTCAACTTTTTTATAGAAAAGGGAGGCAAACGAGCAGGTGGCTCACGGGATGGTAAGTGATTACCGCCGCCCTTGAACACCCGCAATACCAGAGGCATAGCAGATGCGTTGCCGGTCTTAGAGTGTCGTCCCCCCCCCAAATTGGGGGAGGGGGGTGTGGGCCTCCGGTTACCTGCACTTACCAGACGAAACGCAGAAGTTTGTTAGACTTCTACTTCACGCCGGTATTCTGTCGGTCGTGGTACTTCTCCGGTCGAGCCGGCCCATTTATACAACAACAAAAGCTGATGCGTGGCTCTACCACAGTTAAAAACCAAGCACGCTCTTATCAATTTTTGTGACAAGGTCATCTTTCAAACCTGCCATATTGCAAATCTCTTCGTTTCGCTTTTGGTCGGCCATGGTAACGCCGCTCATTTTACGAAGAGATCGCATCTCCACTGCATTCAACCTGCTTTTATGCTTCTTCTGGCATACCTAGGTTTCTCTGCCATATAGAAAAGTCGGTACCAACACTGTGTTATGTATTGCAAGGCGTGCACTTTTCATTACGCCTTGCCTTTTGACTAACGCAGTCAGGGGACCATTGACTTTGTTCCCGGCAGCGACACGCTTGTCCACATCTAAATCACATCTTCCATCCCGGCTAAATGCACTCCCCAAGTATACAATTTCATTCACCTGTTCTAGACATTCCTGATTTACCCATATTTCACACTTCGTTCTCCCTTAGTCCCTTTCAAATACCAGAACCAAATACGTTTTATTAGCATTCAAACGGAGACGATTAATTTCACATTCTTCTTTCATACACGTGACTAATGCCTGCAGCTCTGCCTCTGACAGTGCACCATCAGAGGCCATCTGATGGATCACCATAAGCACTGTATCATCAGCATACAGCAGAAAATTGCCCGGATTATTATTTATATTAAGCCAAAAAGAAAAGCGGAAGATTGTGAGCCGAAGTAAACCGTTAAAGTGCAGTGGATTGGAGCGCTCAATTAATTTAATCAGGAGTATTGAATAAATGACAGTTAGCCAATTATATTATCGCCCGTTGCGGCGCGAACTCATTCGCAATTCGCGTCGAGTGTTAACTCCATCGTAAAATAAATTTGTTAACTATTCATTTTTAATTATGAATGTGTTTTTTTTTTATTTCTGTGTTGTTTTAAATTAATATTTGGTAAAGATAGCTAACTCTATATATTCTACTAGCTGCTCCTCGGAGCCTTGCCCGCGGATTAAAACTTAACGCGGAACCCTAATTATTTTTGTATAATAAAAGTAGCCTAAGTTACTCAAGTAATAAAATAAAATAATAAAAGTGGCATAACATTAGCTATCTGCCAGTGCAAGTCGCGCTAAAATAGGTCCACACGATACAAACAGTAAAAAACTTTTTATGCAACTACCGTATGTACCTTCCTATGCATTTGAATAGCTATTAATTCGGAATTATAAACAGACACTTAAATGTGAGATAGTGTTCGACCAAAACAGGAGTTTTCAGCCAATACCGAAACCGAAACCGAACTTTCAGCCAAGGTCTCTACTTCGGCCGAAACCGAAACTTACTTAAACATGTTGAAAATTTTTCTCTGTATTTTGAAATCAAGGGTATTTTTCACGATAAAAGGTCACGATAGTCGAGTGGTTGGGTGGTCGGAATTTCGAGTCAAGAGACCCGAGTTCGATCCCCAGGTGGCTCATACCAATGAGTTTTTCAAAAACTTATGTACGAATTGTGTCGATGGCTTGGACATAAAGATGGCGACGGGCTCACCACCTGTCACGTTGTCCCGAAAATATCTTCGGTGGAAAGTGGGTCGAAGGGACTTAATTGTCTAGACTAGACTTCTGTCTACCCTATTGGGAATTGCGTGAAGGTATTTATTTATTTATTTTAAGTGTATTTTTTTACATTTCTTTGCTTATACATAAAGTGATCATATAATATACATTGAAATAAAGAATCACTTAAAATTAAACTTTTTAAAATACTTTTTACAATATGCAGTCATATTAAGACATTAACTCCATTGTATCAATTTAGTATTTTAATTATTGTGTTTACTATGTTCATAAGATTATAATATTAACATCTTCACGTTATTCCCAATACAGTCAATTCAATTAATCATTGATATTATATCAAAAATTATTATTAATATCATAATAATTATTGATATAATATCAATGATTAATTAATAGAAAAGAGGTCAAGGCTACTATATGTATAAAAATATTTTAAACAACCGACTGATATGAAACTATATAATTATTTACTGTCAGCATTACATTGAAGTATGCTTATAAATTCAGTTTTTTATTGCATATATAATTTTGCAGGTTTATTCAAATATTAAACTATTTATATTAAATTAATTCTAAGGGAAATCTATACTTGCCTGTAGTGGCATCTACGATTTTTTCAAATAATATGTGTTCTTTATATTTAATACAAGCAAAAAGTTTTATCTTCTGTACAATTTCTCTGAAGTACTAACCTCTAATAGAACCCTTAACCTTTATGTTTTTAAATCAACGTTACAACAGTCAATCGGAATTACTGGGATCGTAAATCACCGTACATTGAATCGAGCGCACTCACATCGAGCTCAAATTAGCTCTTTATATCTTCGATGTACACCGCTGGTAATTTAAATTCCAACAGGGATAGTAATCTGAAATATCCGTTATATTGCTTCTTATATAAACTCTTAAGCGAATTATTGTCTAATGGTTTTGTGTGTTCTTCAAAATATATGTATATTTAAACGATAATCACTTATTACCTATTTTATCCTGGCTTCAACTTACTATTAGTAGTATAAGCGCACTCAAAGGCCGGCAACGCATCTGCCTCTGGTATTGCAGGTGTTCATGGGCGGAAGTAATCTCTTACCATCACGTGAGCCGCCAGCTAGTTTGCCGGCCTTTTCTATAAAAAAAAGGAAATCATGTTTTCTATGTCCACAGTACGCATAAGCATTGAAGACGGTGAACAAATTTTCGCTTAGGGGTATTCTTCTTTACCAAAACTTTTCTCATTTCTTCTACTAAATAGTAGTGAAACAATTGTTGTGTTTCCGTTTGAAAAGTATATAGAACCAGAGTAATTATGCGCTATGAGGCATCCTAGTCCTTGGTTGTGGTATCATGCATTTTTATTTTTTTTATTGTTTTATTGGTTTTGCAGTAGTCCATGGTCTGCAGGTAGACACTTACTTTTATAGGGAAGGGAGGCAAACGAGCAGGTGGCTCACGTGATGGTAAGTGATTACCGCCGCCCATGAACATCCGCAATACCAGATGCATAGCAGATGCGTTGCCGGCCTTTGAGAAAGGTATAGGCTCTTTTCTTGAAGGGCCCTAAGTCGTATCGGTCCGGAAAAACCGCTGACGGTAGCACATTCCATAAAGTGCAAGTGCGCGGCAGAAAATTCCGCGAAAAATGCACTGTGGTGGAATGCCAAGCATCAAGATGGTGTTGATGGAATTTTTGACTATGCCGTAAGGTTCGATGGTGAAATTCAGCGGCTGGGATTAATCCGAACAATTCCTCGGAGCACTCCCCGTAGTAAATCTTGTAAAAAATGCAAAGAGATGCAACATCTCCATGATAGATCGTAGATGCCAGGGGATCTAGCCTATCAGTTAGAACATGGTCGTCGACGATTCAAGCCGCTATTCGTTGGAAACGGTAGAAATGGAAGGAGCTGACACTGGGGTGCTCCCGCCCAGAGATGCGAACAATACTCAATGTGCGGCCGAACCTGCGCCTTATAAAGTTGCAGGTGGTGGGCCGGTATGAAGTACCGTCGTGCTCAATTTGGCCTTCCCTTCCAAGTGACCGCGAAACTGAACGTCGCTCGATATGTCGACGCCGATACTGGCTGAGGTAACTAGGGGAGTGCTCTCAAAATGAGGGGACACGACGAAGGGTTTCTTTTTAGCGGTAAACTTGGGTCTTTTTAGGGTTGAACTGGACTAAATTTAGTCGGCCCCAATCCGAGACTTTGTCTAACAAAATCTCGGCTTTGACACTTGTCATAAAGTGGACACTACGAATAGTCATTTAAAATCGTATTTTAATCTTTTATTAATCTCATTATGTAAAATAAAACAATTTTTGGATTACTTTAGATAAGTCACGATAGCCAAGTGGTTGGGTGATCGAAATTTCGAGTCAAGAGACCCGAGTTCGATCCTCAAGTGGCCGTACCAATAGGTTTTTCTAAAAACTTATGTACGAATTAATATCGTTGGCTTGGACATAAAAGGCGGCGACGGGCTCACCACCTGTGACGTTGGCCCGAAAATATCTTCGGTGGAAGGTGGGTCAAAGGGACTTAATTGTCTAGACTAGACCTCTGTCTACCCCTGTATTGGGAAATGCGTGAAGATATTTATTTATTTATTTTACTTTACATTTGTTTGCGTAAATACAAGAAATCACATACGTATCTTATTAGTACAATATTAACCATTAACTCGTACAATTTTCATGTTTTATATTTTTATTGACGACAGCCATTATGAAAACATTAATATTGTGTGCATTTTATGTTTTACTTTCTTTCCGTGGGTGTCGTAATAGGCGACTAAGGAACAGCCTTGAATATCGTTATGGCAAGAGATAGATGGCGGGATAACCATCGCTAAAAATATCAGACCAAAATAATCAGACCGAAGATGGGAGCATCGTCGGAGGTGCGAATGGTCTGGTACTGCGATCGCCAATCTGCTTGCCAATCGTGGCGATTATTTGCAAATCCTGCCTATGGGAGAGGCCTATGACCTGCAGTGGACTTTAACAGGTCGTTGTGTATGTAATGTATGTACATTTTATGTCATAGGTCGCTTTACCTTAAAATGCTTACCATACCTTAAAATATAAAAAGAGCTATAGATACATATAAAATTTAAATAACTTATTTAAATTTTTAACATTTCCGTTTTTACGGTTTTATTCAAAAGACAATTGGTTAATTAGCGATAAATGTACCTTATTTATTACCATTATATGGAGACCATACAGCGATATTCTTAAAAATGTTACGGTTGTATAATTAAATATAGGACCCCAGCTTCTACACATATAATTTTTTAATAATGTGAAAATTGTTACGGGTTTAGTCCACCTTTTTTCAAAACATAAATCTCATAACGCATCCTGACTTCGGCAATCGCTTCATTCGCCATATTGTAGTTCGCCGAATAAAATTATACAAGTTTTGTGTTGATTGTATAAATAATACGTACGAGTTACTACGTCGAGTGCGTAAATTTCGTGAACCAGTAATCTCGGGTGTTTTCCCTAGAAACCTCGTTATCCGCCCCTGAATTAACAGTCTTGACACTTACAAATTTTATTCTGTTCTCTCTTTGTGTAGCTGCTTTTGTGTGCAAATTTTATTTGAACGAAATTAGCCGATGGGGATAATATCGAAGCCGAATTGGTACAACTGAGAATTGGGCGTTTCCTTGGTGTGAAAGAAGGCCTTCTTATAATACCCCACGTATTTTACATTAACAGATTTAAGCTACAACGTACACATTGTCAAATTTTTCATCATAAGTCTATAATGGTCTGTAAAAGCCCACTGCAAGACATTGACCTCTTCCCTTTAGTAGGATTTGCCATATTTTTGGTAGAATTCGCCACGCTTGGCAAGCGGATTGGCTATCGCAGTACCCGGCACCTTGTACCTTAGGCACTGGAATTCGTCTGCGTTCCGCTGGATTTTGGTCCTGAATTCTTCGAGATGGTTATCCTTCCATCTGTCGGTAGCCAAAGGACAGCCTATTACATACAAAAATTTGTATACATATACAATCTTTTCCCTTAATCGAACCCTTTTCATACCCACGGAAAAAAATATCGAGGATGGTTGGCATCATGTGTACGAATATGCTATTAGATTAATGTCATAAAACACTGCAAGAACAAGGTCTTGTGTATTGTTGGAACGGATATTGGAATATTAGTAGCTCTGGTAATGTTCACACTAAAAATCAATAATAATCATAAATTATTTAAAATATATAATGTTTTGGCAATAAAGTTACCACGTTATTCAATCATACACTAATCTTTAGTCCGATCTGCGAAAAAATCCTCTATTTCTGTTATTATACAACTTCAAAAATACTGTTTTGACATCGTGCAATAATGTGACATTACAGTTATTTTTTTATTGCTATAGGGATTGGTATTCTTTTGCAAGAATTAGCTGAGCTGACCTGGGAGCTAATTTAGACCATTTAATGAGCCATGCATATTATTCGTATTTTAAAATAAAGTAAATACTAAGGAAACTAATTATTAACTCCGTACTCAAGGGCGCGGAAGTGTCTTATTCGTTTACTGTTAATCAGGGCTCGGGCACCGTCGTTTAAGCTCTAACCGTTAACTCGGATATCAATTTCTTCCTTCAATTTTATTTGTTCCTCGTTACTCCGTAAATGATTTGCAGTAAAATATTAATACATAAATAGAATTTATTTTTACATATTTCATTTACTATTAAATTTTAAGAACCTAATATGAGCAATTCAAATTGTTTCATACCTATTTTATAAAAAAAATATCTCCAACAATCATCATTGTTAACGTTACTAGGCACACTTTTCTACAATCATATTTTTTTTTACACTTTTCTACAATAATTACTGACTGTAAGTGAATATTTATTGTCTTAAAGATATGTAATTGCAAATAATACACGTGTATACAGTATGTTTCGAAAAGTATGCACTATTGAAGTCTTGTGTAATTTTCACGTCACCGTACAATTTGTCATTATGCATCAGAATCGTGACGCCTCGAGACAACTCGCAATTATTATGTATGTAAAAGAAATTCTTTCTGACGTTGAACATGAAAAGGCACACAGTGGCAAAATTTCTCAATTTTTAAGTAAAACTTGTTTTTGGTTGTGAGATATATTTCAAGGTCAAATTTTTATTTTTGTTTTAGTTTATGTAATTACTTTAAATTTTTTAAAAAGGAGAATTATTAGGTCGCCACCCTCTTTTTTACTGTATTGTACTTTACTTGTATTACTTGTCTGTATTGTACAATATGTCGAGGAATAGATGGATGCAGGTAGTTAGCTCAGTTCTTTGTGGCAATCCTTGGTGGAGGCTAGTAATCAGCAGTGGACTTTTGACAGGCTGTAAAAAAATAAGCGAAAACTTTTATGTTTTCTTCTATTTTAATGCTTTTCTATATCGAAATCATTCCCAGCACTCTGAATACAAAAAAGAGTTGTGTAGACAACGATGTGCTCATTTAAATTTCTCTTCTCTATAGATGGCATAAGTCTTGAAGTTCACATTATTATAACGAGCTGGCAGCGCAAAGGCACGGTGCAAAGCAAATTGTGCCCACGGCCACTCGAATAACCGACACTTTTCCATAATAGCCCTGATCAGGCATGCGATAACAAGCCGACGATAGCTGAACCCGTATTTTATTTTTATATAAGGTTGCCTCTTTTTCTATAACGCAGTTTCCCTTGCGCATTGAAAATTTTGCTTGCTCTTTTATAACTTTGGCGTTATGCTTCTTATTTACTAACGTAATTCCAGCCATTATACAGAGTATTGTTTACATAAATTGTTATAACTATTAAGTTTATTTTCTATTCTCCTAATTTCTAATATCAATTATTTAAAAAAATGTTTTTTTTTATAAAATTTTTAAATACATAATAAAAAAAATATCTTCGTGAAATTCCCAATACAGGGGTAGACAGAGGTCTAGACAATTAAGTCCTTTCGACCCACGTTCCATGGGAAACATTTTTTGGGACAACGTGACAGGTAATGAGCCCGTCGCCGTCTTCATGTCCAAGCCATCGATATAAATCGTACATAATCTTTTGAAAAACCCATTGGTACGGGCCTGCCACCTGGGGATCGAACTCGGGTCTCTAGACTCGAAGCCCGATCACCCAACCACTCAGCTATCGTGTAAGTACATAATGTTATTAAATAACTCATAATATTATTAAGTACAATGTTAGAGTTAGCTTCAATTTACAATTTGTTAAAAGTAATATGGGTTTTCCTGAAATTAATTATTAGTTTGGAACTGTGTTTAGGAATAAATTATATATAGAGATGTAATAAACAATGAACATCAACTTACATGTAATAAATAGGATATCATGACTATATGTCATACTACATATATACTACAACGTTTTCATATATATAATCACGCCTCTTTCCCGTAGTGGTAGGCAGAGACCACTTCTTTCCACTTGCTACGATCCTTACATACTTGTTTCGCTTCGTCCACTTTCATTATTCCCTTCATACATTCTCTTCGATTCAGGGTACTCTTGACCTGGCCTTTTTTCAGGTCGTCCCTGATTTGGTCTCGAAACGTCCGCCTAGGTCTTCCCCTTCCTACCCTTTCATTCACACTCGCCTTATATGCTTTTTTCGTCAATCGTTCTTCATTCATTCTCTCGAAATGGCCAAACCATCTCAGCATACCTTTCTCAATTTTAGTCACTGCATCTTCTTTCAGACCACAACGTTTCCTTATTTCACTATTCCTTATCCTGTCGCTCAGTTTAACTCCAAACATACTTCTTAATGCTCTCATCTCAACTGCATTTACTCTGCTTTCATGTTTCTTCTGCCATACCCAACTTTCACTTCCGTACATGAGTATCGGAACCAAAACTCCCCTATGCACAGCCAAACGAGCGTTGTTAGACACCATCCGACTGCTCATAAAGGAGTGCAAAGCTCCATTCACCATGTTTCCTGCATTCACTCTTCTTTCAATATCACTCTCACACTTTCCATCTCTTGTGAACTTTTAACCCAGATACACAAATGTTTGTGTATATAAATACAGTGTAAATAGTTTGTGTATCTGTGTGTATCAACGTTATCAATACTATAAAAAATATCATAATATTAAAACTGTTGTTGCTTGTTTCGTCAACGTGAAAACCATTTTTTTATACATGTACAGAGCGATACCCGTGTCGTGGGTTCATTAAGAAGCCTCAAGCGACGCCATTGTTAACGTTTTTAATTCACGTGTCCGCCGCACGCGACTTCCCTCGTGCATGGCGACTGCTGGGAAATCTCGCTGGAAAATTAACGCCACAATTTTTTTACCCTTTTTTCTTTTTTGTGAGGCGCTTTCATTTTATTTATTTCACGCTTCGATCGCCGCCCAACGCTTAGTTAATACTTTTATTTTTGTTTCGTTTAAAATTGTTTTTTCTCCCTTTGAATGAGTGATAATGTTTTGAATGATGGAATTGAAATGAATAATAATGTCTTATTACTAAAACAAACTTTGAGAGACATTTCGATGGAACTACATATCAATAAAATAAGCAATAAGTTATCGTATTCATTAATGTTATTAATGAATACGATAACTTTCAAAAAATAACATTTCAAATACTAAAATTGTTCCAAATAATAGCATTAATGAAAGTTGCACATTCATTCATATTATTATTTTAAACAATTTTGACTCCGACCTCCGTAGACGAATGGCACACCGGTTTTCAAAGTATCTCCATCTCTGTGGTCCCGGGTTCGATTCCCGGATGGGTCAAGAAAAAGTGGTTTTTCTTTATTTTCTCTGGTCTGAGCTTTTGTGGTGCCTTCTTTGTTTCTAATTCCATACCAAAAAAGCTTTTGATGCTTACTTTGGGATCGGAGCAATGTATGTGATGTTGTCCCAATCTATATATTATTAAGTTTGGTTGCATTATCTTTCACATTAAACTCGACATCAAGTTTAATTGTTTTGATTGCTACACAAACACGTTCATACGTCTTTCCGTGGCGAGTTATCGCCATAGAAAAGCGTTCGATCTTAATTAGTTCTCTCTGTATAAGGCTCCTAGTAAGATATGATCTCGCACTTGCTACAATTTGTTTTTTTTATGGCACAAATACTTGATTGACACCCTTTTGTTTCACTGAATTTTTGTTTGAATGTTCTCTGGCGATGTGTGGTGTTTTTTACCTTATAATATAATATAAAATTTCTACAATTTTTTTTTTCAATAAAACAGTTTTATAGATCTATTCTCTCGTGTCTATCTATTGTCTCGTGTATTTGTTATTTTTTGTTAATTGAATGAAAGTATATATATATATGAATTCGACTCGAAATTGCGATTGGGTATTGCCCAATCAGCCGTATTCATACGCCTCCCCTTTTTATACTGGACAAATACACGAGACAATAGATACAACCAGACATCTATAAAACTGTTTATATATATATATATATATATATATATATATATATATATATATATATATATATATATATATATATATATATGTATATATATATATATATATATATATATATATATATATATGTATGTATATATATATATATATATATATATATATATATATATATATATATATATATATATATATATATATATATATATATATATATACATATATATATATATATATATATATATATATATATATATATATATATATATATATATATATATATATATATATATATATACATATATATATATATATATATATATATATATATATATATATATATATATATATATATATATATATATATATATATATATATATATATATATATATATATATACAGTTATGGTTTTAAAAAATCATTGGAAACTATGATTTGGAGCAATAATAAAATATAACCTAGAAATTAAAATTTTCTTTTAATATCAAAGACATGAAGAAAATGTCTGTTTCGGCAATGCCATCCATAGCCTTAATAAAGCTAGTAGTGACAGGAAGGCAGTCCATAGTCATTTCACACTCGGACGATTTTCAATTTGCCGTGGCCGGCACGTTGTTTATCGACAGCGGCTACCCTGTGCCCGCGAAGAATTACGCATCGCTTAAAATGTTATTTGTTGACTCCAGTGGAGACCTGCCATGAACAGTCGACTGCTGTATAAGCCATCTGAAAAATCATTTGTATCTGGATGTCGTGGTTACACTTGAAGTGTTTTGAGCCTTGGACGGTATAGATTACGTCGAATTAAGGTATAGAAGGCAAAGTT